>CM077150.1:45019101-45362760 GCA_039583875.1 Platanthera guangdongensis | reverse complement strand
AATATTCCCGATGGATTCCTTGACTCTCGTGTATCCCACACGGCCTGCTAGTTTTCCTCCTTCGACTTGATATACCCGTGGACACTGATGGGGATCACGTCATCATGGGCATACACGATTAGAGCTATCACTTAAACCAAAAATTGTAAACGAACCTGAACTGCTGCAAAGCAGAAAGATGTGTGGATCTCAGCAAATTCCCTGCTCATTTCAGTCTCTAGAGCAGTGACTTTGTCAATAACAGCTTTGAGTGAAGCATCAAAGTAGGTTCTCTGTTATTGAAGCAAAAGGATAACTTGATTCATCAAATCACTTGAAGGAGCGGCAGTAGGAGGAGCAATAAAGGAGGGAACTGGAGGACGAGGAGGAGCAACCCATGGAGCTATCTCTTTAATTACTACAGAGCTCTCATCTCTGGTAGTATGAATCAGGGCATCCCCTTCATTAGTGAGCATGGGGATGTTGAAGTCCAAATTTCTTAATGGAGCTTCAGCTGGTTTAGGAGTTTTCTCTTTCTCATCTGAAATGAAAATGATGTCATCCTGCTCTTTGAAAGTGCAGGTTAGATCTGAAATACTCTAGAGGGGGGGTGAATAGAGTATTGTGTTCACTACAAACTTTTTACAACTTTGTTGTATTCCTAAGTGAACAAGTCAGCAAATAAAATAAATAAGCACAACAAACTATCTAATCACAGAGCACCGCAAAAGCAAAAGAAAAGGGCAACCAGACGACACAAGAAATTTTATAGTGGTTCCCCAACCTGGGTACATCCACTCTTCTACCACCCTGGTAGGAATCCACTCAGATTTTTGATCAGGTGCCTGACACCAATGAGCTTTTGTTCACGTGCTCAAAAACCAAAACCTAAAGTCTTTGAAAGGAGGCTTGCAAACAGGAATAATTTGGAAGGGAATTAAGACCCTGTACAGGAGTTGGAAAAGAGGTGATGGTGTCTTATCTTTCTCTATAACAACTGAGAAGACAGTGGATTGCTGTTAGCAGATTTTGCTCCCCCTGAGATCAGGAAAACTAGAGCACTGCTATAGGGTGACAGGTCTTGAAAGCTTGAGTGCCTGGACCAGAGATTGCTTCAGGAACTTCTTTGATAGATAGAGTTATGTTGTCCTTCTGAAGTTGTCCTGGAGGATTGAAGGAAAAAGACTCTGATAGTAAATGGTTGTTCTTCTTCTTCTTGATGAAGTTGTTCTCTGGCCAAGGCTAATTGCAGTCAAGAACTTTAGATTTCTGTAAAATTGTTCTTGTGCAATCTGTCTGTGTGTCTGTATTGCTTCTAGTATCTCTTACTGATTAATCCTTTTCTTTCTGTAATTTTTTGACTGAGGAACATTCAAATTTGAATGTTGAGCGGTAATTGCAGTCGGCCTGGGAAGGAAGCGGCAATCAATGATTTCCATAACTGTACCATGGAAAAATGGCATGTAATAATCCAAGATCAATGCGCGTTCTAACAGTAACATTCTGAGAGGATCTGGCATTGATTACTCCGGAATCATCGCCAAGAACTGACGGGAATTTTGAGAAGACCTAGTCTGGAATCGTTGAATGAAGAACACCACTCGTCGAGCTGAGTTTACAGTTCGTCGAGCTGAGCTTGAGTTCGTCTACCAGACAAAAGCAATTAGTCTTCTAGTGAAATCTTGTCAATTCTGCTTTAGCATTCGTCAAACTAACAATCTTCATTCGTCGAGCTGAGATCCAAATTCATCGAGCTAAGAATGATTGTGTACTTGGAATCTGAGAAGTCTTGGACTGAGAAGGAATCAAATCGTAGACCACAAATCATCGAGTAGAATACTGAAATCGTCGACCTGAGAAGTTGGGAACTTGAGGTCCAAGTTCGTCGAGCTCAGAATCCTATTCGTCGACCAAAGCTTGAAATTGGACTTAGAAAAATTCTGAAGTTGTCCTGACTTTAGCTTGTTGAAGAAACTCAGTCTTCGTCGAACAGAGAACTAAGATCGTCGAGCTCAGCCCAAAGAAATGTCTCACAATCGTCGAGCGCAGAACACCTTTCGTCGAGCTGAGTTCGACGAACGTCGAACTCACTTTACTTAGTCTTGAAATCTTCTAAGTCTGGAGTCTCTGATGGTCTTGTTGATAGCTGGTCCATCTGAAGTTGACTCTAAGGACTTGACCTAGACTGTAGGACACAGCTTGACCCTAGCTATACATGATGGGTCACATCCTAAGCTAGTGAACCTAGCCTAAATCAACTAGGGATCGAACAATCTCCCCCTATTTGGGTGAGGTCACTAAGAGACTCAAAATAGAAAAACAAAAAATAAACAAAGCATGAAAAGAAATATATCTGGCAGAGAATTACTAACACATGCAGCAGATATATATATACATGGTTTTGTTTAAAACAAATAGCACAATTTGAAAACAAATGCAGAAAAAAAATGAAACAAAAATAAAGATTACTTCTTCTTTTTCTGCAAAGATTTGTCTTCTATGTCTTCTCTCCTGGCTTTTTGAAGATGATTTCTCTGTTTGGATTTGAAGCCTCTGTCTGGGTCATGGTCATGTCAGCTGCCCCAATGATTTTCAGTGAAGTAGCTCTGGGGACAACTGTTTCTGGATGGAGCTTCATATAATCATCAACATTGAAGAGCTTGTTTCCTTTGTCAAACCTTTTTAAATCTTCTTTTCTGTACTTTGACATTGTTGTTAAACCTGATGTGTCTTTTCCTTCAGCCTTTGCTTTATTGATCAAAGATAATCTAATTAGCTCCTGGTACCTAGCCATTCTTGTAGTATTGGCAGTTTCAGGATCTTCAAATGGAATTGGAGGGGAGTATGGCCTTTTTGGACTGTCAGCTTTTTGTACTTCAGATGTTTGTTGCTTTTGCTGAGATTGTTGTTGATTCCTGAGGATGGTTGCCTCTGCTGGCTGCTTCCAAAGGATCTCCCTGACTGTCTCTGATAGGTTTGCATGGGGGCAGATCTCTGAGAGCTAGATCCAGTGGCACCAGCTGCTGGAGGATGAGGAGGTGGATCCTTCCTGTATCTGTGAGCTAGAGGAGGAGAGTATCTCCTACTTCTTTTCCTTTCCTTCTGTTGTTCTTAGATAACCACATACATGCAGGCATTCCCTTATAAGGAGTAACATTATGCTGAATGTAATGTGGGTTCAGCAGTGGGATTAGGCTTAGGAGCTGGAGGAGGAGGAGCCTTTCTTTTCTTTGACAGCATTTTCTTTTTCTTCTTTGAAGATTCTTCATCTGAATCATCATCATCATCATCAGCTTCATCATCTTCAGAATTAGAACCCTGAGGGTTATCATAAAGAGCATCCAGTGCTTTCAGAGTTTTAGCATCAATAACAGCCTTTATTGTAGAAGGGCAGAAGTTGGGGTTTCAGGAACTGGAATTTCAGCAACAGGTGAGAAGGATACTGTACAGGAATTAGGAATGATGGGGACAGAGCTTTCAGCTGCTGCCTTATTCTCCTCTTCAATATCAGCCAGGATTAGCTCATCCAAATCTGGCATAGGAGAGTCATCCATAACAAAAACTGGGGCTGAGATGTCTTCTGGAATAACTTCTGGACTGGCTGCAGAGATTGAAGCTAAAGCTGAGATATCAAAACTGTCACAGAGTTGCTTAGCCACTATTGGACTAACTAGAGAGGTATAGGGTACAATAGCCAAATGTGGCTTAGTAAAATCTGCTGGAAGAAACTGTATATCTACAGTATCAAAAACTTACAGTAATTCTGGTAGATTAACTGTGGGATTCATAATGAAATCACCAACAGTTTTTATTTGCTCAACTGACTCATCTAAGTCAATGTCAGTATCCATAAAATGAATCAATTCAATCATCTCAGAATCAAATTCTGGCAAAATATCTGTATCTGAAACTGTGCTGCTGTGTCTGCTGCTGCTGCTTCTGCATCTGCATCTGCTGCTGCTTCATCATAGAGCATCTCCCCTACCTGGGTTCAGGAAAACCTGGAGCCAGGCCCCTGAATGAAGAGGAGGCAGCAGAGAGGACAGAAATTTGAACAGATAAAGAATGAATAGAATTCACAAGAGGTGTAATGGCCTCTGTGATAAGGGATTTGAGGAAAGGAGTAAGAATGGTGATGATAGATGATATGGTAGTTGAATCAAAGGAGGACGGGGAAGAGGATGTTGCATTAGGTGTGGAGGAGGGAGAAACTAAGGATGGAATGGAGGGTGGAATAGCAGATAGGTGATGAGTGGATGGTGATGAAGATGGAATGTTGGCATCTGGCATGGCAATGTCTGAGAGTATGTTGTAAGAGGGAATTAAGGACAAATGAGGGGGAAGTGGAGACTGAGGAGGTGTAGGGTTATGTGAGTCACGAGGTGAAGCTGGAGGTGTTGGTTGTTGATTAGCTTGCAGAGGGGACGATGGAGGTGGAGATGGGATGTTGGTGATGTCTAGAGGTGGAGTAGGCACATGAGGAGGCTGCTTTGCTGGAAGAGATGGTGGAGGGGGATGGATCTCCTCAGCAGGGTGGGGAGTGGCCTTCACATCCCTGGTTCTCTCAGAAGCTAGGATGGAAGAGGAGGAAGCCTTCGAGGGCTTGGAGATCGTCCTCTCCCATCTGCCAAACAAGGCGCATGTGAGGCGCTTGCTGGCATTGATGAAGATAGTCGGGGAGACCATGCATTCACCAGCCTTTTCCTTAAGGAAGATCCCCAGGATTCTTCCGAAGCAAACTTCCTTCTTGCTATTCTTCTTCTTAATCAACTCAAAGAAAATCTTACTCCAATCAACAGGACGTTTATTCACCACCGCACACATGATAATGAATTGATGTCGGGTAATGTAATCATGCGCGGTGTGCTTGCCCATTAGTATCTTTCCCATAATATCCGCCAAAAACTGATAGGCGGCAGAAAGTTATTTCTTCAACAACTTGTTAAGGTTGCTTCCGGAAAACCCCATTAACTTCAGCATTTCACTAAATTCTTCATAATCCATTTCCATATTATCTTCTCCATTTACCAAACCAAAAAATTCAGAGAGAACGCCTGGAGACAAAGAAATAACATGACTCCCGATATTTCCTGTCAAAATATTTTCCTCAGAAACAGACTATGTATACACCCATGCTCTGATTTCAATTGAGTGCAGTTTAATCCTTCTGGTCATGAAATCTTTGAGACCAAGTTCCTCTAATAGTTCCAGAATGTAGAGGAAGATTGGGTCAGAGTGTTGGAATGAATCGAAATCCATGTCGAAACCAGTGTCAAATTTCATGGAAGCCAAAGCTCCTGCTGGAATCGCCATTGATGACCTGCGAGAAAGACAGAGAAAACGGCGATCAAGAGCAAGAGAACTGAAAGCGCGGGACGGAGGTCGAAGAAAACCTAGATATAAGATTTTCAGAATATGAATCGACAATCTCCGTTCCACGAAAAAGAAACAATTCTTTGAACTGAGCTCGACGAAATAACTTATAGACAAATAATTCGTCGATCTCATCCAGAAGAATCGAACATAGTTCGTCGAACTCCGTTGTACGAAATATCTTCTGAAGTAAAGTTCGTCGATCTCCGGTCGACAAAAATTGTTTCCACACAGAGAATTCGTCGATCTCCATTCGACGAGAATCTCTCAAACTTTCCCTAATTCGTCGAACTCCGTTCGACGAACTCTGGAAAATTCGTCGAATGCAGACAGAAATTAATTTAACTCTTCTCCATTAATCATTCCCAATTGATTTATAAAGAACAGAGGATTTTTCTCATCCAAGGGTTTGCTGAAAATGTCTGCTCTTTGTAAATCAGTAGGAATATAGATTAAGTTAATTTTCTTTTTGTCTACATTATCTCTAATGAAATGATGTCTTATATCAATATGCTTAGTCCTAGAACGGTGAACTGGATTCTGTGTTATAGTAATAGCACTAGTATTATCACAAAATAATGTTGAATTATTTAAGTTAATATCATAGTCTAAGAGTTGGTTCTGTATCCATAACATCTGTGAACAGCAGCTGCCAGCAAACATGTATTCTGCTCAGGGGCGGACCTACATAGGGCCGAGCGTGGGCGGGCGCCCACACTGAATTTAAAAGATATAATCTTTTATTAGTCGAAAATCGATTTATCATGACAGATAAGCTTGCAACTGGTATATATCATAATAAAATGATGATTTTAAGAAAGTTTGTTTGATATAGTTGGTAGATTTTTTCTTACTTATTTGAAAGGTCTAGAGTTCAAGTCCTACCAACAACATTATTTTGATTTTTATAGATAAGATAGAATATTATTTAAATATTTTTTTTAAAAAAAGACTACTTATTATGTTGTAATTTAAAAAAATGTAAACAAATTTGTTATTATATTGTTGTTTACTTTTGAATAAGTTAGTTGTTTGAAAATTTTTTATATAAAAAGTTTGTTATTATGTTATTGTATGAAATACTAAAATAATTTAAAATGGATGATGATATTCAAATAGTTCATAAAGAACAATGAATTGAGATACATGATATCGTTTTTCTAGAATTGACCAACTTTTTTAAATTATTATGTGATGTAAACATATTTTTGTTATATTAGTCGATTTATTTTATTAAATAATTTTATACTTCGCCCACACTGAATATATTTTCTGCGTCCGCCATTGATTCTGCTTCTACAGTTGATGTAGACAAAGATGTTTGCTTTTTACAAAACCAGGAGACAAGTCTCATACCTAGGAACTGGCAAGTTCCAGAGGTACTCTTCCTGTCCACTCTACATCCAGCATAGTCAGCATCTGAGTATCCAGTTAACTCAAACTCTGACTCGACAGGATACTAGAGTCCTAGATTAGGACAACTCTTTATATATCTCAAAATTCTTTTTAAGAAAATAAGGTGAGATTCTTTAGGGTTCACTTGGAACCTAGTACAAAGGAATGTGTCAAACATTATACCAGGTCTGCTAGCTGTTAGGTATAATAGGGATCCAACAACTGCCCTATAATGCTTCTGATCCACAGGTTTCCCTGCTGCATCAGAATCCACAACAGCATTTGTAGCCATAGGTGTTTTCATTCCTGAAGCATCACCCATCCCAAACTTTTTGATAAGCTCTTTAGCATACTTAGCTTGGGAGAGGAAGATGCCATCAGGGAGCTGCTTCACTTGGAGACCAAGGAAGTAGGAAAGCTCACTCATGCTACTCATCTCAAATTTGGAATGCATGAGGTCAGCAAACCTCTTGCACAATTTGGGATCAGTAGACCCAAAGATGATGTCATCCACATATATTTGTACTAACAAAATTTGGTCCTTATGATGTCTAGTGAAAAGAGTTTTATCTATGCTTCCTCTTGTAAATTTATGCTCTAAAAGAAAGCTTGCTAAGGTCTCATACCAAACTCTTGGAGCTTGCTTTAAACCATAGAGAGCTTTATGCAATTTAAATACAAAGGAGGGATAAGTTAGAGAGATAAAACCTGGAGGTTGTTCTACATAAACCTCTTCTTGAAGCATTCCATTCAAGAATGCACTCTTGACATCCATTTGGAACACTTTGAATCTCCTGTGAGCTGCATAGGCAAGGAATATTCTTATGGCCTCTAACCTTGCAACAGGGGCAAAGGTTTGGTCATAGTCAATTCCTTCCTCTTGCCTGTAGCCTTGAGCAATAAGCCTAGCCTTGTTTCTCACTATGTTTCCTTGAGCATCCAACTTGTTTCTGTAGACCCATTTGGTTCCAATAACTGGGTAGTTATGGGGTCTTGGAACCAAATCTCAAACTCTACATCTCTCAAACTGATTTAGTTCCTCTTGCATTACAATGATCCAATGGGGATCTTGCTCAGCTTCATGAATAGTGAGAGGTTCAATTTGAGAGAGAAAACAGGCATGCATCAAGTCTTGGTTGAGTTGATGCCTTTTTTGTACACCTGCTAAAATGTCTCAAATCACTTGAGATCTGTGGTGATATCTAAGTGTGACAAGATCAGTTGGTGGAGTTTGTTGAACAACAGCTTCTGTAATTAATTCCTCTTGAGGAATGGTACTAGCTGTTGAGGGAAGTTCAGCCACTTCCACTTGAATCTCTTCTTCACTATCTTCAGCAACCTGTGGAGAAGGATGGGTTGATACCTCTTGGGTAAGGTTTAGTCCATCCATAGACTCACACAGTGGTGGAACCTGCAAAGAGCTTATAGTAGAAATCTCTTTCTCCTTATAAGACATATTAGCTTCATCAAATGATACATGGACAGACTCTTCAATTTTAAGAGTGGATTTATTAAAAACCCTATAGGCCTTGCTTACTTGGGAGTATCCTAGAAAAATCCCTTCTTCAGCCTTAGCCTCAAACTTTCTAATGTATCTTTTATTGTTAGTGTGAATATAACATATACAACCAAAAACTTTAAAATAAGTGATTTTATGTTTCTTCCCTTTAAGTAATTCATAGGGGGTCTTATTTTTCAACTTATGTGTAAGGCTTCTGTTCAGCACATAGTTAGAAGTGTTTACAGCTTCTGCCCAAAAAGATAGAGGCATGTAAGCATCTGCCAGTAATGTGCGTGCAAATTCAATGAGTGTCCTATTTTTCCTTTCAGCTGCCCCATTTTGTTGGGGAGTTCTAGGAGTTGAGAAGCACTGCCTGATACCTTCCTTCTCACAGAACTCATGCATAAGAAGAGACTCAAACTCTGTGCCATGATCACTTCTGATCAATGAAACATGAGTATAGAACTTAATCTGTATGGTCCTGAGAAAATCTGTAAGAATCTTGAATGTATCTGACTTAGCTCTTAGAAAGGCTACCTAACTAAATCTAGAGAAGTCATCAACAATCACTAAAGTATAAGACTTCCCTCCTAGGCTTTGTACTGCAATGGGTCCAAATAGATCCACATGAAGCAAATACAATATCCTAGGTGAATCACTTTTATTAATGGATTTAAAACTAGTTTTAGTTTGCTTGCCTAATTGACAAGCCTTGCATAGGTTTTCCTTCTTGTAGGGGCCAGAAGGTAAACCTCTAATAAGGTTGTCGTTAGATAACCTAGCTATATTCTTAAGGTTTACATGTCCTAGTCTTTTATGCCATAACTCATTTTGATTACTAGTGATATTGAGTAAACAAACATCAGTTTTGACAGAAATAAAATCTACTAGATATATGTTGCCTTGTCTAATTCCAATTAAAACAGTTTGGTTTTCATTATTAATAATAGAACAAGAGGTAGAGTTAAAGTGTACCTGATAAACTTCATCACATAATTGACATATGGATATTAGGTTATGTTTAAGTCCTCTTACATATGTTACTTTCTTGAAGGTAATTGTCCCAATCTTGACTGCTCCATATCCTTCTGACTGGCCACTGTTTGAATCTCCAAAAATCACCTTTGGTCCAAGCTTGGACTTGTAATTGGATAAATTTGCCTTGCTGCCTGTCATGTGTTTGGAGCAACCACTGTCCAAGTACCATGTCTGACTTACCCTTGGATAGGTCTTCACCTGTACCTGTAATGAAAAACAAAACTCAATTGTTCTTGACCCAGGTTACCTTGGGTCCTTTATTTGGTTGAAAAGAGAAACTGGATATAACTGATAATGCAGGTTGAGATTTATAACCTAAGGGGTGATATCTCCTAGGTAGAATAACCCAATCAGCTACTGGATTGAATGACTTATTAGCTGGTTTAGAGTTTCTGTAAGAGAAATAGTTTAAGTTTGGTCCTTCTGGGTTCGACGAATTTTTGTAAGTTCGTCGACCAGAGTTCGACGAATAGGGCTGAGATCGTCGATCTCTGCTCAGAGAATGACAATAGTCATTTTCTGCGCCCCAAGTTCGTCGACCTCTACTCGATGAACCATACCAAGTTCGTCGATCGCAGTTAGACGAATTGTTATTACTAAAGTTTGCATTCAGCGTTCGTCGATCTGGGTTCGACGAACTGGCCACATTTCGTCGATCTAAGTTCGACGAATGCTGCTGAACCTTGTTTTTATTAACTGTTTTCTGATTTCTGTTTCTCTTGTCTATAGGTTTTGGATTATTTTCAGACAATGGTTTGTTTATAATCTTTTCCTTTCCCTTGACAGAAATAAATTTAATAGGGGTTGTAAGAATATTTTTCTTAATTATGGGGGGGCAAACTTGATGATGCACCCAAGCCCAGCTTGCCATTTAATCTGGCATTAACTGTGCTTGTTATGTCCATCAGCTTGAGACTTCTCCCATTGAGAGATTACTCAAGTTGTTTGGCCTCACATAATTCAGATTTTAATTTAATTATTTGTTCATTTGCTAGAGTTAGTTGGTC
Organism: Platanthera guangdongensis; assembly: GCA_039583875.1. Classification (NCBI taxonomy): domain Eukaryota; kingdom Viridiplantae; phylum Streptophyta; class Magnoliopsida; order Asparagales; family Orchidaceae; genus Platanthera; species Platanthera guangdongensis. The sequence goes on along the minus strand of CM077150.1, from coordinate 45,352,467 downwards.
TGTTAGTTTAATATTTTCTGAGTTAACAGATTCAAGATTTCCTAGTCTTTCTATAAGAGCTTTTATCTCTTTTTCTGAATTAATTAAATCTAAACACATGGTTTTTAACACAATTTTAAATAAATCAGAATTGAAATCAAAGCTTGAAAGAACCTGATCTGCCTCTGAGTCTGAGGCTGCTTCATCTTCAGATTCTCCTTTTGATCCAAAATTGCTCCTAGAGGCATCAATTGCCATAAGGCAGACCTTCTTGGATCATGCTTCTTCCTATTCTTCACTTGAACTAGAAGAGGATGATTCTTCCTCTGTATCACTCCAAGTCTCAGCAACAAAGCCCTTGTCTTTCTTTTTATACTTGTTGGAAGAGGGTCTGCTGTTGTGTTTTCTCCTGGAGTCCTTTTCTCTATTTTTCTCCTTCTTCTGATTTTCTGGACATTCTGAGATGTAGTGTCCAGGCTTTCTGCATCCAAAGCACACAACCTCCTTAGTTGGTGTCTTGTCAAATCTGGGCTTATCATCCTGCCTGGATGATTTCCTTCTGAAATCCTTTCTATCCATCTTATAGAATCTTTTTGCAAAAAGGCTCATCAATTCTTCATTTGATGTTGAGGTCTCACTTTCCTCAGATGCTTTAAAGGCTATACTGTGTTCCTTTCTCATTGGTGTTGTTGCCTTTTGTTCTGCTGCTTCTCTTATTTTGATCAGCTGCTCATAGGACTTTAATTTGCCTAGCAGAGACTCAGTTGATATCTCATTGAGGCTTTTGGCTTCTTTGATAGGCCAGATTCTTGAATCCCAAGAGCTGTAGAAGCACATCAAAATCTTATCATTCACCTCTGTCAGGGTGATGTCCTTATCCAAGGTCTTAAGCTCATTGATGATTGAGCTCAACCTGTTATACATTTCAGCCACTGATTCAGCCTCATCCTTCTTGAAATTCTCATACAGGGATATGAGGTTGGATCTTCTGTCTTTCCTTTCATCTGCAGAGCCAGCTACCATTTGTTTGAGGGAATCCCAAATGGTCTTGGCTGAGGTGCACTCAGCCACCTTCTGAAATATGTCATCTGACATAGTCTTAGCCAAGATATTCATTGCCTTAGCATCTGCCATTTTGGCTTTCTTATAGGCATCATTGTTCTCGGGAGGAGGTACAACAGTCATGTTGGTGGAGGTGCTTGTAGAAGCTGTAGGTGCTGGAGGTACTCCTGTCAAGATAGAAGCAAAAATATCCTCATCAATAGAATTCATATATAATTTGATTCTTGCCTTCCAGATGACAAACTTGTTAAGATTGCATACTGGAGGTCTGATGCTTGCATAGTCTTTGTTTTGGGCCATTTCTGTGAAGAAGTAAATCTAATAACAAAAACAAACAATCAGATCTCACAAGAGGGATCTTTTTGGTTCAGGTGTTAGCCTGTACAACCAATTAAGGTATGATATTTTAACCAACCTTCCTCTGATACCAATTGAAAGTGCAGGTTAGATCTGAAATACTCTAGAGGGGGTGGGGGTGAATAGAGTATTGTGCTCACTACAAACGTTTTACAACTTTTGTTGTATTCCTAAGTGAACAAGTCAACAAATAAAATAAATAAGCACAACAAACTATCTAATCACAGAGCACAGCCAAAACAAAAGAAAAGGGCAACTAGACGACACAAGAAATTTTATAGTGGTTCCCCAACCTGGGTACATCCACTCTTCTACCACCCTGGTAGGAATCCACTCAGGTTTTTGATCAGGTGCCTGACACCAATGAGCTTTTGTTCAGGTGCTCAAAAACCAAAACCTCAAGTCTTTTGGAAGGAGACTTGCAACCAGAAATAATTTGGAGGGAATTAAAATCCTGTACAGGAGTTGGAAAAGAGATGATGGTGTCTTCTCTTTCTCTATAACAACTGAGAAGATAGTGGATTGATGTTAGCAGATTTTGCTCCCCCTGAGATCAGGAAAACTGGAGCACTGCTACAGGGTGACAGGTCTTGAAAGCTTGAGTGCCTAGACCAGAGATTGCTTCAGGAACTTCTTTGACAGATAGAGTTATGTTGTCCTTCTGAAGTTGTCCTGGAGGATTGAAGGAAGAAGACTCTTGATAGTAAATGGTTGTTCTTCTTCTTCTTGATGAAGTTGTTCTCTGGCCAAGGCTAATTGCAGTCAAGAACTTTAGATTTCTGTAAAATTATTCTTGTGCAATCTGTCTGTGTGTCTGTATTACTTCTAGTATCTTTTACTGATTAATCCTTTTCTTTCTGTAATTTTCTGATTGAGGAACATTCGAAATTTGAATGTTGAGCAGTAATTGCAGTCGGCCTGGGAAGGAAGCGGCAATCAATGATTTCCCTAACTGTCCCATGTAAAAACGGCATGTAATAATCCAAGATCAATGCGCGTTCTAACGGTAACATTCTGAGAGGATCTGGCATTGATTACTCCGGAATCATCGTCAAGAACCGGGACGGGAAATTGGAGAAGACCTAGTCTGGATTCGTCGAACGAAGAACACCACTCGTCGAGCTGAGTTTACAGTTCGTCGAGCTGAGCTTGAGTTTGTCGACCAGACAAAAGCAATTAGTCTTCCAGGGAAATCTTGTCAATTCTGCTTTAACATTCATCGAACTGACAATCTTCATTCGTCGAGCTGAGATCCAAATTCATCGAGCTGAGAATGATTGTGGAGTTGGAATCTGAGAAGTCTCTGACTGAGAAGGAATCAAATCGTAGACCACAAATCATCGAGTAGAATACTGAAATCGTCGACCTGAGAAGTTGAGAACTTGAGGTCCAAGTTCGTCGAGCTCAGAATCCTGTTCGTCGACCAAAGCTTGAAATTGGACTTAGAAAAATTCTGAAGTTGTCCCGACTTTAGCTTATTGAAGAAACTCAGTCTTCGTTGAACAGAGAACTAAGATCGTCGAGCTCAGCACAAAGAAATGTCTCACAATCGTCGAGCGCAGAACACCTTTCGTCGAGCTGAGTTCGACGAACGTCGAACTCACTTTACTTAGTCTTGAAATCTTCTAAGTTTGGAGTCTCTGATGGTCTTGTTGATAACTAGTCCATCTAAAGTTGACTCTAAGGACTTGACCTAGACTCTAGGACACAGCTTGACCCTGGCTATACATGATGGGTCACATCCTAAGCTAGTGAACCTAGCCCAAATCAACTAGGGATCCAACAATCTTGATTTGCAGCAGGAGACTGTGGAGTGGGGGATGGAGAATGAGATGCAGATTGTACTGGAGTGGGTTGCTTGGAACTTCATCAGTTGGTACTTTTAGTAGAGGAGGAAGGGGTTCATCTGCAGTCAGCTCATCAATCATCTCACTGATTGCAGCTTCAGTTGACAGTAGGGCTTCTTGAAGTTGTGCTTCAGATGAAGTCTCTTCTGGAGTCTGAGGTGGAGGAGGAGTAACTGCTGGAGGTGTAGGAATCCTTGCTGGAACAGAAGGATCAGGCTCCCCCTCAATAGATGCACCAGAGGAGCTGACAATCAGATGTGGAGAGGGATATGGGGTCCTGTCTTCTGTGGCTGGAATCTCTTGAACCTTGGAAGCCTGAGTTGGATTCTGCAGTTTCAACTCCCATCTTTGAATGGAAGGTATAGAAACTTTTTTCATGTGATGGAGGACTATTCCTTTGGAGAAGCTGAAGATTTCTGGATTGATTTCATGGAGGAGAGAAATTATCCTGGCATAATTTGGAGCTTTAATGATGTCTTTTATTTTGTCCAAAATCATCATCCCAAACTGAAATTTCATCCGGCAGACTATGACTTGCATAATGTCAAAGAAAGAGAGGGAGATATCTCTGATAGAACTAGTTTTGCAGAGAAGGACCTTCCCTATAATGTCCACCAGTAGTTTTCCTTCAGGATTCAGCTGAGGCCTTTTGATGTATTCTTCATCAGGAGAAATGCCACAGAACATACATGTCCTGTCAGATTCATCAGGCCTAAGATGATCTTCTTCATCCACGATCGGCAGTCGAAGAAGTTGTGAAACAGAGGTCTTAGTAAGTTTGATTTTAATTCCTCTGACTTTCGACTTGAGAACTGCTCCATGTCGCTTGACCATGACATTTCTAAAGAACTTGGCAACGTCTGGAAACAAAATTTTACAGGGCTCTTGGAGAACAAAGGTAAGTCCGGCGGTGTCGAGAAGTATCATAAGATTGTGAAAATCATCTGAAAGTTCTGTGATACCGACAACAACTAGTTCGGAACCGATGCCAATCTTTGAAGAAGAGGCCATGATCCAGAAGGTCTGGGAAAAACTACGGCGGGGAGGAAGATGACGCGGCTCTACAATTTCTTGTGGAAGGCAAAACGACTGTCAGCTTACTCGAGAGAGAAAATGATTTCGTGTAGAGAATGATTTTGGAATTTTCGATTTATATAACCCTAGGTTTATGTCTAATTAAGAGATAAATGATGGAATCATACCTTAGAAGTGGCGACATAAGCTTCGGGTTGCGAATAAGGAAATTTGAATCGAGGAGAAAAAGTTGGCTGGCGGATACTCGAGAGACTGGATATTACTCGAGTAAAGATATTGAGATACTCGAGTAGATATGGCTGGAAGTACTCAAGTGATGTCTGAAAGTACTCGAGTAGATAGGTTGAAGTACTCGAGCAGTTATGCTGAAGTACTCGAGTGAAGTTTTATTACTCGAGTAAATGATTCGACTACTCGAGTAAGTCATTCTGCTACTCGAGTAGGTTACTCGAGTGGCTTATAGGTTACTCGAGTAGGTCAAGTAGATTACTCGAGTAGATCATTTTCTTACTCATGTACTTTGCTTCTTACTCGAGTCAAAAAGTTAGTGATTTGTAGAATTCCAACTTTTGACGGTTTCTTGATCTCTGAACCTTCTTGTGAGTCCACCTTCTCTAATCTTCTTTGTTGAGCATTCTAAGTTCTTTTTTGAAGAACGAGAACTTGGTCTCGTCCAGCGGCTTCGTGAAAATGTTTGTAATTTGCCTGTATGTAGAGACATACTGTAGATTTATGTCCCCATGCTCCACATGTTCCCGAATAAAGTGAAACCTCAACTCTATGTGCTTTGTCCGGCTGTGCGAGACAGGGTTGTTGGCTATTGCAATTGCGCTGGAAGAGTCGCAAAACATTGGAATGTTCTGGAACTTCAGATTATAATCTTTAAATTGATTCTTTATCCATAGCAGCTGTACACAGCAACTACCTGCAGAGATATACTCTGACTCAGCTGTTGAGATTACTACACAGTTCTGCTTCTTGCTACTCCAGGAGATAAGCCTTCTTCTTAGGAATTGGCAAGTCCCGGAAGTGCTTTTCCTGTCGTCTTTGCTTCCTGCAAAATCTGCATCTGAAAAACCTATTAGCTCGCTATAATTACTTCTTGGGTACCATAAGCCAAGATTTGGCTTACCTTTAAGGTATCTCAAAATTCACTTTGCAACAACGTAGTGAGATTCCTCAGAGTTCACCTAAAATCTAGCACATACACATGTTGAAAATATTATTTCTGGTCTACTGATAGTAAGGTAGAGTAAGGATCCAATTATGCTTCTGTACTTGGTTCCATCAAAAGGTTTCCCTTTTTCATCCTTGTCCAGAGATATAGTTGAACCCATTGGAGTCCTCATCGAGATTGCGTTCTCCATTTCGAATTTCTTAATTAGCTCTTTGGTGAACTTGGTCTGCGAGATGAAAATTCCATCTTCCGATTGTTTCACCTGAAGCCCTAAGAAATACTTCAGCTCTCCTATACTGCTCATTTCAAACTTCCCTTGCATAAGTTTTGAAAACTTCTTGCAGAGGTTGTCGTCAGTAGAGCCAAAGATAATGTCGTCGACATAGATTTGCACTAGCAAAATCTTGCCTTTTATTTCCCTAAGGAATAATGTCTTATCTATGTTTTCTCTTGTGAACTTGTTCTCAAGTAGAAAGCTAGACAACGACTCATACCAAGCTCGAGGAGCTTGTTTCAGACCATATAAGGCTTTATGCAATAAATAAACGTAATCAGGAAAGTTAGAATCAACGAAACCTGGAGGTTGTTCCACATACACCTCTTCCTTTATGTCACCATTAAGGAAGGCAGACTTCACGTCCATCTGATAGACGGTGAAGCCTTTGAGTACAGCATATGCTAGGAATAACCTGATGGCCTCCAGCCTTGCTACTGGAGCGTACATCTGGTCGAAGTCGATTCCTTTTCGTGACGATATCCTTTAGCGAAGAGTCTGGCTTTATTCTTTATGATCGTTCCACCCTCGTCCATCTTGTTCCGGTAGACCCATTTTGTCCCGATGACGTTCTTAACTTTGGGTCTTGGAACAAGTTTCCATACTCGGCAGCATTTGAACTGATTTAGTTCTTCTTTCATCGCCATTATCCACGATGCATCTGAGTTTGCTTCCTCAAACTTCTTTGGTTCAACCTGTGAGAGAAAACTTAAATATAAATTCTTGTTAGTTGTACCTCTACGAGTTCTGACACCATCTCGGGGATCTCCTATGATCTGGTCCATGGGGTGATTCTTCAGATGTCTGAGCTCCAGGTTCCTTGCATCTGGATTATCTTCAATCACCGGAGTGACTTCATCAACATGGACAACTTCTTCATCTTGATCATCATCCTCTCCAATAGGGGTTGGAGTGGTGATCTTGATGAACTTTTCATCTTTATCTTCAGACGGTTCATCCAAGCGAATTTCTTTCAACTTTGTACATGTATCTTCAATGAGCAAACTAGAAGAGTTGCCTTGCAGCAAGCTCGTATCATCAAATACAACATGTATTGATTCTTCTACAACTAGGTTTTTCTATTAAATATCCTGTATGCCTTACTATGGCTACTATATCCTACGAAAATACCTTCAAAAATTTTTTCGCTAAACTTGGTAGTATGATACTTGCCATTGTTGAGCACGAATCACTTACAACCAAAAATTGTAAAATATGAGACAGTTGGTTTCCTGCCCTTTAGAAGTTCGTAAGGTGTCTTATCGTGGTTTTTGTTTATGAGTGCTACATTTTGCACGTGACATGCAGTGTTGACGGCTTCATCCCAGAAGTATTTCGGAAGTGAAACATCACTCAACATGGTCCTGCAGGCCTCTATGAGTGTTCTATTCCTTCTCTCAGCCACTTCATTCTATTGTGGAGTACGAGGCGAGGAAAACTCATGAAAGATACCCAAGCTTTCACATAATTCTATCATGGCCCTAGACTCGAACTCTATTCCATTGTCACTTCTGATTTTGACTACGGAACAGTTGTATTCATTCTGGACTTGCTTGACAAAAGTAGTAAAAATGTCGAAGGTATCTGACTTGTGTTTCAGAAAGAATACCCACGCAAAGCGTGAGTAATCATCAATAATTACCAACGTATAATCCTTACCTCCCAAGCTTCTAACTTGCAGTGGACCAAACAAGTCCATATGGAGTAGATGGAGACATCTATTAGAATCTTTGCCAATAACACTTTTAAAGGTAGCCCTTATTTGCTTGCCTTTTACGCATGCATGATAAGGTCTATCTTTGACGTACTTGACATTTGGGGCATCACGTACAAAATTTAGTGAAAATAATTTATTAATAGTTTTGAAATTAATATATGCTAGTCTCTTGTGCCATTGGTCACCAAGAGATGCACTATCTTTTGCTAAAAATCACACTGGTGTAGAAGAGTCTATACAAATGAAATTTAAACAAAATATGGTTTTGCTTCGAGTGCCAGATAGAATCGTTTCCATATTGTCAACGGATTTTGTCAAGCACTTATCAGCGTGAAACTCAACTATGTATCCTTTATCGCAGAGTTGGCATATACTTATAAGATTATGTTGCAATCCTTCAACATAAGCTACATCTGAGAAGGATACACTACCGTTAGTAATCATACCATATCCTTTAGTGATTGCTCGGTCTGAACCTCCAAAGATGACCTTTGGTCCGTTCAAGACTGGAGAGTAGTTATGAAGTAGGCTTCTTGTCCCGGTCATATGACGAGAGCATCCACTGTCCAAATACCAGATTGGCGTTTTGGTGTCCTTTGGACATACCTGCAATTATAATCAGTTTGCCTTAGGAACCCAAAAACATTTGGTTCCTTGGTCTCGTGTTAGAATACTCCCCCTACGAGTATTAGCTTTATGAGCGGTCTTTCTCATATTGCCAACATGAGAAGTAGCAACATTTCTGGGATTAAACCAGCAATCGATGGCAAAGTGACCAATTCTTCCACAGCACCAACAGTCAAACCTATTATATCTTTGCCTTATGTTCTCCTGCTTGACCTTTTGCAATTGTGGTCTAGTAGGGGCAACATTATTGGAGGAAGAAACTTCATGATGATGACAATCACATGATTTCTTCTCCTTCCGTGTCCTTTCCACAATGGGCTTTATCTTGGGTGCTTTCTTGAAGTTATGACCATGATTGAAATGGCCATAGCTCTGAAGAATGACTTCTTCATAAGGTGCCTTAAAGACACTCTCACTAAAATTTCTAGGGCGATTCCATCCTTGATAACGAGACTTTGGCTCTACATAGGTAGGTCTGGTCAAGTGACCGTAGGATGAGTCAAGATCAAACACATTAGTTGGAAATATGACTTTCTTGAACAAAGTCTGATCTTGAGGGGCTTTGCCCTTCTCTTTGGCCAAGGCCTTCTTGGCGGCCTTATTCTTTCTTTGAGCCTTGTTCCTCCTAGAAGATTTACTAGGACCTTCTTCATGGCCTAATCCAGCACCCTTAGCCTTAGCTGATAATTCAGCAATGAATGGAAGAATAGTCTTAGACTTTGAGAAACTTTCAACAAGTTTCTTTTCAGCAGTGAGTTGTTCTTCCAACTCTTTGATGATTTTCTCTTTTAGGTCAAGGTGCTCAAGAGCCTTGTTGCATTCTTCAATAACATTATTGAAGTTCTCTTTGAGTGAGTCAGTCTTAGCGACTTCCTCTCTCAAGATGCTCTCTTCAGCTTTTAGAGACTTTATCTCTTTAGCCTGAGTTTTCACGACTCGGCAACATTTGTCGTAAGCAATGATCAACTCCTTGTACTGGGCCATGAGTTCAGACTCATCGTTAGAAGAGCTATCCTCACGATCATGCTCAGAAACTTCAGATTCTGAAAGAAGAGTGTGAGAGTTTACCTTCCCAGTGAACTGGGGCTCTTGTTCGTCATCTGTCCGAGCCATAAGCCCAAAGTAGGCTTCTTCTTCACTCGACTCAGATGAGTCAGAGTCACTAAGAGTTTTGCCCTTCTTGGCTATCAGGCTCTTCTCTATCCTCTTCTTATTGTATGAGGACTTCTTTTCCTCTCTTCTTCCACCCTCCTTCTTCTTATGGGGGCAGTCAGCAATGACGTGCCCTGGCTTATTACAACAGTAACAAACAATGTCAATAGAAATATGTTTGTTCTGTTTAGGAGTATACCTGTCGTGGCTGCTTGAGCCTTTTCTTTGACGATCACCATCATGTCGTGATCTTCTATAAGAGGCATCCTTGCCTTTTCATTGCTTCTTTTTGTTCAAGAAATTCTTGAACTGACGTGAGAGTAGTGAGAACTCTCCTTCAGATAGCTCATAGCCAGAGGTACTTGGCTCCGAAGTTTCTTCTTCACTCACTTCTTGTGCTTGGGCAGGAGCAGCAGCCTTTGACTTCTTTGAGGTGTCTGCCTTTAGAGCAACAAACTTCTCTTTGAATGCAGACCTGCTCTTCTCTTCTTCAGCCTTTCTGGTGTTGAGTTGAAGCTCATATGACATAAGCTTCCAGAAGAGGTTCTGCAGGTCTGTCTCGGCTAGCTTTCCAAATTCCCTGATGGCACAGACCTTGTTATCTCATTCCTTAGTTAGGGATCTAAAGAACTTATCATTTAATTCTCTGTTTGTGAAGACTCTGTCATAGACCCTTAGGCCATTCACTATCTTGAAGAAATTCTCAAAGGTGTCAGTAATGGTGTCCTTGTTTCCTTGTCGGAAGGCTTCATACTTTTGATTCAGAAGGGATCTTCTATCATCCCTAACTTCTTCTGTACCTTCCATCAAAGTGACTATGGACTGCCACATCTCCTTTGCAGACAGGCAGTGGATCAAGTTTTACAGTATGAAGTCATCGACTGCACTTGCTATTATGTTTTTGGCCTTCTTATCTAAGGATACAAGTGCAATCTCGTCTTTGTCTAGATCCATTAATTTCTTTGGAACTTTCTTAGTTAGATCAATTGTGGAGATTGTCATGGGAATGTAAGGACCTTCTTCAACTATCATGAAAATCCTTGGATCCACAACTTCCATGAAAAATTTGATCATCTCTTTCCACATGAGAAAGTTATTCTTGGTGCACAAAGGAAGCTTGGCAAAATCTTTAGCCTTGTCCATGTTTGGTAGATCTCAAAAGATAACTATAGTAGGATCTGATCAAGGTGTTAACCTTTTAATGATCAACCTGGGTCTAATACCAATTGAAAGTGTTTATTTGTCTACCTAAATCACCTAGAGGGGGTGAATAGGTGAGATGTGTGTCTTTTTACGGAATAAAAATTTAAGATCCAAGGACAGAACTATCTACCAATCAATCACCGACGACGCAAGATTTATAGTGGTTCCCCAACCTTCGGTACATCCACTTTCCCTCACCGATCTAGCAATACATTAGACTCGGCTACTCCACTATCTCGGATTGAAAACCAATCCTACACCTCATAACAAAGTTCCTACAATCTCGATCCACAAAATGGATCTACACTCGGAAGATAAAACTTCCTACAATCTCGGAGACAAAAGCTCCTACACTCGGAGATAATTCTCCTACAAGAATGAAAAAGAAAGAATGTAGAAATACAAATAGTAAAAATATCTCAGATCTGCAAACAATTGGCCTAAAACTTCTTCGTTAATCTTTGTGGCTTTATCAAAGAGGTTGAAGAAAATCTCGGCAAAGCTAGATTTGGACTTTCTTGGCTTCACACGATCGGATAGAAGATGAGGAATTGAACGACGATCTCAATCTGTAAACCTTCTTGATCTAAATCCTCTGAGATCGAAAACCCTAGCCGGATGTGAACGATGAAGATCGGCGGCGGCGACTTTCGCTTCTTGGAGAGAGAAAGAGATTCAGAGAACTTAGAAATAATTTTGACTGCAAAACTTCTTCTTAGGATTTGTCGGTTTGACAAGACCTTATATAGGATCTATAATAATAGTCATAATTAATTCTTAATGAGGTACACGTGGACCAATCACATCAAGGTAGATTAAGAAATCTGTCAATTCTGGACTTAACGAATTTTCAGAGAAAGTGAAACTCATATACTCGAGTGAAGATAAGACCGCTTGAGTACTATATAGGACTACTCGAGTAAACAGAAGATAACTACTCGAGTAAAGACTTGGAGAAAATCTGAAATGAAGAGCAGCTACTCGAGTACAAAGAGACTTATTCGAGTGATTAAAATAGTTACACGAGAAATGGAGTTGGACTACTCGAGTATAATAAGTACTACTCGAGTGAATAGAAATTAACTACTCGAGAGGTAGAGGAACTACTCAAGTCAGGGACTTAGAATATTTTCTGGAATAGAATCCTGGGCTACTCGAGTAGTGAAACTGAAGTACTCGAGAGAATAAGAACTACTCGAGTATATAGAATTAGCTACTCGAGTAATGGACCTTGAAAATTTCTGAGGGAAGAGAATCTTGTTACTCGAGTATTAACTTTGGACTACTTGAGTAGTAGATGAACTACTCGAGTACATGACTTTGACTACTCGATTAAGGAAAGATTACACGATATCCTGACTTCTGTAACTCGAGACAGAAGACTAAACTACTCGAGTACTTTTATGACTACTCGAGTAATTTACTTAGAAAAATTCTGGAGAAGAAATTCTGTTAACTCGAGAATGAGAAGGAATCCACTCGAGTAGTTGACTTAGCTACTCGAGAGTAATAACTTGACTACTCGAGATCTATCTTCCTTACTCGAGTACAAAGATTCTCACTCGAGTATAGACTAAGTATTTCACTCGAGTATGTAGGGATCTACTCGAGTAAAGTACTTAGTAAAATTCTTTAAACAGAATTATCTTCTTCTTAGGTGAATACAACAACAAGTAGTTTCTCCAATTAGTCCTAGTGCTTGAATATGAAGTGTATCCTAATAGAGAGGCTAAACATGAGTCAACACCATGGATCACACAATGAGGGATTATATTGTATGGTCCTGTGTTTAGTGACCCATTGTAGACCGACATTGGTCTACACTTGGCATTAGAGTCCTGCGCATACATAACTTAAACAAAGCATCAATACAACTTAATTCATCTTAGTTCAAGAGTGACTTCATCAAATCTGGGTTAATGTGGATACAATACCCAACAACGCCTCAACAACTAAGCGTATTGTCTCCGCAGACGGAGGAGGTGTAGACACCTCAACTGGTACCATACTCTCATCAGAATGCTGGGGCTCAGACTTCCCCACACCACTTTGTGTCACCTATATGTGTAAAAGACACACTTTAGCGACTTGGCAAAAGCAACAACAACAGAATATGAACACACAGGTTCCTCAAACAGGTGTATTTATATTCCTTAGTGGACATTCTTGAGTTAATTCATGTAATAACGGGTCGTATGTACAGGTGCTTGCCACCCCGCAAAAGAATTCGACCACGAATTCGAAGGAGGAAGACCAAGACAAGCATTCTAGCGGAAGCATTAGGGGTTATACTCGAACTCATTAACCATGAATGTCCACTATATATAAACAACCTCATTTATATCTATCCAAGGAATGTTTACAAAATACAAAAAAAGTTTGGCCTTAAGGCCTTACAGGTTTTCTTTATAAGTGTGGATTATATACATCGGCACGCAGGCCGACCACACATGAAAATAGCAAAATATTTCTTTATTTGGCCTTCGAGGGCCAGCATAACAGCAACAGTAGCAAGGGATTCACCAACTATTTTCCGCTTGGCTCTCCAACACCTGTATGGGGACAATCCACCGCAACGGTGGAAAACAAAGCAAAAGTCAGCATTCAGCTGACCAATTTATAACGACCCTACCTCTTTCTCGGAGCAGCGATATTCCTTCCCTGCAGGCATAACATTTCACAAGCACATATATCACAAGATGTGCACTCACGCACCATTAATATATCACAAACGTCGACCATACGACCCGACGCTCCGTGCACTCAGGGCACATTATCGGTGTACCGAAAAACCAGGGTCCCACCACCATTCTCAGTCTCAAACCCAATGGTAAAACTTGAGCATTCATGCTCTATGGCCCAAGGCCGGAGACTTTAGTCTTGATGGTCTAGACAACCATCAAGAGGATACAGTTTAGCCCTTGCCCGTTGCTCAAATCGCCAGTTCAATGTTTAGACTGATGTGGGTCGGCATCCCCTTATCCGTTCAGCTCACCGGCCTTTAAAAGCGCATAGCTCACAATAGCCACAACGTTCCCCAAGGATTGGATTCATAATCACAGGTTAACTAAGAGTTATCGCCAGCGACAACCACTATCGCTGGCGTTGGTGACAAAACTCTCTTTCTGTACCCAGCCCAAACCATATCTGGACCAACTATCTAGAAAACCCTGCAGCCACCTGCAGTGCCAGAAACACTGGACTTTCATAGCATACAACACATGCACTTCGAAGGTATTTTCCTGGAATTTCACTCCAGTACTTCATGCTACTCCACTTGACATGCAAAACCCACCGACTCCACAAAATACTCGTTTATATGCGGAGTCTTCTCTGGTGTGTAAAATAAAACAACACCAATCCAGAACAACCTGTCCAGATGGGCTTCACATAGTATGCTTATTCGTACTACACATTTTCGGATCTATATGCAAGACCTCTTGGGCATATCAAGAATAAACCCAATGAAAATCCCTCAACATTCCACCTTTTGGTGGGAGAAATCCATGCATATGCCAAAATAAGGGCTTCACATGTCCAAGGAGGAAGATCGTTACCCTTGGAGTTTTCTTCAGAGCCATGACAAAGCTTTTCTACGTGGATGAAAATGATCGCCTCACTTTCCCTTTCACGGTTCTAGCTTTGGCTTTTGATTCCAGCCCCAAGATCTCCTCCAGCAACTCAACAAATCCACTCAAACCCTAGCACTAGCCGAGAGTTCTCTGCTCTAGAACTCAAGAAGTAAGGAAGAGAGAAAGAGAAAGGAAAGAATGATTTCTTGAATCCCTTTCCTCTACTGATAAGGCCTCGGGTCTTACCCCAGCCACACGATCTCTTCTCATCAAAACATAACAACGACTCGGGTTTAAGCTAAAAAGTCACCCACCGCTTACTGGCCGCTCACCAGCCTTCTGAAACGAGTCACCGCTTGACCATATCTGCATTTTTCGACAAATCGTCTAAAATGGATGATTTCGTTGAACGAACTTCGTCGATCGGGAGTGATTTCATCGAACGGGATTTAGTTCATCGAATGGGATTGATTTCACATAACATGCCATAATCATCGAGCTCCACTTGACAATATTCGTCGAGCTCCGCTCGACGATTTTCGTCGAGCCCAGGTCGACTTTTATCATGTTCTCTCCAACTACTTTTTGGGGTGTTACACCTGAGGTAGGAGATTGGGTCAGTATCTGAGGTAGGACCTGTTGGTCTGAGTATAGGTTTCTTAACAGAGTAGGATCTTTGGATCTGAGTTCAATAGGTGTTATAACCTTATCTAGCACACTGCTAGCGAGGAATAAGGGGGGAAGTGGATGTACCCTAGATAGGAGAACCACTATAAATTCTTTGTGTGTTGTGCTGTGATTTGCTTGTGTCTGCACTATGTTCTGAGATTTGTATGTGTTGTGTTCAGTGGTTTAATTATGCCGAGTTGTTGTGAAGCTTATCCATCAAGTTTATTATCTGCTGAACATTAAAGTGACAAAGAATTGACAAAGTATTTTAAAAGACACTTATTGACCCCCTCCCCCCTCTAGGTGATTATTTAGCCATACGATTATCTTTCAATGTGAATCCTAAGTATGCTTAATAATCCAATACCTAAGCTATATGTCTAAACCC
This sequence comes from Platanthera guangdongensis, assembly GCA_039583875.1. NCBI lineage: Eukaryota > Viridiplantae > Streptophyta > Magnoliopsida > Asparagales > Orchidaceae > Platanthera > Platanthera guangdongensis. Next base: position 45,337,408 of record CM077150.1, on the reverse strand, counting down.
TAGCCCTATACTAAGTGACGAATGGGCATGAGGAGCTGCATAAATGTCATAGGGCGGGGTGTTAATCCCATGTGCACACAGAAGAACCCGCTCAACCTAACACTCTTTCCCCCCAACACCACACAAGGACCCACAGGAACCCTCCTCGGTTAAGGACAAGACATGGTTTACATGTTAGCATTTCTAAAGCACACACACCTACGCCCCTGCTATTGCGAGACACATATAATGGGTGAATGATCACATGCATACTAAGACAACATGATAGAATTATGATAAAAGGTAAATTCTGGCCATTTAGCAATGATATGACTTTTATTCCACCTTATTTAGTTAGATTGATTTATAATTAATATAAATATGATAAAGTCATATAGTAGAAATATAACACCCCAAAGCCCATTTTTGGTTCAGGTGTGGGTGACACGGCCTGGGACACGGGCGTGTCCCAGGGCGTGTCCTTATCGGGTTGAGCAGTTGGGTGTGTGGTCGACTAATTTTGGTCGATGGTCGTCGAGTGCAGGGTACACGACCTATGACACGGGCGTGTCACAGGGTGAGTCCAGGCGGGAATGCGTGTACTGGTGGACACGAGTGTGTCCTGGTGTACACGGCCTGGGACACGGGCTTGCTGCTAAAGGCCCTTGAAGGTCGTGCGAAGAAAGCGTGGTTGGATTTCATGTGTGGCTGGCCTGCATGCCGATGTATGAAATGTACATTTGTGTAAAGAGGAACCTGTAAGGCCTTAAGGCCATGGGTGTGTGTGTTGTCTACATTCCTGGTTTTGATATATAAATGTGGAGTTTGTATATTAGTGGACATTCATTGAGCTGAGTTCATTCAACATAAAAGGTTGCGCTAGAATTTTTTGAGTTAGGGTACGAGTAGATTTTGATTTCCACATATAATTCCACCGCTTGTCTGTGCAATATGGCGTGGGGCCCCGGCCGGACCCACCGTTATATTCCATGTGACGAGTGGGGGCGTTACAAGAAATATATCTAAGGTGTCCTTGGCATGTTGGCTTAAGAAAAATATAAATGCAATAAACAGAAACAAAAACAAACAAAAAGGACATGAAAATAGAAAGACAATTAGGTACATCGTGAAGTAGACTGATGAGTAATTTCGTTTGGATTAGCTTCAACTTCACACAATAAGATGACATTAATGGATAAGATATTTAGGTATCCAAAAGGAGTCAAGTGTTGCGGCTCCTTTGGGTTCCCAAACATGGCGTGATGAACCATGGAGAGATTACGATGAATGGGCCCTTTCGAGTGGAATAGGTGTGCTATTTTGTATGATGGGCATCCACTCATACTTTGTCTTAATGTTATTTTTCTGTTGCAAATTTCTAGTTAGAGTTTTACGAGTCCTTATGTGATGAACTTCAGTTGAACAATATTGCATTGGAGGTTTAAATATATTGACATTGTTCTTCAGGTTAAGATTATTTTGCTTAACATAGGGACTCATAGAGTAGTAATTTTTAAAAGGAAATTTACATTCATTCGATTTTAAGAAGGGAGTAATTTGTTTTTGCAGGTGAAGGTGATTTGTATGTTTAGGACTTTCACCTGCTTGAGCTTGGTATTTTCTACTCCCTTTGATTAACTCAGTTATTATATGGTCGTTCATATTCAACAAGCTTTCAGGTTTTGCTTGAAACTTAGGAGTTGTGTGTTGTGAACTTTTAAACATAATTTTCTTAAGCATGTTGATCTTTGTAACTAATTCTTTAATTTTAATTTTAAGATTATGTTTAGCTTTGTTGTACACGATTGTGCTATTTTTAAGAGCGGAGACTACAGAGTTAATATGATCTTCATACTTATTTCTGTATTCCTCAAAAGTATCATCTGTCTCTTTAATTTCAATTTTATAAATCTTGCATACAACACAATCACTTTTCAACGATGAGTTTCCTAAACATAATTTATCCTTGTGTTCCTTTGCAAAATGAAGCTCTTTGTCAAAAATCTTATATTTTTCTTTTAATTCATTATAATCTATATAAGGTGTAGAAACTTTATCTAAAGAGCAAACAAGCAAACTAGACACAACCATGGTGGGTTCTACATTAACACATGCTTTTAAGCGGTTATTTTTTGAAAGTAGTTTTAAATTGATATTCGTCAATTTCTTAATTCTACATTTTGCCCTATCTAGTACAATCAATGTAGAAATGGAATTGCATACACGAAGGGCATTCGATTTTCTTACAGTGCTCTTGGACGAAGCAAGATTTGAGCTTTGAGTGTCTTTGACTTCTCCCTGTGTTGCCTCATCCACGGTTGAGATTTCAAATTCCATTTCATGTGATGTGATTGCCATGTCCTTCTCCAATAGCAAATCTCTATTTGCTTCTTCACTTGGATCCATGAGAAATTGCTCTGGCTCGTCATCTGCAGAAAGAGAACTATAAGTTAACTCAAGAAAATTCCATATATCATATGCAGTAGGAAGCGTATAGATTAGTTTGAAAATATCTTAACCAAACCTACAACATAGACTATTCATAGCTTTGGCATTTAAATGACATTCGCGCTTATTTATATTATTTGGGGGTTTGATACATTCATGTTCCAAACTTCTATATCTAATAATATAAGGAATTTCCTCATTAGTGTTCTCCATTTGTTATAGTTCATTCTTGTAAATAGAGGCGGTGTTAACGAATTTTCTGTGTACAATTTTTCATTCCCCCTAGTCAATTTGCGATCAAGGTAGGACAATACTCCCGGAGGTGAACCTTTTTGAATAACCTGCCTCTGATACCACTTGTTCGATCTAATGGCCAACCTTAGAGGGGGGTGAATATGGTTTTACATGTTAATTGAAAATTTTGAATTACTTTACCCCAGAAAACCAAGTTCTAGAAGGCATCGCGGGGCATTAGATTGCTAAAGCGCGGCGGTAGGTCATAGACCTCGTTTTTTCAGGGCAAATCTCTACTTGGAGATTTACGCACCCTTTAGAGTATCACCGGCTAACATCCATGACATTACACACAATAAATATAACAGTACATGAATTTTATCCAAACTAAATCAACGAGTGTTTTTACAATTACAATAACTTGATCTCCATGACGCCGGAGATCGGAGGCGTTGAAAATTAAATCTCTTTTGTTTTCTATACCGACCCACTACCCGGACTTGTTGGCTCTCTCCCTTTCCCTCCAAGAAAGGTCTTTGAACCGGCTCTTCACCTTCACACAAGGAAGCATATTAGAGCCCCACTAGATCCCCCCATCTAGACGTCCCTTCCCTGGGATGAATTCTCACGGAATCCTTCCCGGTTTCTGACAACCCTCTGGTCGATTTCTCACAAAATCCTTCCCGAATTTCGACGACCCTCACGGTCGATTTCCCTCACCCAAAAAACTAGACAAAAAGAGTTTAAAGTAAAATACGATGAATAAGAGAAAACTCCTCTCTAACTAGAACCCTTAATGTTGATGACGATTTGCATGCAAAGGTTCGATCTTTGTTGCTTGAGAGTCTTCCTCTTTGATGTTCTTCAGATCTGTGAAGGTATATGCTTGATGATAGTTTTTCTTAGCGAGGATTCTTCACGTGAAACTTAGGACGAAGGCTTCTTGATCATCATGTTGGTAGCCTTCAATCCTTGCGCATGAATTTCTTTTGATCTCCTCTGAAGAATTCTCCTCCTCAAAGAGTTCGGATGACCCCTTCCTTCCCTTTAGACGGCTAGGTCGAACTACCCTTTCAAATTTCGTGAAAAACGTCGCGTGAAACTCAAGTTCGGGCTGTTTTAAATAGAGAAGACATTGCAGGAAGCTACCACGGGGCGGTAACTAGTTATATCACGGCGGTAGCTCACAGAGAATAAAATCCTTCCTTTTCTTTGTGTGCTTACCACTAATAAACTACTCGTAGTCATTGTAATCCTTGGTTCGCCAGAGTTCTTCATGCGCGAATAGGAGGGAGACAGTTTTCCTATCCTTCGACAGATACGGCGGAACGGACAACAGAGAGGCGGCCGAACCCTCGGAATGATAGAACTTTGTCTCTTTTCGTATTTGGTGTTGAATTCAGAACAAGAGGCGCCTTATATACGTCTTTAAGAAAATACGCTACCGTCGGCGGTAGGTTTGCGCGCTACGTGCTGACAGCTGTCCTGCAAATTTGGCAAAATATTAAAAATGAATATTTTCCATTTTATCACGTTATCGTGGAGCGATAGAAGTTAACGCCTGGTGGTAGCTCCCACTCAATGCTCTCGACGCCAGTGCACTCAACGTGGCGTTGAGTGGGCTAGCATGGCGCGGTAAGTCTAGCGCTTTCTAGTAGCTTCACGAGCGCTCTGTCCATTTAATTCCAACATCCATCGCCTCTGGTATCGCCTGGCATTAGTGCCGACGTTAATGATTCTAGCGCGGCGCAGTATGAGTTGACGCATGAGCGCTAGTTTCTTGAGCGCTCCGTCGAATTAATTTGCGGCTACCGCCCAGCGGTAACCGCAATCGCTCGACATTAGAGGCCGGATTCTTTTGGCCTAATTTATTTCGTGATGCTAATGAATTTGTTAAATAATGTGATCGATGTCAACGGTGCGAGACTCTAAGAAAGAACGAGAGAATGCCAATGAATATCATGCTAGAGGTCGAATTGTTCGATGTTTGGGGAATGGACTTTATGGGTCCGTTCGTCAATTCAAATGATAATTTATACATTTTATTGGCAGTAGACTACGATTCGGGGTATCTAAATGGGTAGAGGCGATTGCAATACCTAAGAATGATGGCAAGGTAGTCCTGAATTTTCTAAAAAACCATATATTCAATCGATTCGGGGTACCTAGAGCGATCATTAGCGACGTGGGAAGTCATTGTTGCAACCATCAATTCACCTCATTGCTAAACAAGTACGAGGTCACTCATAAGGTCGCACTCGCTTACCACCCTCAAACAAATGGAGTAGCAGAGGTGTCAAATAGGGAGAGAAAAAGGATTTTAGAGTTAACAATGAGCATAAATCGGAAAGATTGGTCACGAAAGCTCACAGATGCATTATGGACATATCAGACTGCTTTCAAAACTCTCATCGGATTAACCCCGTATAGGTTGATCTACAGCAAATCTAGTCATTTACCACTCGAGTTAGAACACCAGGCATTCTGGGCGATTAAGAAAATAAATTATGATTTTTGTGACGCCGGTAAGAAGAGATTAATGCAAATAAATGAACTCGAGGAGATCCGGATGTAAGCTTACGAGAACTCGCTGATCTATAAGGAACGCACAAAGAAGTGACACGACCGACGCATGAAGGAAAAGCACTTCGAGCCAGGCCAACTAGTCCTCTTATTCAATTCCCGTTTAAAGTTATTTCCCGAGAAACTCAAGTCGAGGTGGTCGGGGCCATTTAAAGTCAAAGTAGTGCATCTGTATGGTGCAGTGGCCATCATTAACGAGAATGACGGGACAGAATTCAAAGTTAACGGCTAGAGACTCAAGTTGTATCTGAAAGACGATACCGACCGGGTGGTGTCGTGTGTAAGGTTTCTGTGATTTAGTACCGTCCTGCCAGGACGGTAAATTAGGCGCTTGGTGGGAGGCAACCCATCTTTTATATTTATATCTATGTTAGTAATTAATAAAAATAATTAGTCTAAGTTAGAAGAATGTGTCTATTTAGTTTATTGTTATAGCGATTAGGTGGAGGACTCCGCACGAGAGTAGACCTGAGGAACCCGAACTGAAAAAGATGCAACCCAGAAAAAAGCAGGTTGCAACTTTGTTTTCTCTGTTTGTTGTTAAAGAAATCCGAACTGAAAAAGTTGCAACCCAGATAAAAGCAGGTTACAACTTTGTTTTTTCTATCTGCTGTTAGACAAACTTGAACTGAAAAAGTTGCAACCTCAAAAAAAAGAGGTTACAACTTTTTATTTGCTATTTTTTTCTCTTTACTGTGCAACGCTGACAGCAGTTTTAATGTTGCAACCCCAAAAAAAGAGGTTGCAACCTTTTTGTTTTTATTTTTTAATTTTTATTTTTATTTTGCCTACCTTCAATATAATCTAAAATTCAAATATTTTTTCTAGTCGGCTTGTTGTATCATGTTAGAGTATAACATGATCTTATGAGTTGTGTTATTTATTTTATGATTCCTACAATGATGTAGACTTAATAATCTGGAGTATTATTAGGATGGTAAAATGACAGTTCTTACCTTACATGATCATGATATGTTTGTATCACTTTTGATGGTTTTTGATGATACAGGTAGAATTGTCAAATCTCTATTTTGTGCTTTAACCCTTTGTATATGTCCAAGATATAAGTTTTACATGCTACAACATATGACTATGATTACTGATGGACGTTCCACAATATAGTAAATTGGGTACATCATTGAGAAAGTAGTGGACACTCCAATTCTTAGGGGAGTATTTAAATTTCAAGTCTCATTTTGTCCTTTCATTTATATGCTAATTAGTCAAAATATTTTAAACAAAATTTCTTGGGTATTGAAGTCTCTTTGCAAGGAACTAGCAAAGGGCAAAAGTGTGGAGGTGGGGGTGGTATAACTTGTAACGCCCCCGATTTTTCGATGATTTTATTTGTTTGGGCAACGTCAAATTTATGACGTCGTAGCGTTACTTTTAACGTCGAGTTGACGGCGCAATGCCGTTAAGGCATTTTCGCGTCCGTGCGGTCGAGTAGACCGAATTCTTGTTGTACTATGAAGATTTTGCATTTGGAATTGAAGTGAAGTAATTTTGGACTTGATCGTCAAGTTTCGTCGCAATCCGAGCATTTTTGGAGTCTCGGCGCGCGGTTGAAGATTTGGATTGTTTATGTTCGCCGTATACTTCGAAAACTAATATCTCGGGAATGGCTCGTCGGATTCTGGTTTTGATTTCGCCGTTAGATTTGTAGCATTAGTGTTCCCCTTTGGTGCAAGTTTCGTTTAATTCGGCGCTCGTTTGGGCTTCCGTACTGAGTCTTCTCGAGAAGCTATGGTTCTACTCGATTAGCCCGTTTTAGATTTTACTCGGGCGCCGTTTTGAGGGTCAAAACGGCGTTGTATCAAAAAATGGTCAACATAACATTCGTTCGTCTCGACGAGATCTACAACTTTCATGTTTACCACGTTTCGATTTGAAGCCGTTTTGAACCCCTAATTCTGTTGTTTCTGCAATAACTCGAGTGGTGAGCTGCTACTCGAGTATATGCTGCTTATACTCGAGTAATTCATGTTTTAACTCGAGTAATAAGCCTCTACTCGAGTATATTATGTTACTACTCGAGTAGGTATGCTACTACTCGAGTAGGTATGTTGTTACTCGAGTAAGTATGCTGTTACTCGAGTAGGTATGCTGCCACTCGAGTAGACTGTTTCGTTTTATGTTTAGACATTATTTTGAGGGTCAAAACGGCATCGTATCAAAACATGGCCAACATGAGATTTGTTAGGCTCGACGAGATCTACAACTTTCATGTTGATCACGTTTCGATTTGAAGTCATTTTAATCCCCTAATTTCGTGGTTTCTGCAATAACTCGAGTGGTGAGCTGCTACTCGAGTATATGCTGCTTCTACTCGAGTAATTCATGTTTTAACTCTAGTAATGAGCCTCTACTCGAGTATATTATGTTACTACTCGAGTAGGTATGCTACTACTCGATTAGGTATGTTGTTACTCGAGTAGGTATGCTGCTACTCGAGTAGGTATGCTGCCACTCGAGTAGGCTGTTTCTGTCTGCGCTCAGAGGCTGTTTTGAGGGTCAAAACGTCGTCGTATCAAACAATGGTCAACATGAAATTTGTTCGTATCGACGAGAACTATAACTTTCATGTTGACCACTTTTCGATTGGAATCCATTTTGAACCCCTAATTCCGTTTTTTCGCTCACATGCTCGTAAATAGTACGTTTTTAGACAAAACTTTTCATAAATACCTATATATATATATATACTCTTTGACTTAGGTTTAGAACCAAACTTCATCTTCTCCGATTCATTTCCTCCCGAACCAGGGCGGCGTGATCGTGAGAGAGAAAAGTTTTCGTGAACCTTCCGGTGGCCGCCGACGGTGCTCCGGTGCTCGAAATCTTCATCCGAATATATATCCGGAAAGCTCTCGCCGAGAGCTACGCCATCATGGTAATTTCTTTTCCGTTTATTGAGATTTCTCGTTAGGGTTCTTCTGCCCTAACCTTTATTTTGGCCATTTCTGTCTAGATTTCAACTCCTCCCGCATCATTTTGCTCCGATCTATGACGTGGAGTGATTTCAGTGGACTTTCCCGGTAAAACCAAGGTAAGTGGTGGTTTCTCCTCGTTTCTCCTTGTCCAATTCGATGGTAACAGCTATGTTTTTCACATCCCCTAAAATTTTCTACAATTATTCTTCCAAATTATTGCTATGATTAACCGCTTTGTTGATCACATGTTGTTATGATGTTTTGCCGTGCTAAACTCGATCTTGTCTATTTATGTTTAATCGTTCTTGAAGTGTTTTAGCGATGGTTTAAGTGCCTTAGCTCTCGTTATCAAACGTTTTAGAGTTTAATTAGGGTTGTAAATCGTCCGTAAGGGTTGATCAATCGCGTCTCGAGTCTAGTAATGTCAAGTAGAATCTGTCGAGCCAAATCCTGAGATATTTTGTGTTGTGGTTTCTTTGGGTTCTTGAATGCGAGAGTTAGTGGATGATTCCACCTCTGCAGTGTTTGTCATCTTCATTAGTGCCCTGTGGAAGTCTACCTGGTTTCTGGATGTCTATAGTGTTTGGTGGAGAGTATGAGACTCCCTTGCAGTTAGATGGATTATATATCCATTTTGTTTCTTTTTTTTGGGGGGGGGTGTCCAAGAGCGACCACTTCGCCCGTGTTTTTGTGGGGTGTGTCCAAGAGCGACCACTTCGCCCGTGTTTTGGGGTAGTGCATCCAAGAGTGACCACTTCGCCCATGTGTTCGGGTAGAGTCGACCACAGGTGCCTAATAAAGGTTTTGAATTTTTCTTTCTGGTGAAATAATCATGTAGCCACCTTATAACCTTGTGCATCTGGTGCACTCTTGTGGAACGTGGCAAATCATGTAGGAGTTCTTTTCCTGTTGATACCCTGTTTCTTTCATACTTTACTTCAGTGTGTTTGGTCTTGGGTTGGTACCCCTGTTGACCTTTGCTTATTTTGGCTTATTACTCTTCCTGCCACTACTTGTACCTTCTTGCTGAGGTATTCTGTTTTTGGAATGCCTCAGGTTCAGAGCAGTAGCAGTTAGTAGTGCTGGTGTTGGATTTCTGGCGGCAGTGTTGGTCGTGGTTGTTGTCTCGTCATAGCGAGATAGTTTGTTGTTGGTTTTGTTTTTACTAGTTCAGACATACTTTTAGACGTGGGTTCGTGTCAGTTTGTTGGCGCCCACTGATTTTGTTAGTTGCTTGACACTTGCTAGCTGCTCATTTCCTTTAATTGTGGATATGGATTACTTGTTCTCTGGTAGGATTTATGCTAGGAATACATGTTAGGTATTTTCAACTATAAAATCTACTACTATTACATCATGCATTGCATAAATTGAAAATCTAACTTGTTTTTTTTGGCGACCGTAAAAGCTATCCTCCCTACTATAATAAATTTAGAGTCTTGCATATCATGAGTTGTCCTTTAGGGATGTTTTTTTACTCATGTAGGATGTTTGAGTTAATCTAATCAAGTATTTTTCCGCAGCGTATAATATATTTTGATTCATGGACTAGATGAGCCACTAAGCCGAGGGATACGGCTAACTTCGGCACTTAACTGATTTTCTTTAAAATAACATGAAAAGAACCTTGCTTCATGTTTAGTTGGTGTCTGCCTGAGCGTCCGCAGTTATCCCCTGCAGAAGTGGCATCATGACGCGCATTTTCCCTTACTCTGATAAGCTTTATTTGCGGTGAATATTGCGGGTTGTGACAGTTGGTATCAGAGGGAGGTTACTTGACAATTTGTCGGGCAACCTTTCCTTGTTGGTATTAGGGGTTTAGCATCATATCATACTACACACCGATATGTCATCAGCACGTCTTGGCTGAAGAACAAACACTACACTCATAGCTTAACATGAAGTATACGGGGCATATTACGTAGTATGGGATGCATAATATGTGTCTGTATATGGATCCACCATAGGGGCAACATGTGAGGGTTATGTAGTATGAGATGCATAACCTCATCACATGAATGCGACTAGCACGTTTCTTTTTCGTTGCATGAGAATGTCATGTAGTATGGGATACATAACATTTTCATGCGTACGCCGCTCATAACATGCATTAGGGCCTTTTTAGAATGCATAACACAATCATGCATAGCATAACATTGCATAAGCACAACGTGTCAAGCTAAAGATGTGATGGATGACATATGTACACACATGGTTTTAAATCAAAAAAAATAAAGAATACATGCATTCATGTCATAGGCACAAGAGTCAATAGGATGAGAGGGTATCATCCTAAGTATGACATAGCATCATTATAAAATCTCAGAGCAAGTTGCAGCGTAAGCAAGTGTCTTTTAAGTATGGTCTGAACTAAGTGGTGTAGTCCTAGTTTAAGCTAGTGTTTTAATGAGGTGTTATGTGTTTTTTTTAGAATGTCGCATGAGCGTGTTACGACCAGGTCGACTCTCCAGTCTGAGGGCGAGTCGTCAGGTACGCGGGGTGAGGCGATGATTGTTGAACTACGCCAGAGCATGGAGACCATGGCAGGTCAGATCGTGGCAATGCAAGCACAGTTGCAGGCATTGTTGGCTACCACCTTAGGATAGCATCCTGGCGAGCAAACCCCCGTAGTGATTAGGTATGAGAGTGAGATCAGTAAATTTAATAAGTTTGCTTCTGAGTTGAGAGCTGCTGAGGAGCGCAGGGTTAAAGGTTTCTTGGGCGTTCTCCAAAATGACATTCAGCAGTTTGCCAATACTTACCAGTCTGAGACTAATGCGAGGACAGTAGAAGTTGCTCTTGAAGTTGAGACCATTGGATATGCTAAGGATCGTGATATGATATCGAGGAAAGAGAAGAGGAAGGGTGTTGAGCATGGAAGCTCTAAGGTATCCGTCCCTTTTTCGAAAAAGAAAAGTGGAGAAATATGTAGCTTCTGTGGTCGACCTGGCCACCTTTTCGAAAGGTGTTTCAAGAGAAGTGCCACTCAAAAGAAGCAGCGGGTGCTCGCCATCCAAGGAATACCCAAGGGAGATCGGGTGTGCACGTTCTGCTCAAAGAAGGGACATGACGTGAGTCATTGCTGGTTGAAGGAAAAGACTTGCTTCCATTGCCGGCAGAAGGGACACCTGAAGACTTCGTGTCCCCAGGCTCAGTCCCCACTGCAGCCGGCCCCGCCTCGGGCTCTACCGCTGCCACAAAATCAGGACAAAGGAAAAGGTAAACTGATCGCGACGACCGAAGAAGAAAGTCTTAACCCAAGTGATTTCAGGTTAGGTTCTATCTGGTTTTGTTATTGATTGAATAAGTTATGTATACGATTTTATAAGTAAATTAAGGTAAAGAACCGTTGGGCGCGTGTCCCTTTTGATTGCGTCGCTACCCACCCGTTCGTGGCTAGGCCCTTTGTAGAGCGTCATGGTTTGACCCTCGATCAGGTTGGTGACGTGTTTTGTGTCACGTTTCCTTCTGGTGATTTTGTGGTGTCGGACGAAGATATTCAGGGTTGTCTGATTCAGTTATTTATTTTTCTAGTGGTTGTTGATTTAAAGGTGATAGACCTGGAAGGTTTTGTGTAGTCTTGGGCCTGTACTGGTTGTCTAGGCATGAATCTGTTATCCAGTGTAAGGTTAAGCGCTTGGACTTCAAGATGGACGACGGTCAACCCAGGAGTGGTTATGGTTATCCGTGTCAGGCTTCTCCAGTTATTTCTGTGGTTTGTGCTCGGAAGCTTTTAGCTTCTGGGTGTTTTTCTTATTTGGTTTCAGTTCTGGAAACCAAGGTAGGTTTACAGTGTCTAGAGGAGATCTGTATGGTGCGTGAGTGTTCGGATGTTTTCCTAGCTAATCTTCCTAGTCTTCCTCCTGTGAGGGACATAGAGTTCGTCCTAGGTCTGGACCGTTTTTTGATTGTATTTATAGAGGATGATGTCTTGGTGTATTCCCGCAATGCTGAGGATCATACTCAGCATTTGCTTTCGATTTTGTCGACCCTGAGAGAGCATAAGCTATATGCGAAGTTGAGCAAGTGTGAGTTGTGGCTACCCCAGGTGTCCTTCTTGGTCATGTTGTAAGCAAGGGCGGTATTTTGGTAGATCCGACCAATATTTTTGTCGTGATGGAATGGGAGAGACCTTCTACACCCAAGAAGATTATGAGTTTCTTGGGCATGGCTAGCTATTTAGAAGATTCGTGGAGGGGTTTTCGGTGTGTTCTGCTCCTCTAACTAGACTTACTCAGGAGAATACTGCTTTCATTTGGAGCGATAAGTGCGAAGAGGCTTTGCAAGAGTTGAAGAAGAGATTATGTACTGCTCCGATTTTTACCTTACCTATGGAAGGAGTTGAGTATGCTGTGTATGTTGACGCGTCACACATCGGACTTGGTTGTGTTTTAATGCAAGATGGTAAGATGATCGCGTATGCACCGAGGCAACTAAAGATCCACGAGAGAAACTATCCTACGCATGATTTGGAAGTTTGCTGCCGTAATTTATGCGCTGAAGCTTTGGAGACACTTATTACATAGCGCATTGTGCAAGATCTATACGGATCATAAGAATTTGAAGTACGTCTTCACTCAGAAAGAACTAAATCTGCGCCAGCGTCGGTGGTTAGAATATGTGGCGGATTATGAAGTGGAAATTCTTTATCATCCAGGAAAGGCTAATGTAGTAGCCGATGTCTTGAGTAGAAAGACCGTTAAGATTTTTAATCTGTCGGTGCAGTCCTTGGTAGAAGAATTTTTGTTGATGGATATTGAAGTTGGGAGTAGTATTATGCCTGCTAGTCTAGAAGCAGAAGAACCCTCTTGGATCTCCCTTACTCGAGCACATCAGAAGGATATTCCTGATTTGTTGCACCTCCGTAATAGAGCTTTGAAGGGAGAACAACCTGATTTCTCTGTGGGTGAGTTGGACACCTTGAAGTATCGGGGTAGATTTTGCGTCCCCGCCTTTGGCGATATTCGAGCTAAGATCTGTGCTGAAGCCCATGGTTCCAGTGTATCATACCACCCTGGTTCCACTGAGATATATAAAGATCTAAAGCAAATTATTTGGTGTTCAGGGATGAAGAATGACATCGCAAAGTTTGTATCGGAATGTTATACTTGCCAGCGTGTTAAGGCCGATCACAGAAGGCCTGGTGGTAAGTTGACACCGCTTGATATTCCAAGTTGAAAATGAGAAAGTATTTCAATGGATTTCATCACCGGTCTGCCAAAATCTCCCCGTGGGCACGACTCTGTTTGGGTGATAGTCGACAGATTGACAAAGTGTGCTCACTTTGTGCCATTTAAGATTGGGTACTCGATGAAGACGATAGCTGAGTTATATCTTGAAGAGGTCATCAGGTTACATGGTGTGCCTGTTAGCATCGTATCAGATCGGGACTCTAGATTTACGTCTCGCTTTTGGAAGAGTTTACAGGAGGGGTTGGGTACCGATTTAAGGTATTCCACCGCCTATTATTCGCAGACTAATGGTCAGACGGAAAGGGTAAATCAGATCATAGAGGATATGATCAGATGTTATGTTTTGGATCATGGTGGTGCTTGGGATGAGCGTCTCAGGCTCATGGAGTTTGCATACAATAATAGTTATCAAGAGAGTCTGCAGATGGCTCCGTTTGAGGCCTTGTATGGCAGGCGTTGTAGAACTCCACTGTTTTGGGCTGAAGTTGGTGAGAGACCGTTGTTAGGTCTGGAAGCTCTTGAAGAGATGAATTGTGTCGTGACCCATATTCGGGAAAAGCTTCATGTGGATCAAGAGCGCTATGAGAAATATGCTAATCTTCGAAGGGTCGATCTGGAGTTTGCGGTTGGAGACTTGGGTTTTCTGAAAGTCTCCCCGATGCCTGGCGTTAAAAGGTTTGGAAGGAACCACAAGTTAGACCCCCGATATGTAGGACCTTTCCAGATTCTTGAGCGCATCTGAGTGTCAGCTTATAGGTTGGAATTGCCTGCGACCTTCCCTGGTGTCCATGATGTGTTCCATGTGAGCCAGTTGCGGAAGTGTGTTCGTAGTGACCGTCAAGTCCTCGACTCGATACCCCAGATTCAGTCCAACCTTACGTTTGTGGAAGAACCTATTCGTGTTCTGGATTCTCAAGAGCGTGTGTTGCGGAGAAAGACCATCCCTATGGTCAAGATTCTTTGGATAAATCAAGAAGTCGAGAGCGCGACATGGGAATTGGAATCAGCCATGAGAGAATCTCATCCACACCTCTTCTCTTAGTTTCGGGTATGTTGTTATGTTTTCAGTTATGCATGGTTTTATCGATTTTGGTTTGGTTTTGGAGTTGTGATAAGTTTCGGGACGAAACTTCTTTTTAGGGAGAGTGACTGTAACGCCCCCGATTTTTCGATGATTTTATTTGTTTGGGCAATGTCATATTTATGACGTTGTGGCGTTATTTTTAACGTCGAGTTGACGGCACAATGCCGTTAAGGCATTTTCGCGTCCGTGCGGTCGAGTAGACCGAATTCTTGTTGTAATATGAAGATTTTGCGTTTGGAATTGAAGTTAAGTAATTTTGGACTTGATCGTCAAGTTTCGTCGCAATCCGAGCATTTTTGGAGTCTCGGTGCGCGATTGAAGATTTGGATTGTTTATGTTCGCCGTATACTTCGAAAATTAATATCTCGGGAATGGCTCGTCGGATTCTGGTTTTGATTTCGCCGTTAGATTTGTAGCATTAGTGTTCGCCTTCGGTGCTAGTTTCGTTTAATTCGGCGCTCGTTTGGGCTTCCGTACTGAGTCTTCTCGAGAAGCTATGGTTCTACTCGATTAGCCCGTTTTAGATTTTACTCGGGCGTCGTTTCGAGGGTCAAAACGGCGTTGTATCAAACAATGGTCAACATAAATTTCGTTCGTCTCGACGAGATCTACAACTTTTATGTTTACACGTTTCGATTTGAAGCCGTTTGGAACCCCTAATTCCGTTGTTTCTGCAATAACTCGAGTGGTGAGCTGCTACTCGCGTTTATGCTGCTTCTACTCCAGTAATTCATGTTTTAACTCGAGTAATGAGCCTCTACTCGAGTATATTATGTTACTACTCGAGTAGTTATGCTACTACTCGAGTAGGTATGTTGTTACTCGAGTAGGTATGCTGTTACTCGAGTAGGTATGCTGCCACTCGAGTAGGATGTTTCGTTTTACGTTCAGACATCGTTTTGAGGGTCAAAACGACATCGTATCAAACAATGGTAAACATGAGATTTGTTCGGCTCGACGGGATCTACAACTTTCATGTTGACCACTTTGCGATTTGAAGTCGTTTTAATCCCCTAATTTCGTTTTTTCTGCTATAACTCGAGTGGTGAGCTGCTACTCGAGTATATGCTGCTTCTACTCGAGTAATTCATGTTTTAACTCGAGTAATGAGCCTCTACTCGAGTATATTATGTTACTACTCGAGTAGGTATGCTACTACTCGAGTAGGTATGCTGTTACTTGAGTAGGTATGCTGCTACTCGAGTAGGTATGCTGCCACTCGAGTAGACTATTTCTGTCTGCGCTCAGAGGCCGTTTTGAGGGTCAAAACGGCATCTTATCAAAAAATGGTAAACATTAAATTTGTTCGTCTCGACGAGATCTACAACTTTCATGTTGACCACGTTTCGATTGGAATCCATTTTGAATCCCTAATTCTGCTGTTTCGCTCACCCGCTCGTAAATAGTACGTTTTTAGACAAAACTTTTCATATATATATATATATATATATATATATATATATATATATATATATATATTCTTTGACTTAGGTTTAGAACCAAACTTCATCTTCTCCGATTCATTTCCTCCCGAACCAGAGCGGCGTGATCGTGAGAGAGAAAATTTTTCGTGAACCTTCCGGTGGCCGCCGACGGTGCTCCGGTGCTCGAAATCTTCATCCGAATATAGATCCGGAAAGCTCTCGCCGAGAGCTACGCCCTTGTGATAATTTCTGTCCTGTTTATTGAGATTTATCGTTAGGGTTCTTCGACCCTAACCTTTATTTTGGTCATTTTTGTGTAGATTTCAACTCCTCCCGCATCATTTTGCCCCGATCTATGACGTGGAGTGATTTCAGTGGACTTCCCGGTAAAACCAAGGCAAGTGGTGGTTTCTCCTCGTTTCTCCTTGTCCGATTCGATGGTAACGGCTATGTTTTTCACGTCCCCTAAAATTTTCTACAATTATTCTTCCAAATTATTGCTATGATCAATGCACGTTATAACGGTAACATTCGAAGAAGATTGAACATTAATTAGTCAGGAATCATCGTCAAGAAAAGGGACAGAAAACTGGAGAAGACCTAGTCTGGAATCGTGGAACGAAGAACAAAAATCGTCGAGCTGAGTTCACAGTTCGTCGAGCTAAGCTTGATGAGTTCGTCGAGCTGAGCTTGATGAGTTCGTCGAGCTGAGCTTGATGAGTTCGTCGAGCTGAGCTTGATGAGTTCGTCGAGCTGAGCTTGATGAGTTCGTCGAGCTGAGCTTGATGAGTTCGTCGAGCTAAGATGATGAATTCGTCGACCAGACAATAGCCGTTTGTCTTCAAGGGAAACTTGTCAATTCTGCTTCAACCTTCGTTGAACTGACAATTATCATTCGTCGAGCAAAGATCCAATTTTGTCGAGCTGAGAATGATTGTGGACTTAGAAACTGAAAAGTCTCTGACTGAGAAGAATTCAAATCATAGACCCGAAATCGTCGACCAAAGAATATGGTTTGTTGAACTGAGATCGACGAACGTCGCTGGTTCGTTGAGCTGAGATCGACGAACATCGAACAGATTTCCTTGGGCTGAAAATATCTCTAAGTCTTGAGTTTCTCTGGCAGTCTGGAGGATGGCTGGTCCACAAGATGATGTTCTAAGCACAAACCCTAGACTCTAGGACACAACCAATGACCCTGACTATACAAGGTGGGTCAAAGACATCCTAACTCAGTGAACCTAGCCCAAATCCAAACTAGGGATCCAACAATCTCCCCCTATTTGGGTGAGGTCACTAAGTGAAGACACAGACTGAAACAAAACAAAGCAGAAAAAGCATATATCTGACAGAGAATTTATAACACTTGTAGCAGATATATATAAAAGCTTTGTTCAGAAACATCACCAGAGAGTTGTAAGAACAAAAGAACAAGAAAAAAAAAGAAAGAAAGACTTAGATCATATCTTGCATTTCTTGGATTTGTCTTTTTCCTTCTCTTTGCTGCTGCTGCTAGCTCCTGGCTTTGAGAATTTGATTTCTCTGTTTGGATTAGCTGCCTGAGCTGCAGTCATCTTCATATCAGCTATCCCAAGCATTTTCCGACTTAAAGCTCTGGGAACAACAGCTTCTGGATGGAGCTTCATATAGTCATCAACATTAAAAAGTTTGTTGCCTTTGTCAAACCTTTTAAGTTCCTCTTTTCTATACTTTGACATAGTTGAGTATCCTGATATATCCTTTCCTTCAGTCTTTGCTTTGTTAATCAGTAAGAGGCCAATCAGCTCCTGGAATCTGGTCATCTTAGCAGTATTAGCTGTTTCAGGATCCTCAAAAGGAATAGGAGGAGAATAAGGTCTTTTGGGACTGTCAGCTTTCTGTTCTACAGATACATTTTGTTGTTACTGTTGAAGTTGTTGTTGTTGATGTTGTTGACTACCTGAAGATTGATATCTTTGATGACTGCTTTCAGAGGATCTCCCTTGATGTCTCTGATAGGTTTGCATAGGGGCAGATTCTTGAGAGCTAGAGCCAGTGGCACCAGCTGCTGGAGGTGGATCTTTTCTGTATCTATGAACTGGTGGAGGAGAGTATCTCCTACTTCTTTTCCTTTCCTTTTACTGATTTTTTGACAGCCACATCCAAGAAGGCATTCCCTTATAAGGAGTAACATTATGCAAGATGTAGTAGAGAGTGTCAGCTACTGGATTGGGCTTAGGAGCAGGAGGAGGAGGAGCCTTCCTTTTCTTTGACAACAATTGCTTCTTCTTCTTGACAGCTTCTTCATCTGAATCATCTTCATCATCATCTTCATCATCTTCACTGCCAGAACCCTGAGGGTTATCATATAAAGAATCCAATGCTTTCAATACTTTATCATCAATGACCGCCTTTTTTGTAGCAGAAGCAGAAGTGTCAAAAACTGGAGTTTCAGCAGTAGTTGAAGAGGAGACTGTACATGCATCAGAAATACTTGGGACAGAGCTTGCAGCTGCTGCCTTATTTTCTTCTTCAATATCAGCCAAGATCAGCTCATCTAGATCTGGCATAGGTGAGTCATCCATCACAAAGATTTGTGCTGAGACAGCTTCTGGAGAGGATGGAATAACTGTAGAGGTTGGAGCAAAAACTGGAATTGCAAAACTGTCACAGAGTTGCTTAGCAGCTATTGGACTGATAGGAGGAGTATAAGGTACAATAGCCAACTGTGGCTTAGTAAGTTCTCCTAGAAGATGCTGTATATGTACAGTGTCAAAACTTTTCAGCAATGCTTGTAAATTAATTGTGGGATTGAGGATAAAATCACCAACAGTTTCATCAAAGTCCATATCAGTATTAATAAAATCAATTAAATCTGTATCAAGTAAATCTGTATCTGTACAATCTGTATATACTTCTGTGGAGACTGGAGTATCTGCAGTATCTGCTGGAGCTGAAGTATCTGAAGCTGGTGCTGCTGCTTCATCATCAGGCATCTCCCCCTGCCTAGTTTCAGTAGGCACTGAGGCCAGACCCTTGACTGAGGAGGGGGCAGCAGTAAGAGCAGAGATTTGGGCAGATAAAGAGTGAATGGAGGTAGCAAGAGGTGTAATGGCCTCTGCTATAAGGTATTTCAGAAGGGGGGTCATGATGGTGAGGATAGAGGATATGGTAGTGGGATCAAATGAGGAAAAGGGAGAGGATGTTGCATTTGGTGTGGAGGGGGGAGCAACTAGTGATGGAATGGAGGGTGGAATAACAGGTATGTGAGGAGTGGATGGTGATGAGGATGGAAGGGTGGCATCTGGTATTACAGTGTCTGAGGGTAGGATGTAAGATGGGATGGAGGATAAATGTGGGGGAAGTGGGGACTGTGGTTTTGTAGAAATATATATGTCATGAGGAGAAGATGGAGGAGTTGGTTGTTGATTTGCTTGAAGAGAGGAAGATGGAATGTGAGTGATGTCAAGTGGTGGAGATGGAGGTGGAGTAGGCACATGAATATGTTGTTGTGATTGAGGTGTTGAAGAGAGAATGGGAGAGGAAGTGAGTTGTTTTGCTGGAAGGGGTGCTGGAAGAGATGGTGGAGTGGGATGAATCTCCTCAGCAGGTGTGGGAGTGGCTTTAACAGCCCTAGTGCCTTCAGAATCTTGGGTGGAAGAGGTAGAAGCCTTAGAGGGCTTGGTGATTGTCCTCTCCCACCTGCCAAATAAGGCACATGTGAGCCTTTTACTGGCATTAATGAATATGGTCTGGGAGACCAGGGATTCAGCAGCCTTTTCCTTGAGGAAGATCCCTAGGATCCTTCCAAAACATACTTCCTTCTTGGTATTCTTCTTCTTTATCAAGTCAAACAGTAGTTATGCCCAGTTTATTTGCTTCTTGTTGACAATGGAACACATGACCAGAAACTGTTGTCTGGTAATGTAGTCGTGTGCTATGTGTTTTCCGAGTAGCACTTTACCAACCAAATCTGCTAAGAATTTATATGGCGCAGACAAGTGTTCTTCAATAGTTTGTTTGGGTTGTCACCAGCATAACCCATCAGATTTAGCATCATAGAAAACTCTGCAGAATCAATCTCCAATTCCTCCTCTCCAGTTATCAAACCAAATATTTCAGTTAAAACCGCAGGGGTTAAGGAGACATAGTTACCGGCGATTGATCCTGTCATGGTATTATCTTCAGAAGCGATAGAAGTATAGACCCATTCCCTGATTTCTGTTCCGGCCAACTTTATCCTAGTGGTCATCAAGTTCTTCAGATTCTGTTCTTCCAGAAGTTCCAGAATATAGAGGAAGATTGGATCTGAGTGCTGGAATGAGTCGAAGTCGACATCAAAACCAGTGTCAAACTTCATTAGGGCTAGAGCTCCTGCTGGAATCGCCATTGAGATCACCTGCAAGATAGACAGAGAAAACGACGATCAAGAGCAAGGGAACAGAAAGCGCGGGATGGAGGTCGAAGAAAACCTAGATATAAGGTTTTCCAGAATATGAATCGACAATCTCCGTTCCATGAAAAAAAAATTCTTCGAACTGAGGTTGATGAAATAAATTATAGACAAATAATTTGTCGATCTCATCCAGAAGAAACGAAAATAGTTCGTCAAACTCCAAAATATCTTCTAAAGCAAAGTTTGTCGATCTCCGGTCGACGAAAGTTGTTTCCACACAGAGAATTCGTCGATCTCCGTTCGACGAGCATCTCTCAAACTTTCCGTAATTCGTCGAACTCCGTTCGAAGAACTTTGGAAAATTCATCGAATGCAGACAGAAACTAATTTAACTCTTCTCCATTGATCATTCCCAGTTGATTTATAAAGAACAGATGATTTTTCTCATCCAAGGGTTTGGTGAAAATGTCTGCTCTCTGTAAATCAGTAGGAATATAGATTAGGTTAATTTTCTTTTTGACTACACTATCTCTAATGAAATGATGCCTTATATCAATATGTTTAGTCCTAGAATGGTGAACTGGATTTTGTGCTATAGAAATAGCACTAGTATTATCACAAAATAATATTGAATTATTTAAGTTGACACCATAGTCTAGGAGTTGGTTTTGTATCCATAACATTTGTGAACAGCAGCTGCCAGCAGCCATATATTCTGCTTCTGCAGTTGATGTAGACACATATGTTTGCTTTTTAAAAAACCAAGAGACAAGTCTCATACCCAGGAACTGGCAAGTTCCAGAGGTACTTTTCCTATCAACTCTACATCCAACATAGTCAGCATCTGAGTATCCAGTTAACTCAAACTCTGACTCTACAGGATACCAGAGTCCTATATTAGGACAACTCTTTATATATCTCAAAATTCTTTTTAAGAAAATAAGGTGAGATTCTTTTGGGTTCACTTGGAACCTAGCACAAAGGCATGTGGCAAACATGATATCAGGTCTGCTAGCTGTTAGGTATAATAGGGATCCAACAATTGCCATATAATGCTTCTGATCTACAGGTTTCCCTGCTGCATCAGAATCCACAACAGCATTAGTAGTCATAGGTGTTTTCATTCCTGAAGCATCACCCATCCCAAACTTCTTAATAAGCTCTTTAGCATACTTAGCTTGGGAGAGGAAGATACCAACGGGGAGCTGCTTCACTTGGAGACCAAGGAAGTAGGAAAGCTCACCCATGCTACTCATCTCAAATTTGGAATGCATGAGGTCAGCAAACCTCTTGCATAATTTGGGATCAGTAGACCCAAAGATGATGTCATCCACATATATTTGTACTAACAAAATTTGGTCCTTATGATGTCTAGTGAAAAGAGTTTTATCTATGGTTCCTCTTGTAAATTTATGCTCTAAAAGAAAGCTTGCTAAGGTCTCATACCAAGCTCTTGGAGCTTGCTTTAAACCATAGAGAGCTTTATGCAATTTAAACACAAAAGAGGGTTGGGTTAGAGAGATAAAACCTGGAGGTTGTTCCACATAAACCTCTTCTTGAAGCACTCCATTCAAAAATGCACTCTTGACATCCATTTGGAAAACTTTGAATCTCCTGTGAGCTGCATAGGCAAGGAATATTCTTATGGCCTCTAACCTTGCAACAGGGGCAAAGGTTTGGTCATAGTCAATTCCTTCCTCTTACCTGTAGCCCTGAGCAACCAGCCTAGCCTTGTTTCTCACTATGTTTCCTTGAGCATCCAGCTTGTTTTTGTAGACCCATTTGGTTCTAATAACTGGGTAGTTATTAGGTCTTGGAACCAAATTCCAAACTCTACATCTCTCAAACTGATTTAGTTCCTCTTGCATTGCAATGATCCAGTGGGGATCTTGCTCAGCTTCATGGATGGAGAGAGGTTCAATCTGAGAGAGAAAACATGCATGCATCAAGTCTTGGTTGATTTGATGCGTTGTCTGTACACCTGCTGAAATGTCTCCAATCACTTGAGATCTAGGGTGATCTCTAAGTGTGACAAGATCAGTTGGTGGAGTTTGTTCAGCAACAGCTTCTATAATTAATTCCTCTTGAGGAATGCTATTAGCTGTTGAGGGAAGTTCAGCCACTTCCACTTGATTTTCTTCTTCACTGTCTTCAACAACCTGTGGAGAAGGATGGGTTGACACCTCTTGGGTAAGGTTTAGTCCATCCATAGACTCACACAGTTGTGGAACCTGCAAAGAGCTATTGGTAGAAATCTCTTTCTCCTTATAAGATATGTTAGCTTCATCAAAAGATATATGGACTGACTCTTCAATTTTAAGAGTGGATTTATTAAATACCCTATAGGTCTTGCTTACTTGGGAGTATCCTAGAAAAATCCCTTCTTCAGCCTTAGCCTCAAACTTTCTAATGTATCTTTTGTTGTTTGTGTGAATATAACATATACAACCAAAAACTTTAAAATATGTGATTTTAGATTTCTTTCCTTTAAGCAATTCATAGGGGGTCTTATTTTTCAGCTTATGTATAAGGCTTCTATTCAGGACATAGTTAGCAGTGTTTACAGCTTCTGCCTAAAAGGATAAAGGCATATAAGCATCTGCCAACAATGTACCTGCAGCTTTAATGAGTGTCCTATTTTTCCTTTCAGCTACCCCATTTTGTTGGGGAGTTCTAGGAGCTGAGAAGCACTGCCTGATACCTTCCTTCTCACAGAACTCATGCATAAGAAGAGACTCAAACTCTATGCCATGATCACTTCTGATCAATGCAACATGAGTAGAGAACTCAATCTGTATGGTCCTGAGAAAATCTGTAAGAACCTTGAATGTATTTGACTTAGTTCTCAGAAAGGCCACTCAACTGAATCTGAAAAAGTCATCAATAATTACTAAAGTATAAGACTTCCCTCCTAGGCTTTGTACTGCAATGGGTCCAAATAGGTCCACATGAAGCAAATACAAAATCGTAGGTGAATCACTCTTATTAATGGATTTGAAACTAGTTTTAGTTTGCTTGCCTAATTGACAAGCTCTGCATAGGTTTTCCTTCTTGTAGGGACCAGAAGGCAAGCCTCTAACAAGGTTGTCTTTAGATAGTCTAGCTATATTTTTAAGGTTTACATGACCTAATCTTTTATGTCACAACTCATTTTGGTTACTAGTGATATTGAGTAAACAAACATCAGTTTTGGCAGAAATAAAGTCGACTAGATATATGTTATGTTGTCTAATTCCAATTAAAACAGTTTTGTTTTCATTATTAATAATAGAACAGGAGGTAGAATTAAAGTGTACCTGATAACCTTCATCACATAATTGGCTTATGGATATTAGGTTATGTTTGAGTCCTCTTACATATGTTAATTTCTTGAAAGTAACTGTCCCAATCTTTACTGCTCCATATCCTTCAGACTGGCCACTATTTGAGTCACCAAAAATCACCTTTGGTCCTATCTTGGATTTGTAATTAGATAGATTGTCCTTGCTTCCTGTCATATGCTTGGAGCAACCACTGTCCAAGTACCAGGTCTGACTCACCCTTGGACAGCTCCTCTCCTGTAATGAAAAATAAAAGTTAATTGTTCTTGACCCAGGTTACCTTGGGTCCTTTATTTGGTTAAAATGAAAAACTAGATATAACTGACAAAGTAGGTTGAGATTTATAACCTAAGGGGTGATATATCCTACGTGGAATAACCCAATCAGCTACTAGTTTGAATGGTTTATTAGCTGGCTTAAAATTTCTGTAAGAGAAATGATTTATGTTTGGTCCTTCTGGGTTCGACGAATTTCTGTAAGTTCGTCGACCAGAGTTCGACGAATAGGGCTGAGATCGTTGATCTCTGCTCAGAGAATGACAGTAGTCATTTTCTGCGCCCCATGTTCGTCGACCTCTGCTCGACGAACCATACAAAGTTCGTCGATCGCAGTTAGACGAATTGTTATTACTAAAGTTTGTGTTCAGCGCTCGTCGATCTAGGTTCGACGAACGAGCCACATTTCGTTAATCTGAGTTCGACGAATGCTGCTGAACCTTGTTTTTATTAGTTGTTTTCTGACTTTTATTGCTCTTGCCTATGGATTTTGGATTGTTTTCAGACATTAGTTTGTCTATTATCTTCTCTTTTCCCTTGACAGAAACAAATTTAATGGGTGTTGTAAGTGTATTTTTCTTAATTATGGGGGGCAAACCTGATGATGCACCCAAGCCCAGCTTATTGTTTAATCTGACATTTACTGTTCTTGTTATGTCCATCAGCTTGAGACTTCTCCCATTGAGAGATTGCTCAAGTTGTTTAGCCTCACATAAATCAGATTTTAATTTGATTATCTGCTCATTTGCTAAAGTTAGTTGATCTTTTAGTTTAAGATTTTTTGAGTTAACAGATTCAAGGTTTCCTAGTTTTTCTCTAAGGGTTTTTATTTCTTTCTCTGAGTTAATTAAATCTAAACACATAGTTTTGAATTCAATTTTAAATGAATCAGAATTAAAATTAAAAGTTGAAAGAACCTGATCTGCCTCTGACTCTGAGGCTGCCTCATCTTCAGATTCTCCTTCTGATCCTGAACTGCTTCTGGAGGCATCAATTGCCATAAGACAAACCTCCTTGGATCTGGCTTCTTCCTCTTCTTCACTTGAGTTGGAAGAGAATGATTCTTCTTCAGTATCACTCCATGTTTCAGCAACAAAGCCTTTGTCTCTCTTTTTGTATTTGCTGGAGGAGGGTCTGCTGCTGTGTTTTCTCCTGGAGTCTTTTTCTCTGCTTTTCTCCTTCTTCTGGTTTTCTGGACATTCAGAGATGTAATGTCCAGACTTTCTACATCCAAAACACACAACCTCCTTGGTTGGTGTCTTGTCAAATTTTGGCTTATCATCCTGTCTGGATGATTTTCTTCTAAAGTCCTTTCTAGCCATCTTATAAAATCTTTTTACAAAGAGGCTCATTAGTTCTTCATTGGATGTTGAAGTCTCACTTTCCTCTAATGCCTTGAAAGCTATGTTGTGATCTTTTCTTACTGGAGTTTTTGATTTCTGTTCAGCTGCTTCTCTTAATTTAATCAACTGCTCATAAGATTTTAGTTTGTCTAGCAGTGATTCAGTTGATATCTCATTTAGGCTTCTAGCTTATTTGATAGGCCAGATTCTTGAGTCCCAAGAGCTAGGGAAGCACATCAATATTTTGTCATTCACCTCTGCAAGGGCGATATCTTTATCCAAGGTTTTAAGCTCATTGATGATTGAGCTCAACCTATTGTACATTTCAGCAACTGATTCAGCCTCATCCTTCTTAAAATTCTCATACAGGGATATGAGATTTGATCTGTTGTCTTTCCTTTCATCAGCTGATCCAGCTACCATTTGGTTGAGGGAGTCCTAAATGGCCTTGGCTGAGGTGCTTGTAGAAGCTGCAGGTGCTGGAGGTACTCCTGTCAAGATGGAAGAGAAAATATCTTCATCAATAGAGTTCATGTATAGTTTGATTCTTGCCTTCCAGATGGCAAATCTATTAAGATTGTATACTGGAGGTCTGATGCTTGCATAATCTTTGTTTTGAGCCATTTCTGTGAGGAAATAAATCTAATAAAGGAAACAAAATAATCAGATCTAACAAGAGGGATCTTTATGATTCAGGTTTTAGCCTGTACAACCAATTAACCTCTTAAGATGTGGTAGTTTAACCAACCTCGCTTTGATACCAATTGAAAGTGAAGGGTAGATCTGAAATACTCTAGGGGGGTGAATAGAGTATTGTGGTCTCTTAAAAAAACTTTACAGCTATTGTTGTACTCCTAAGTGAACAGGTTAGCAAAATAAAATAATAAGCCAAGCAACCTAACAAATCACAGAACACAGCCAAAAACAAAAGAAAATGATAACCAGACGACACAAGAAATTATAGTGGTTCCCCAACCTGGGTACATCCACTCTTCTACCACCCTGGTAGGAATCCACTCAGGTTTTTGATCAGCTGCCTGACACCAATGAGCTTTTGTTCAGGTGCTCAAAAACCAAAACCTCAAGTCTTTTGGTAGGAGACTTGCAACCAGGAATAATTTTGAAGGGACTTAAAACCCTGTACAGAAGATGGAAAAGAGGTGATGGTGTCTCCTCTTTCTCAATAACACCTGAGAAGACTAGTGGATTGATTTCAGCAGATTGCTCCCCCTGAGATCTTGAATGGATCAGGAAATCTGGAGCACTGCTTCAGGGTGACAGGTCTTCAAAAACAACTTGACTGCCTTGACCAGAGATGCTTCAGGAACTTCTTTGACAGATAGAATTATTGTTGTCCTTCTGAAGTTGTCCTGTAGGGTTGAAAGTGATGTTCTCTGGCTTAGGCAGATTGCAGTCTGAACCTTTTTTTATTTCTGTAAGTTTTCTTGAATGTAATAATCTGTGTGTGTCTGTCACTGCTTGATATTTTCTTTTTCTTCTGAGACTGACTGAAGAACACTCGGAATTTGAATCTTTGAGCAGTAAATGTAGTCGGTCTGGGAAGGAAGCGACAATCAATGAATTCCCTAAATGTCACATGGAAAAATGGCATGTAATAATCCATGATCAATGCACGTTCTAACGGTAACATTCCGAGAAGATTGAGTATTAATTACTCAGGAATCATCGCCAAGAAAAGGGACGAAAAACTGGAGAAGACCTAGTCTGGAATCGTCGAACGAAGAACACAAATCGTCGAGTTGAGTTCACAGTTCGTCGAGCTAAGCTTGATGAGTTCGTCAAGCTGAGCTTGATGAGTTCGTCGAGATGAGCTTGATGAGTTCATTGAGCTGAGCTTGATGAGTTCGTCGAGCTGAGCTTGAGGAGTTCGTCGAGCTAAGCTGATGAATTTGTCGACCAGACAATAGCAGTTTGTCTTCAAGGGAAACTTGTCAATTCTGCTTCAACATTCGTCGAACTGACAATTATCATTCGTCGAGCAAAGATCCAAATTTGTCGAGCTGAGAATGATTGTGGACTTAGAATCTGAAAAGTCTCTGACTGAGAAGAATTCAAATCGTACACCAGAAATCGTCGACCAAAGAATATGGTTCGTTGAGCTGAGATCGACGAACGCCGCTGGTTTGTTGAGCTGAGATCGACGAACGTCGAACAGATTTCCTTGGGCTGAAAATATCTCTAAGTCTTGAGTTTCTCTGGCAGTCTGGAGGATGGCTGGTCCACAAGATGATGTTCTAAGCACAAACCCTAGACTCTAGGACACAACCAATGACCCTGACTATACAAGGTGGGTCAAATACATCCTAACTCAGTGAACCTAGCCCAAATCCAAACTAGGGATCCAACATCCTCCATTGAAGAAGGGCGGCTAGAGCGAGGAAGACGACGGATCTCCAGGCGGATCGAGCGAGCGACTACGGAAGGAGAATCCTACATCGTTTAATCATTATATTCATTATGTTTTGTAAGATTTCTCCAAACATTTTGCGATTTTCTTCCCTCTCTATCAACTAATTTCCTCAATCTTGTGATGTGAAAGTACTATGTCTATTGTAATGAATGCTCTCTAGTTTTCTCTTTGTAATTTGTTGGTGAATGAACCTTTATTGAATTTATAATCTATATTCTAAAGCCTTTGATCACGGTTTCGCCTTTTTACTACGCTTCATAAATCGAGAGAGGAGTTGCGTAAGTGTGTTATAGATTTCATATAGCACTTGAAGAGAGAAAGAAATTTCCTCTTAGTGTTAGTAATTTTTGTTTTCAATCTTTAATCGGTTTCCTATTTCACCCGAGGGGAATTAAAGGACTAGGGACCTCCAATATCGATAGATACGGTTGTCTACTCTAAATTCGTTGCAAGATTTTCCACTACTCATTTTCACAAAGTATCATTTATAAATTCATTGCAGTAGACATGGGAAATCACCGCACAAGATTGCTTCTCCAATCTGAATTTAAAGTTTTCTCCTAAGGAACTATAGTTCATTTTAACTTAATTTAGAAATTCATCATAGTTTAGTTACTAAATCATAATCATCATCTTATTTCACTTGGATTTAGAGAAAAGGTCTAACTAGTAATTGCAAGCACCGAATTCACCACCTCTCCATGGAAACGATCTCTATTCACTCTTTATTACTTGAACCGGCACGTGCACTTGCGTGTAATACGCACACCTGTTTCAGGCGTATCAAGTTTTTGGCACTGTTGCCAGGGAGGTGCGATGTATTTAGTGTTTCTTTCTTGCAATATTAGTGAATCCTTAGTATTTAGAGTTCAAGTTTCATTTTTACTGTTTTTTTGGTTTGTTTTGTTTGCTTACTATCTATTGTCATTTACTCAGGCAATTAAGCTCTACCTCAGCCTCTTCAACAGGCCTACAACTCAGGCAATCAAGCCTTACCTCAGCCTTTTCTACAAGGCCTACAACTCAGGCAATCAAGCCCTACCTCAGCCTCTTCCACAAGGCCTACAACTTAGAGAGAAAACTCTCATACCTCAGGCACTCAGCCCTACCTCAGCCTTTATAGATTTAGGCTTACAACTCAGAGAGATAACTCTCCTACACTCAGATCTATATAAGATCCTACATAGAAATTGATTAACAAACAAGTATAACCTTCACCCAGGTAGAGAGAGAAAGGGTTGAAGGTTTCTTAGTCAGTTTTTGATAGATCTGGCAACTTTAGAATCAACCTATCTTAGCTTCTTCATAGCTTCTTGAATCTGAACAAAGTAACGTTGATCTTCTTGAAGGTGGAGATGGTCCTCAGTCCAGCTTCCTTCTTTTATTCAGAATTTAATCTGAATTCTTCTTGCAGGCTTGTTCAGGATCTGCCCTTGTTGATTTCTGGATGAAGACTTCTCTTCTTCTTCTTGGTTATTCCTCTCTCTTGGATACTTCCAGCACTTTCTCCTTTTCAGATGTGACTCTGAATTCTTCTGGCAGACTTGTTCAGGATCTGCCCTTAGAGACTTGTTTCTTTCTGGAAGAAGACTTCTCTTCTTCCTCTTAGTTGTTGTTTGTCTCTTCTTGTTCAATCCTTGGATTGCTTCCAACACTAGATGCTTCTATCTGATGATTGAACATGTATTTATATAGGCTTCAGTCGAGGTTACCGGCTGATCCGGTTCATAACAACCTTCTGACAACTCTGACAGATGCAATAGCATTGTCAGTTATGACAGCTATCAAGTCTTCAGTCGTGATACTTGATCCTTCATTGAACATCAACTCAGCAACAAAGTGTCGAGACAATTCTTCAAATGTGTCGACACAAATAGATCATGTGTCGACACAACTCTTGATGATGTCGACACAGCTCTCACAATGTCGACACAACTTCTCTTTAACTTCTTGACACAGCTTCAATGACATGTGTCGACACAAGTCCTGTGTGTCGACACAATAGCTTCTAGTCTCGACAAAGTTGGTGTCGACAGAATTCTGGTGTGTGTCGACACAGTTGTTGTCGACAGAATTCTGGAATGTGTCGACACAAGTCCTGTGTGTCGACACAAGTACTGTCGACAGATTTTCTGTGTGTCGACACAAGTCCTGTGTGTCGACACAATCTGGCACCTGGTGTCGACACAGCCTTTCCCAAGTGTCAACACAATTCTTCTCAAGTGTCGACACATCCTTTCCCAAGTGTCGACACTTGTACTTAGAAACTTTTTCTGCATTTCCTTAACCTGAACAATGAAACTCAACACAACATCAAATACACCTTGATGAATATCATTGAGATAGGCGAGGCTTCTCCAAATCTAGTACACATTTTCCAATGTACCCAATAATCTCCCCCTATTTGGAGAAGTCATAACCCTTAGTCAATGATATACATCACTTTATAATAAAACACAGAACATGATGTATAAGAGCATTATTTGACAGGGTAATACATAAACAATACCAGCATATTATATCATCACAGAATATGATAAAATATAATGAACATGAATCAATGTTTTGTTGAACTACAAGAAGTTTCTGAACAATATATGACATAGATTTAAAAAGATTACATATTTTTAAAATCTAGTCAATCTAATCTTAGGACTGATCAGGCTCCTTGATAATAATGCCTTTGCTAGACTGAATCATTGCTTGTACATTAGCTTCAGTGTCTTCAGCTAGCTTCTTTCCTTTAAGATCCTTTTTCTTGAGTTCTTCAGTCTTGACCTTTTGCCTTTCAAAATAATGATAAGGCTTTGGAAAGTAATTGCTAGGCTCCACAGAGTTAGCAGGTATTTTTCTAGCTTTGATATCTCTTCTGAATTGAAAAATGGCATCTTGCCGTTTCTGATAGTTGATTCATTCTTGTTCAGAGTACCACGTGCCCCTATCATGCATGTTATCTTTAACAGCTTGCCAGGCAGTGAGAATAATGTTCCTGGAGGTGGGACTCCATCTTTCAAAATTAGCTTTTAACTCAGTCTGCTCTCTAAACCTTTTCTTAGAAAGTTGAGCTTCTTACTCTCTTTTCAAGGCTGCTTCAGACATCTCAACCATCTCAATAATCTCATTCTGAACCTCCTGTGGAGGACTGTACATTTGTTGTACTGCAGATTGAATGCCCTCAAAATCAGCAGGTGGATAAATAATTTGAGCCACTTCCTGCTGAACCCCTTCATTGGCAGCAGGTTGAATGCCTGACTCAACAGTATTGTCATCATCACAAAGGGGTGGATAACCAAGAGTTGCTCGGATAGTATTAGTTATCCATTTACCATGTTCAGAGCCTGCATTGACTAACACTCTCTCCCCCTTTATGACTTCTCGTTCAACATGGTCTCTTAGATCATCCTTTTGAAACCCTATCTAATTAGCTAGATAATTTGTTCCTTCTTTGTAGAATGATATGAACTTCAGCAGCTGATCAACAATTACCTTCTGAGATTCTTGGATAACAGTGCTAACATCTGTCAAATTTGCTTTGAGATGTTTATCAAACTCAGTCTTTTCTTTAGCAATGTTTGTAGTGAAAGCAGTTAATGTATTCTTAAGTTCTGTGACAATAACATTGTGTGATTCTGTCAGATTGTCATTCATTCTGAGTCGATTTTCCAAAACATAGTCTTGTTTCACTGCTGTCATTTATTTGATTTTTGGCCTCTACTTGTTGCTTTGCTAAATATACTACAACATTAACTCTCTAATGGAAGCAATCTGTCATCTCCTTTTTATGTAAATTCACTTCAAATCTGATGGACTTGATATCTTGGGCCAAGATTGGAGTTCCTTATGACTTTCATCCACATACTTCTCAAGAGCTATTCTTTGCTCATCCATCTTAACTTGCAATGTCACCAACAGTGAACTGAAGTCAACTGCTGGAGCTGGTGGTTGGGAGATAGTCTGTAAGGCTTTCTTATAGCCTAAGCTTTTCTTTCTGAGGACCATCAGTTTCCTCTTCTTGGCCCTGGAAACTTCTTCATTTTTAGAAGAATCAGATGAACTTGCTATGTCCACTGTGTCTTTTGGACTAGAGGGAAACTCCTTCTCAGTCCTTGGCCGCTCCCCCTCAGTCCTTGCATCTTGTATGTCAGGAAATAACTCTTCTAGAGTGAACTCTTACTGCATTTGAATAGGAGGAATATATTTCTCTTGTGCAGTAGATGGAGTGTCATCAAATGCAAAAGTGTCCTCCATTGTAGTGTCATGTGCTAGGACACTTTCTTTGTTAGTCTGTTCAACATCATTCATATGTACAGTCAGTGTAGTATTTTTTTGAATTGAGAGCAACTTGATTTATATCCAGTAGTACCTCAAGTATAGATTGTGTAGCTGCTTCACTATCCAATGCAGCTGTGTTGATAGGTGGCTCTTGTTCATGAGCTCCCCCTGAAGGTAATGCCTCTTGTTGAGCTGGAGTTGGAGAAAGCTCATTGGCTCTCCCTTGATGAGGCTCTTCCTGTACCTGAACTTTTGAGATGTTGGTGGCAGGAAACTTCTCCCCCTGCACCTGACCATCATCTATAGTCTCTAGAGCAGGTGATTTCCTAGCATTCTCTAGTCTTTCTTCATCTGAGCTGAAGACCACTTCTTCTTCTGAATCACTGGAAGATTCAGTTGTCTTGTGGATTGGTTTCTTCTTTTGCTGTATCTGTTTTGTTTATTTCTGTGGAGTAGAAACATCCTTAGTCAAGACCCTTTCCCATCTGGATAGTATCCTTAAATCCATTCTTCTCATATGGTTTATCTTAGATCTTGCCATGTGATTCATCACTTTAGGAATATTCACAGTTAGATATAGGCTTAGTATTCTGCCCAGGTTTGGTTTCTTTAAACTTTCTTTTATCTTTTCAAAGATCACAGCAGACCAGTTGGTTTTGACCTTGAAGATGACTCTGGTCATTAGATTGAACATATAGGCAGATATCCTATCATGTCCTCTTGATTTGCACAGAATTACTTTTCCTATAATTTCAGAAAGAAATTTTCCCTGGGAGTTCATTCCCTTTATGTGCATAGAAGATCCAATCTTGGTGGTGGGATCCAGTCCACACCATTGGAGAGCTTCTCTGGTCATGGAAGATACGACTTCATCTTCTTCTTGAACTCTTGGCAGTTGTAGTGTCTTCCTCAAACTCTTCAGGGTGAGTTTGACATTGGTTCCTTGAACGGATGACTTAATTTTTAGGCCCGTTGAATCCAGTGTTGCTGCTGTGTAGAATTCAAGAACTTCCTTCTTCCAAATCTTGGCAGGTTCTGAGACCAAGTATTCTAAGCCATTCCCTGTGATTAGGTTAATCACAGCTTTGATTTCTCTAGATCCACTCGCAAACGCATCGCGAACTAGTTCATAACCCTCGTTAATGTTTTCTTCCAGCTTTCGCGCCATTCAGGATGAGAGAGAGAGAAGAAGAGAGATGAAGGCCTGTCGACACAAAGGATTAGGTCTCGAGAATGTTGAGAGCGTAGTCGACAGGGTTTTACTTCCACCTATTTATATGTTTCTAAACAAAGAAGGTCAAAATACGGGTTGAAATAAACCTATTGTGTCGACACTGTTGGGATTGTGTCGACATAGACTACTAAAGTCTCGACAGAGAATTACTATTCTATGTGTCGACACCAATTGCGATGTGTTGACACAAATAATCATAAGAGCTTACACTAATCTCTGCGTGTCGACACAGACGACTGTATGTGTCGACACCAACATTTAAGTGTCATGATAGCTATGTGTCGACACCAAATTCTGAGTGTCGACACAATCTTCTTGATGTGTCGACAAAATTTTTCTTATGTGTCGACACCATCTACTAAGTGTCGACATAGATGTCTTTATGTGTCGACATAATTTTACGTAGTCAAATTTGTCATTCTTATTCTAAGTTCAGCATGCCTAATTCAATTTTAAAATAATTGAATTTAGTTTCATCCAGTGGTTTGGTGAACATGTCAGCAATTTGAAAATTAGTATTAACAAATTCTAAACTTATATCTTCTCTTTCAACATGATCTCTATGGAAATGAAATCTTATTTCTATGTGCTTAGTTCTGCTATAAGAAACAAGATTTCTAGCAATAGAAATGACACTGGTAGAATCACAAAATAATGGAGTTCTACTTACCTGGATTCCATAATCTTCAAGTTGATGTTGAATCCATAATAGTTGAGCACAACAGCTGCCTGCAACAACATATTCAGACACAGCAGTGGAAATAGCCACACTTGTCTGCTTTTTGCTGCCCTATGACACCAATGGCTTCTTCAAATTTCTTGGGTTCCATCTGGGACAGGAAACCTTGATTTTCTTAAATCTCCCCATCAAGTTGTAATACATTTTCTTCATCATCAGTTTGTGGGTCTTGTACTCCCCCTGGACAACATCCATCATTTTCTTCATCCTGCCTTGCAGGTTGGTCTTCATTAATGGTTAGCTTGTCCATCTTTTCCTTCAAACATGTAGAGCAAACCCTTTGATGACCCCTTTTTCAGATCCACCAAGGATCACTTTGGGTCCATTATCTCTGGGATATAATCCTTCAGCATCCTTCTTGTTCCAGTCATGCGCCTGGAACATCCACTGTCCAAGTATCATATTGGGGTATAGCCACTTGGACTCACCTGCATCAAATAAAATTACTTAACCTTAAAACCCCAATAAGTATTGGGTTCTATGTTCTGGTTAGTCTGAAACTTGACAGATTTGCTTGCAGTTTTTCTGACAGGTAAGCTGGCATTCTTCCTGACAGTAGTGTTGTGCCAACAATCTAATGCATAATGACCCACTTTGCCATAACACCAGCACTCATATCTATCATATCTTCGCTTAGATACATGCTTAACAGTATTGCTGTCAGTAGACCTTAAAACTGTAGGTACAGTAGTCCTTTTCTTGAGTGTTGGGGCTGATGCATCAAACATTAATGATTCCTGATGATCATAATGTGTTTGTTCATGGGCTGCCCTATTGGCAATTACACCCTTGTCATTCAGATTACCAGGCTTACTGTGACCATGTGTAATGTCATGGTCATACTTGTTAGTGGGCTGCATCACTTTCCTGAAAGCAATAGGAGGTTTGAAGACTACTGGCTGAACTGGGGCTTTGCCTTTTCTTTTGGAATTAGCTGCCCTAGTTCTTCCCTTAAAGTCTAATCATGTCGTACCCTTTTGGAGAGTGAAGTAATCAATCAAGGGTAAGACTGACTTTGGCTTTGAGAATTTAGCCATAAGTTCCCTTTCTCTTTGAAGTCTGACTTACAGACTCTTGATTTGATCATTTTTGAATGTAATTGTACCCATCTGAATAAAAGTTATATTTTTCAGCTTGGCAACCTCATTCATCTTCTGATCCAACAATTTTTCTGAATCAGATGCAGCCAACTTAAGAGCAACAATTTCCTTAGTCTGGTTTTTGATAAGGTTTCTGCTTCTCTTAAGTGCATGCAACAGATCACCATACTCATCAATAAGTTGATGTACATCCCCTTCAGATTCAGATCCATTCACATCTCTTGATGCAGATGCTTCTGATTCTGATCCAGTATAATAATCAGAAACTGATGAAAAGTTGTTTACCTTACTGGGACCAGGCTGATCCTGGCAATGATCTTCCTCAGTCAATACCATCATCCCTCTGCAGTGATGATCTTCAGTCATATTAATAGAGTCCAGCATTTTCAATAACTCAGATTCTACTGAATCCTCTTTAGTAGTGAACAATCCTATATATTCTCCAGCATCTGTCTCTTCTCCTGAATCTGATGATGAGGAATCAGTCCAACTTTTCTGCTTCTTTGCAACCAAGGATCTCTCCTTCTTGCCCTTATTTTACTGCTTCTTTTTATCTTTAGATTCCTTCCTGTTTTCAGGACAATCAGCCATGACATGCTCTGGCCTGTTGCAACAATAACAAACAACTTTAGAAGAAATTTGTTTACTGGGATTAGAGTCATACCTGTCATTATTGGATGCTTTCTTCTTCTTGTAATAGTCATCCTTGGAGTAGAATGAAGATGGCTTTGTTCTCCATTTCTTCTTCTTCATGAACCTTTGAAACTTCCTTGTGAAGGCAGCAAAATCTTCATCAGATTTATGACTGTTTGAAGTGTTGATGTCAGTATTTTCTGATTCAACTTCAGTCATTCTCCTGGGAGGAGATGGTGACTTTTTCCTGACCTTTCTTGTAGCTTCAGCCTTAAAGGCAACTGACTTTTCTTTGTATTCAGACTTGTTGCTTTTCTCCTCTTTCTTTCTGGCAATGAGATGCATCTCATAGGATAGCAGTTTTCCAAATAAGGTTGGTGGAGGTGTATCTACAAGCCTGGCCACCTCTCTGATGGCACATATTTTAGTATCTCAATCCTTGGTTAGGGATCTGAGAAACTTGTCAGTTAATTCATAAGTGCTAAAGACTCTTCCATAGGTCATTAGCTCATTAACAATTCTGAAGAATTTCTTATAGCATTCAGCTATGTTATCTGACTTAGCTTGTCTAAAGCTTTCATATTCTTGATTTAGCATGGACTTCCTATCATCTCTCACTTCTTTTGTTCCCTCCATGTAGACAATCAAAATGTCCCACATCTCCTTGAAGTTTTTGTAATGAACTAGATTCTAGAATGTAGAGTCATCTATGACACTCATAATTATGTTCTGTGCCCTCTTGTCCAAGGTTGCTAGGATGATCTATTTCTTAGTCATTTTTGAATAACTTTTAGGAGTCTTGAGATTATCATCAAGAACTGATATGTTCATAGGAACAAATGGTCCTTCTAGAACTGTGATATAAATTCTTGGATCAGATGCTTCCATAAATAATCTGACCCTCTCTTTTCAAATGCCAAAGTTTTATTTCCTACAAATAGGAAGATTCATGGATCCAAGTTCCTTCTGATTCTCACTTGAACCCATTTTGTCTAACTTATAACTGCATTTTAGATCCACACAGACTGTTAAGTCTATTCTTGAGCAACCTCCCTCTGAGACCACTTGAAAGAATTGGTTTCAAGATATCCTAAACACCTAGAGGGGGGGGGAGTGAATAGGTTCAATTCTTTTTCTTTAAGACAGACATTATATTTACTGATTAGACAACTTATTCAGCAATTAACACATCACAGTTCACAACCCAGATTTAAATAAAATAGCACCACGGAATACACACAAATTTATAGTGGTTCCCCAAGTGATGGGTACATCCACTTTCCCCCTTCGCTTATCTAGCAACGTACTAGATTCGGCCTAACTTCCTTCTTTCTTCCTCAGATTCGCAGATCTTACAACTCAGAACCTTGAAAGGTCCCTACAGCTCAGACTTCAGCAAGTCCTACAACTCAGATCCTCCCAGAGAATCCTACCTCAGAGTGAGTCCACACTCCTACAACTCAGACAATGAAGCCCTACCTCAGCCTCTTCAACAGGCCTACAACTCAGGTAATCAAGCCCTACCTCAGCCTCTTCCACAAGGCCTACAACTCAAGCAATCAAGCCCTACCTCAGCCTCTTCCACAAGGACTACAACTCAGAGAGAAAACTCTCCTATCTCAGGCACTCAGCCCTACCTCAGCCTTTATAGATTTAGGCTTACAACTCAGAGAGATAACTCTCCTACACTCATATCTATATAAGATCCTACAGATAAATTGATTAACAAACAAGTATAACCTTCAGGCAGGTAGAGAGAGAAAGGGTTGAAGGTTTCTTAGTCAGTTCTTGATAGATCTGAAAACTTTAGAATCAACCTGTCTTAGCTTCTTCAAAGCTTCTTGAATCTGAATAAAGTAAGGTTGATCTTCTTGAAGTTGGAGATGATTCTCAATCCAGCTTCCTTCTTCTATTCAGAATTTAATCTGAATTCTTCTTGCAGACTTGTTCAAGATCTGCCCTTGTTGATTTCTGGATGAATACTTCTCTTCTTCTTCTTGGTTGTTCCTCTCTCTTGGATACTTCCAGCACTTTATCCTTTTCAGATGTGACTTTGAATTCTTATGGCAGACTTGTTCAAGATCTGCCCTTAGAGACTTGTTTCTTTCTGGAAGAAGACTTCTCTTCTTCCTCTTAGTTGTTGTTTGTCTCTTCTTGTTCAATCCTTGGATTGCTTCCAGCACTGGATGCTTCTATCTGATGATAGAACATATCTTTATATAGGCTTCATCTGAGGTTACCGACTGATCCGGTTCATAACAACCTTCTGACAGCTCTGACAGATGCAACAACATTGTCAGTTATGACAGGTGTCAAGTCTTCAGTCGTGATACTTGATCCTTCATTGAACATCAACTCTGCAGCAAAGTGTCGAGACAATTCTTCAAATGTGTCGACACAAATAGATCATGTGTCGACACAACTCTTGATGATGTCTACACAGCTCTCACAATGTCGACACAGCTTCTCTTTAACTTCTTGACACAGCTTCAGTGGCATGTATAGACACGAGTCCTGTGTGTCGACACAACTTCTAGTCTCGACAAAGTTGGTGTCGACAGAATTCTGGTGTGTGTCGACACAGTTGTTGTCGACAGAATTCCGGAATATGTCGACACAAGTCCTATGTGTCGACACAAGTCCTATGTGTCGACACAAGTGTTGTTGACAGATTTTCTGTATGTCGACACAAGTCCTGTGTGTCGGCACAATCTGGCTCCTGGTGTCGACACAGCCTTTCCCAAGTGTCGACATAATTCTTCTCAAGTGTCGACACAGCCTTTCCCAAGTGTCGACACTTGTACTTAGAAACTTTTTCTGCATTTCTTCAACCTGCACAATGAAACTCAACACAACATCAAATACACCTTGATAAATATCATTGAGTTAGGTGAGGCTTCTCCAAATCTGGTACACATTTTCCAATGTATCCAACAGAATTCACCACCTTTCCATGGAAACGATCTCTATTCACTCTTTATTACTTGAACCGGCACGTGCACTTGCGTGTAATACGCACACCTGTTTCGGGCGTATCAATGGGTACTTTACGAGCTTCTATGTTCTCAATCCCAACAACAATATGACGCACTTTCACAAAGTGATTCTTCGGCACGCATATTAGGCTTAGTCTAAATGCAACGCCAAACCAAACATCATTGATCAGGTTCTACGACCACACGTAGGCTTTACACACAATGCCTAAATCAGCATGACTACCTAATTCTACATGCAATTCATGCCGAGGATGAACACAATCGGCGCGGGGTTCAAAAGAACCAAAGGAGGTCATACAATGCACTAATTAGCGGGGGAGACTCATCCTACGCAAACATATAAAAATAGAATGTACAAAACACGCGCTAAGACTGGGGAGGAGGATCGTTACTCTTAGATCTCACTTTGGAGTCATGAAATAAAAATTGAGACGAATAGAAATGATCGCAATGGATTTATCTCTGCAGATCTGGACTAGAATCGATTGAGCTCCTCCAATGGAGTGATCTCAACCTTCTTTCTCCTCCTAGCCTCTTCTCTTTCTCACTCTTAGAGAGAGAAATGCTAAATGCAAATGAGGTATAAAACCCCCAAATCCTGAACTAATAAAATCAGAAATAAATCATAACCATCATATCTTAAGTCCCCCCATCCAATGGTTTAGATTCCATCTTGAATTGAGTTCTCGGCCAAACACAGTATGGCACACAGCCATGTGACAGGCCGTAAAATTTCACTTAACCCACAAAGAT
This sequence comes from Platanthera guangdongensis, assembly GCA_039583875.1. Classification (NCBI taxonomy): domain Eukaryota; kingdom Viridiplantae; phylum Streptophyta; class Magnoliopsida; order Asparagales; family Orchidaceae; genus Platanthera; species Platanthera guangdongensis. Next base: position 45,298,060 of record CM077150.1, on the reverse strand, counting down.
CACAAATTAGCTCGAATTGAATAGTGTTTGTGCAGTGATAGTTTGATCCAATCTAGTGCGATGGTCTTAAAGTTTTCAGTTAGGGGTGCAAGAAGTTTGGTTTGGACCTAAACCGAAACTGAACGGATGTTCATTGGTTTGCTTCGGTTTTTTGGTCGGTTTACTCGGTTCGGTTTTTGATTTTTCAGTTATACAATCTAAAATAATTTTGTACTTAAATATCTCAAAAAATTTTATAAAAAATGTATGATAATTAAAAATAAATATCATCAAGTTTTATGTACATGTGATATATTACAGCTAATAGCTCAAATTACATAAAAAATATATGAGTGATTGTTTTTATTGTGAAATCAAGTAATAAATATAAAAAGATAAAAATAAAATTAATTGAACAAAATATTTCATTCTTCTTGATGCATAAAATATGCAGTACAAAAATTTATTTCGATTCAAATAATATTGAAATCATTAAGATGATATAATTTATGTAAATTATTTAGTTAATAAAAATAATTAAAAGATCATTATTTGTAATATTTTTATGTGTATTATTAATCGGTGCAGTTCGGTTTTTCAGAAAGAAAAATCGAAACCGAACTGAGTCGTTCGGTTCCGCGTAAAATCTGTTCGGTTTGGACGGTTCGGGGTGATTTAGTTGGTTTTTGGTTTTTCATGCACACCCCTATTTCCAATTCTCTCGCTGATATCTATCACACTTCTAGAATGAGTGTTGTAAAACCCACTAAAATTGCTCTCGCTGAAATTGTGTCTTGCATAAGTGGTATACTAATCAAAGTGATATCTGTCACACTTCTAGAATGACGCGCTAAGAAATCCCTACGCACACACAAGCACACAGATTTTGTTTTAGGCACGCGTTGTGATTTACCTTCTTTTTCAAGGACTACATGGATGTCTGCAGTTCGTAATTTGTAGTGTGTTACTGTCACCGTCGCAACCCCTTCTGCCTGAACTACCAGAGGGAAAAATCATTGTATCTGCAAAAATTGTGATATGTGTTCTCCGGATAGAGGAACGTGATTGGTTCGTCCAGTAGTAATGGTGGTTATAACTGCTCACTTATCGAGTTGCCCCTGTCAAAAGCTATAAAATGAGTTCAAAGCCTTCATTTTAGGAGGACTTTGCTTGCAGCGCCTGAGAGAGCTCATTCAAAGATCTTTCAGAGTTCACTATCGGCGTTCGAAGTTTCCCTTGAAGATCTTCTTCGGCCATTGAAGATCTACCTCCCTTTCAAAAATCTCCCTCGAAGGTTACTTGAAGATCTCCTTTGAATGTGACTTGAACATCTCCTTCAGCACTTGAATATATGTTTCCCCTTCGAAGACCTCCTCGAAGAAACTTTAAGATTTCACCTTCGCAAACCGTTAAATTCCATTGTGACACGCGGGGGCTGTCACACTTGAAAACTCGATAACTTGCAACACTCGAAGAATTAGTGGAGTTTGGTCAGCACCAAACCAGCCCCATGGTTTTCACCTTTTTTAGGTTTTCCACGCTAAAAAAGTTTCCTTGCCAGTTGTCAAATTTTCTATGACCATTTACGCATTCAACTGCTTTCGAGCTAAGACGGTTTGTCTCGAACAATTTACAAGCGCATCCAGTGACTTGCTACACTTGGCATAGAAAATCATCATGTGTCTAAACAGTAAATTAGAAATTAAAATTAATGTTAATTCATACGTGTATTGACAATGAATTAAGAGCTAATTCTTGAAAATCCACGATTCCATCTGAACGGACCCTAAAAATAATTTTAACAACAAAAATGTAAAAAAACCTCTCCTCTAACATCACATAATCAAAGGAACCTCCGAATCTTCCAAAATTACCAAAACTTCACCTCTAAATTTTGCATTAAACACATGTACAACATATGCCACACGAGATCTTCCAATGGATATTTTTTGCGTACATTTGAACAATGTAACTTTGGCGTTGTTTGGCTTGGCTGCGACGATAGGAGAATCGGTGGTGGGAAGCAGTTGTGAGAAAATCTGTTTTTTTGCTGAATGGTGAGAAAATCTATGAAACTGTTTGGAGGTGCCAATTTCTCAGTATTATTCAGAAATAGAAAACTATTTCAACTGTTTGGAAGAAATAGTGATAAGAAAAGATGTGATTTTTTATAAAACTAATAAAAATCATATTAAAAATGATAGTATTGCATTATTTGACATGCAAAATTAAAATCGCATAGCATAACAAAAATATATTTGCCCTCCAATATCGATGTACGTGACAACTTTCTATGAGTTTTGGTTTTGATCGGCTATGAAATCTAATAACACGGTCATAGCAGCTGTCCCAGACCCTTCAGTGTTAACAAGATCTATGTTAGGATCTGCATTACTTAGGTTTTCTCTTATTTTATGCTCGTAAGCCTCTAGGTAAACCAAAGTTTCATCTTCATCACATTGACCAAACTCTAGATCAATGCATGTAGGATGTTGTCGAATGTAGTTGTGTAGAGCCATTGTTGTGGCCACAATTACACATTGTTTTGAGAATTTGTATGGTGACATCCCTCGAAGGATATTCCATCTTTTTTCCACGCCCCAAATGTTCTTTCAATAATGTTTCAAAGCGAAGAATGAGCTTATTGAACATTTCACGACATCCTTCAATCGGCCTTTCATCCCATGCAATGTCCGGCAAGTGATATCTCATTTCGGGATATGGCTTCAGTAACTCATTTTGTAATGGATAGCCCGCATCTACTAGATAATATTTTCCTACAATAAACAAATAAATTACAATTCATATATATGTTTTACATAACAATTTGCCAATTAGAAAAATACTGAAGTCGCACTTTGAGGAGGATATGTGAAGTTACACCTTGCATCTTGGTATGAGCGATGAAAAATACGACTATTATGAGTGGAGCCCTCCCATCCAGGCACCATATTGGTGAAACACATTTTGAAATCACAGATAGTCATTACATTCTGAGTTGGTGTACTATGAAGCCCAATATATGACACTTGTTGGTGCACAGGGATACATGCATCAACATGTGTACTGTCGATCACTTCAATACAGTTACGAAAAAATGACATAACGTTCATCATGCAAAATATGAGACGAAATTACTCTAAATAATGTCTTCAGGAGTAATAATTTCATGGTTGTCAACAGAAACATGGAAAAATTTGATCTCAGCTTTTTTGAAAGAAAACGGGAAGAAATCTGGAAGACTGGAAATCAGTAAGATCGGAAATCGGGAAGAAATGTTTGATATGTACCTGTAGTGGAGGAGAAGGCTTGTCGGCGTGTTGAGGGAGGCCTGTCAACGGAAAAGGATGGTCGACAATGGCCTATGGCCGGAGAAGAAGGGCCGTGGAATCGTGCGGGGGTTCGGTCGGGGTATACAAAAATCGCGCGAGGAAGGGGTAAGTCACGAAAGACCTAACAGTGAAAGGGGAAAGCCAAAAATCAATTTCAGATGGCGAGGGTCTAGGCACGACTAGAAAAGGAGGAAAAAAACAAGTTAAAATCACAAATCTATATAGCCACCGCAAAAGTAAAACAGTTGTTTGACACGACTTGTGGAAAAATAGCATTCCGCAACTGTAAAAATGTGGAGCCAAAGAGAGCCTTAGTGGGGGAGAATGAGAGATTTTGGCAATCTTGAAAGATAGAGCCGAGCTCATATAATGCGACAAAATTAAAAGGGAGCTCCCAATAAATTACCATTATATACTCGTACTTAGGGCTGTTGAAAAACCCGACTGGGCCATTTCGGGACCGGGCCGTTCGGGCATGGGCTTTAGGTCGGGGCAGGCCTGGGCTTTTGGCCGGGCCGGGGCGGGCTCGGGCTCGAATCCTCTCTCAAAGAGGGGCCCTGCTAAGGCCCCCAAGGCCGGCCCGATTTTCCTATAGGCGTAGCCCGTACGAATATGCTCGTATCTTAGAGAATTTTATACTAATTATATAATTTATTTTATTTTAATTTTTTTATATTATTTTATACATTTTAATTTTATATATTTCAGTATTTATTTTACTTTTATATGTATTATTTATTTCCTTATTTCATTTATCATTTACTTATTTTATTTTAATATACTTATATTATTTCATTTTTATTTATTATTTATTTACTTTTATTTATTATTTTAACTTTTATTTATTATAAATATTTATATATATGAAAAACTAAAATAAAACCACCGCCGGCTTGACCAGACCCACCTACAGGATCGCCGGACACCGGTGACACCAGTGGTGGTAGGCCGGAGGCGATCCGGCAGGGCCACCGCCGTCAATAGCCCCGACCGTGACCTCCTAATTGGGGTCCGGTTAGGCCGCCGCCGGCTCCGCCAGCAGCAATGGAGGAATTTTTTAAAAAAAATGACGACCAAAACGCCTTCGGTCTACCCCCTCCGGGGTCGCGGGCGTCCGGCGACCGTGTCAGGGGTGTCCGGAATTTAAATTTTTCTTTTTTATCAAATGGATCGTCTGAGGAGTAAAACGGTCAGCTCAAATATAACAGCCGCGCACTCTAACAACACAAGGTTTGCATTTCTATTAGTATATATGATTCCTAACTAAACAAAACAAGGAAAATAGATAATAAACAATAAGATATTGAATTTATCCCACTAATCATCTACATACTCGAGTCCTTTTGATTCTTCCTCCATCCATGGATATTACAATTCTAAAAGAGTCTACTACATTTCCAGAAGTGCCTCATAAAATCACATTTGCTGATAGAATTAGCTGGAGATTTTTAACCTCTGGATCTTTTGCGCCGTAATCGGTAGCATCTGACTAATGCCATTAGGATCGTGATAATCTCGAGAATCAGCAGGAAGGCCTTGCTGCATGATTAAAGACAATGATAATTGCACTCCATATATAATAATAATACATTTATTTATATATAATAAGAAGTACATTGTGAATAATAAGAGAATGCTGAAGATAATAATTCAGGGAATACAATTTTACAATTACAACATGGCTTTACAAATGGCACTGATAAAAAAAAAAGTTAGATATAGTAGAACTCCCCTTCAAACTCAGGCTCTCGATTATGCAACTAGAGCTTGGAGCTACCTATGGTAGTCTTCAAGCCAACTTGACTTTGGAAGGATTGGCCTCCTGAGAGGGAGGTTTAACAAGGGTTTAATGGCTTAGGCTTCGTTTGACACTGTGGCGGCGGTCATAAATGCATGGTTAAAACGTCATTTGTTAAGGATCACCTAACAAACATCATCCGTTTGAACATAAAAGTGGATGAAGTTCCTTAGGTGGGCGTTAACAAATGACAATTTAACCCTCCGTGTTCATGAAAGCCACCACCGTGCCAAACAGAGCCTTAGAGTCAACACCAGAGTAGGATCAATCAATAACTTAAAGCGTAAGCTCAATAGTGCCAAAGAAATGGCAGGCACTGTGAGAATAAGTTCTACAATCTAAAAGAAGCTAAAAGCACCAAGATGGGATACTAAAAGTTGACGGACAATTTCTGCGAGGGCATGATATGTATAGTGGACGGTGGCTTAGATATATTAATATTTGTTGAGGGTTGCTCAGTGCTCTCACAGCATGCTCGGATATGATCATCTTAGCTCGAGTGTCGGCCGAATGCGTAAACATCTAAAGAGAGCTGCCAACAAGTTGTTTACGTGGAAAAACCCCAAAAGGAAAAAAAATCACAGGGCTTGACCCAGTTTAGATAATCTACTGGTTAATATTTGAGTAAACAGTTACTTTGGCGAGGATGACAAGCCACTACTCGTTTTACAATAGTTAAGTCTTCTATTGAGGAAATCGAGCACATGGGTGCGCTCTTCAGAACTACAGACGCGGGTGCGCTCTTCAGAACTACACGCGTGGGCACGCTCTTCAGAACAACATGCGCGGGTGCACTCTTCGCGGTTTTCTATGCTCTTGTTGTGTGTCGCTCGATGCAATCGTACCGCGAGCATCAAGAAGGCGTGAGAGTGATCCCGCATTAGAGGTTTTACGTTGTCGCAATGCAAAAACACATGATTCGACTCTTCCTCCAATTACCATGACCTTATCCCCAAGGTCGAGGTGTTGTCCGCCATCTAGTAGTAATATACCCGAGGGTTGGATGTTGTTGGGGTGCCTGGGGATTCGTCCGGTAGTACCACTGTGATCGCAAGGGCGTCAAAGTCAATTACATTGATCTCCCTCGACTCCACACCAATGAAGGCGCGAAACTCCTTTGACAGGGCAATCATGAGTAGGAGAGTATTGTCGCTTGCAACGGAAGCACAAGCCTTTACTCTGCAAGTCCTGCTACTCTTGGTTGGAAAAAACAGAGTAGGGATAGGACGGTGGTTGCATGTGGTCATAATGGTTGGGCGAGGTAGAGGAGGTGGTGGTGGTGGTTTGGGGGGGGGGGGGGGGGGGGGTAGCAGTGTGGTTGGTAGGGAGGCTTAGAGGAGCTCACATACATTTACCATAATGCCCTCCAAATTATAGATACAAAATACAATAAAAAGTTGCGCGTGCATAACGATATATCCTGCCAAAAAAATTGACCTTATCCCCAAGGTCGAGGTGGCCCGCCATCTAGTAGTAATATACCCGCGGGTTGGATGTTGTTGGGGTGCCTGGGGATTCGTTCGGTAGTACCACTGTGATCACAAGGGCGTCAAAGTTAATTACGTTGATCTCCCCCTACTCCACACCGATGAAGGCGCGGAACTCCTTTGACAGGGCAATCATGAGTAGGAGAGTATTGTTGCTTGCAACGGAAGCACAAGCCATTACTATGCAAGTCCTGCTACTCTTGGTTGGAAAAACAGAGTAGGGATAGGACAGTCGTTGCATGTGGTCGTAATGGTTGGACGAGGTAGAGGAGGTGGTGGTGGTGGTTTAGAGGGGGGGGGGGTAACAGTGTGGTTGGTATGGAGGTTTGGAAGGAGGCAACGTAAAAAGAGGATCCCCAAACATCACAAGAAAATTGACCTCTACGAGTAGGGAAAGGTCCATGGATTGGTCGATGGTAGATGAATGGAGGGTGCGGAGGCGAGCACGGATGAGGTTCTAATCCATGCATGAAATAGCCTAAATAGTGGTCGGGTGGAAGACTCGTGACGTAGGAGACCAAATCGATAAATTCATCCACGTAAGAGTCAATGGAGCCGGTCCGGCGGATCGCGCAAAGACGTTCAATCACGTTACCGGAGTTGCACTGACCATACTATTGAATGAGTGTCTCGGTGAGATCTGCCCAAGTGAGGTCGGGAGAGAATTGGCAGAGGAAGCACACCCAATGGAGGGCGGACCCTTCCATGTCAATAAGAACCATAGAAGCCTTTTGCGTCTGAGTCTAGTGAATGCCAAATATTGCTCGGCGTGAGCAATCCAAACCAGGGGGTCAGTCTCGTTGAATGTAGGAATGTTGATGCGGGAAAACATGGAGGATGCAATCCCGCCAAAGCAAGGCTAGGCAGGGGACAATGTGTTGGGGGATCCCAAGGCAGAGGAGGCGTTTAGGCCCAGAGTGCTAGTCGGGTGGGTTGCATGTTGTGGAATAGGGCCATAATCAAAGCGAACTGCTCAGCTTGAGCCTCAAGGCGAGAGTTAATGGTGGTGACGGCGTGTTCCAGGACATCCACACGGGATTCCATCGTGTGATGGGTCTTTGGCATAAGAAGGAACAGGTACGGGCGCAGCAGTGGGAGAAGCCCATGATCAGAAGGCCGTGCACGGGAGAGGGAGTTGGAACTGCGAGCGACTCTATTGTCGAGGCCGGATGTGGAAGTCGGGGTTACAGTCGAGCAAAGAGCCGAAAGAGTGGGGGGATGTGTTGGAGCAGGGCTTCTGGAGGCCGAGGGGAGCAGTGGGGACGCGTTCGGGGAGGGGGGCATATCAGTAGACAGAGTCAAAGCTATAGGTGGAATCAGAAGATGCATAGGGAAAACGAGCGTTGGAGGCCACGATCTGTGCTAGCAGACGGTGCAGGAAGAGGCACGGGATGTGGCCGGGCGATCGGTGCGGTCAAAGGATGCAGGAGGCGCAATTGTAAAGATGCGCGGGAGGTGTTGGACGTTGAAGCAAACGGTTGCGGGATGATTCCGCATGCTGGACAATCATGAGCATTTGTTGGACGATTCCTGTGCTGGACGAATGTGAGTGCTTGCGGAACGATTCCCGTGTTGGACGAACATGGGGGATTACAGGACGATTCCCATGTTGGACGAAAGTGAGCGATGTTTGCAGGATTCCCAACAGTTAACGAATTAGTAGATGGGGTCAACAAGTCGGACCAATGTTACCTCAAGGATGTTACTTCATATTTTGTCGTTGCTTATAGATGGTAGGAATGAGCTAGGGCAAAAATTGATGGTAGTCGCGCGATTACCCGGCCTTCAGCCTTTTTGACTTCCACCCTGGAAATCTATAAATAGAGGGGAAGGATAAGTAAAAATTTAGCTTTTCTGAATGTGACCCAAGCAAAAATCTAGGCGGACTCTCGATATGTTTACTCTTCGCTCCTCCGATGTTAAAGACTTTATGTCCGCAGAACTTGCCGAGCTGAAGGTGACTCGAATTGAATTTGATAATTCATTGAGGAAGCATAAGGAGCTTGCCTGTTCTGTGACTTCCAAGAGAAGGAGCAAGGTTGAATACTTTCCATAAAGACGAGATCACGGTTCCTCTCAATCATTTCAACTATGTTTGGCATCTTCCTCCTTTCTGGGAAGTGGTTGAAATCTTCCGTTATGTTGGAGTAGTGCCTGCACAACTTCCTTCAAACTCAATGAATTCAATTTATTTCTTTGTTATTTACTTACAATTGGAGGTTGTTCGTTTTAGCTTGAACCACTTCCGAAATGTCTACTTCACACATTCTTTAACAGAGAAAAAGCGTGAAAACCGTGGTTTGCCGGGCTGTTATACTTAGGTTTGACGCATATGTGGATTCAGAACTTTCATGATAAGGTTCCTAACTTGTCGGACAGATTTGCCTTTTTCAAGGGGAATCGTGGCGGTCCCCAAATAAAACCACAAGCTCGCAGTGACCGAAAGTTTAGAGCGGCTAGGATGGAGGAAGTGGAGAAGGAAATTTTTGACGTCCTGAAAGTTGCTAGTCTTGATATCAAATATTACTTACCCTTAGCGGTCAGTATCACTGTTGCCAATGTGATCACTAACAACAGTAAGAGCACGTCATCATCAACTTAGCTGATCCCGCTTGTTTTACTTGGTTCTTATTTGGTTGAACTTTTTCCTGCAGCAGTTCTGAAGGTTCTTGCGAACAAAACACATGAACCGGAAGAACCGGTATTAACACGGCGAGAGAAACGGAAGAAAAAGCTGTGCTCACAGCACGGAGGGTGCGAGATTGTCTTCATCTCCAAACTTCCCTTTCATTGGTATTGGTGAATGGATGAATGGTGTTGACGAACGACCATTGATGCACAGGGATCAAGAGGGCAAGAATGTCATTGTTAGAACTTCTCTTCCTTCCTGGAAAGACGACAAGGTCAGTCATCATGCCGATGCGGTCACAACAGTTCTCTATGGAAAGAAGAATCATGAGGAGCTACAAAAACTCTTTTGATAGTGTAGAAAAGACGAGACCAAATGAGAAAAACAATAATTTCATTAATTTCTCAAATTTAATGGTACCATCATACATCCACAGAATTGTATATTTGTACATTTATATAGGAGAAGAAAGAGAGGAAGAATTTTATCCTAAGATGTGGAACTAAACAAGCAATCAAGATGGACCTCAAGATGGGCCAATTTTTGGGCTTTTACATATATTTTCTAAAACTCCAACGCAAGCTAGAGCATATAAATTGTACGCACCAAGCTTGGACAAATATTGGTAGTATAGCGGGCGAGGTAAGACTTTGGTGAGAATATCAGAAGCTTGCCCAACAGCAGAAATATGTTGTAAATTTATCTTCTTTAATTGAACCTTTTTGCGAATGAAGTGACAATCAACTTCAATGTGTTTCGTTCGTTCATGGAAAACGGGATTCTGTACAATGCGTATGGCCTCTTGAATGTAACAAAATAGAGTAGCCGGTGAGGAAAACTTGACCCCTAAATCACCTACGAGACCTTCAAGTCATGTAAGCTCAGACACAACAACTGTCATTGAACGATACTCGGCTTCAGCAGATGAGCGAGCAACTACATACTGTTTCTTGTTGCGCCAGGTAATGAGATGTCCTCCAAAATAAGTGCAGTATCCACTTGTGGAATAACGATCATCCAATAAACCAGCATAATCAGCATCAGAATATGCAATCAGAGATAAAGGAGACAAAGAGGGCTTGTATACAAGTCTTTGCCCAGGTGCAGTCTTCAAGTACCGAAGAATACGCTCAACTTCCTGAAGATGAGAGATGCACAACACATTCATGAATCGACTGACGACTCCAACAGCAAACGATATATCAGGTTTTGTAATAGTGGATAGATCAACTTTCCCACAAGACGACGATAATACACTGGGTTCAGAAGGAGAAGATAAGAATCTGAGGCATGAGCGCAGAGCTTGTGATTACTATCCATGGGAGTGTAGGCCAGCTTGCATCCAGAGTAGCCCGCATCATGAAGCAAGTCGAGGCAGTACTTTCTTCGAGATAGCACAAGCCCATCGGGTCGTCGAGCCACATCGAGACCAAGAAAATATCGAAGACTTCTCAGGTCTTTTGTTTGAAACAAAGTCGTCAGATGTTGTTTGATCATGTATATCTCTGTGAGATCATCTCCCGTAATCAAAATATCATCAACATATACTAGCAGAATCATTGTGTCTGTAGGACGATGACGAGTGAATAAAGAGAAACCAGCTGAACTCCGAGTGAACCCAACTGCACTAATCGTCTGACTGAACTTGTCAAACCATGCCCGAGGAGACTGCTTGAGAGCATAAAGTTATTTCTTCAGATGACATACTAGAGACTCCCCCGTGGTCTCAAACCCGGGAGGTTATTGCATATAGACAACCTCCTGCAAATCGCCATTGAAGAGAACATTTTTGACATTTAATTGATGCAACGGCCAGTGTCGATGAACATCAAGGGACAGCAAAACACGAACATTATTGAGTTTGGCGACTGGAGAAAAAATTTCATCATAATTTAGACCTTGTTGCTGAGTAAAACCACGAGCTAGAAGACATTTCCTCGTCCCATCCGGACCATGTTTAATGGCAAACACTCACTTACAACCCACGAAAATTTGTCCAAGGGGAAGGGGGATAAGATCCCACTTGTGGTTTGCCCAAAGAGCAGACATTTCCTCGTCCATAGCTTCCTGTCATCCCGGATGTTGGAGAGCCTCCTGTACAGAAGTCGGAGTGATAATAGACAATAAAGAAAGGGCAATTTGTCAGAGTTCCAGTGAAAGGCGGTATAAGGAGACATAATTCTTCATTGGGTGAGCAGTAGAAACAATTGCCAAATCTACATGCTACGAAATATCACCAGAGCAGGGCAGCTCCCGTAGGGTAGTAGACGAAGGTGGACGACGAGTATACACACAAATGAGAGGTGGTTTGGGTGGGATTGGCGTGGGAGGGAGAGGTGGGTTTGGTGGGATGTTCGTAGGAAGGAGAAGTGGAAGGTTAGATGTAACAGCGATAAGAGGTCATGGAAGGAGAGGCGGAAGTGGAGAATTGGTTGGTTGAGAAAGATAGGACTGGTCTTTGAGAAAGGTGACATCAACAGAAGTAACAACTTTGCAATCTGTGGGAGAGAATCAAACATAACCCTTCTGAGTACGTGAGTAACCAACAAACATATATTTCGTAGCACGTGGAGCAAGTTTGTCAGTGGAAAAAGTAATATTATGGACTTAGCAGAAGCAGCCAAAGATGCAAGGTGGGACGAAAAAGGGGTTTGTGGAAAGAAATTGAAGATTAAAGGGAGAGGCAAAGTTGAGAACGGAGGAGGGCATGCGGATAATAAGGTGGCATGTTGTAGAGACCGCGAAATTCCAAAAGAGTTTGGGGGCATTCATTTGAAACATAAGAGAACGTGCAACGTCAAGAAAGTGATAATTCTTGCGTTCAGGAACACCATTTTGTTGGGGGTATAAACACACGAGGTTTGATCGATGATCCCGAACTCAGCACACATGTCAGAAACCCCATGACTTGTATATTCACAGGCATTATCGGTCCAAAGAGTTTTAATAGTAGCATAGAACTGATTACGAGTCTCAATAATAAAGGCACGAAGAACCCGAGTTAGCTCAGAGCGATCATGAAGTAAATATAGCCAGGTCATTCGAGAGAAATCATCAATAAAGGTGATGAAGTAACGATAACCAGAAGTACTTGCGGTTTTATAGGGTCCCCGGTCCCCAAATATCTGAATGAACAAGATCAAACGGAGCAGCGCTCTGTGTACAAGAAGGTGAGAAAGTGGCACGGTATTGTTTTTCGTAGATAAAACACTCGCATGTGAAGTCATGGAGGGACTGACCAGGGAGAGCTTTCCGGAGTACGTGAAGAGGAGCATGCTCAAGACGTTGATGTCAGTCGACAGATCTATGAGTGGAGAGAGTCGTGGGGGAAGAGGTGTCGAGGATGTAGAGCTCATTCGATAGTTTCCCTTTTTGGATGATATTTTGCGTTCGTCGATCCTGCACAACAGAGGTAGGAGAGAGGAGATTGAAGGGGGAGCCCGGAACATGAAGAACAGAGAGAAGAGTGATGGAGGGAGTAATGTTGACGTCCTCCGAGCCAGAGACAGGGGTGGTGTCCCCATTAGCCACGTTAATGAACTTAGGATGCACAAAGTCCAGGTATTTGGAAGGCGTTTGTGGGGTAATGTGGTGTGAGGCCCCAGAATCCATAATCCACGATGAGCTATGGGTGAGACAGGAGACACCGCTGTTAGAAATAGACACGGTAGAGCTGGGAGAACGGCATATCAGCTCTTGAAGTTGCGAGAATTGGGTGCATAGGGCATCAAGGTCAGCTTGAATGTTTTGGGAGGGCACGTGTGTCGGTCGGTACCACGAGAAAAGAGGCGACCACCACGAGAGGAGGGTGACGGGTGATTAGGCACATCAATTGAAGACCCACCAAGTAAGAAGCAAGCGGCAGGAGGCTAAAAAAGAAGCCGACAAATATCAGCAGCAAGCAGCTGCCTGCGGTCTGGAAAGCAGCCCGAAGAGCAACAGAAGTAACACCAGTGGCGGCCTGAAGGACACTAGTGGCGGCTTGAAGTAACACCAGATCGCGCGGCTAGGAAGGATGAGACGCAGCCCCCGACGTCCTGAAGGAACACTTGCGGTCGGATAGAAGAAAGAGGACCCAGCGACCTGTGCGGATAGAGATGTCGGGCAACCAGAGAAGCGTTAATAGCAAGCACGGTGACTAGGAGGGCAGAGACACGGTTGTCTAATGAGCGAGCAGAAGAACGCAACTTGAGGTAGGAGCAGAGAGCTGGAGAAGACACCTTGAGGCATCTAAGCACAACAACAAGAAGGAGCGGCGATCTTAGGCGGCCATAGGAAGAGTCCGGGAGGCAAGAAAGCTGCGGCAAGAAGGATGCGGACTGGCGGCACGAGTCCGGCGGACTGGCAAAGAATAACCAGGCGAACTGACGACAAGGATGTTGTAGTCAATCTTGCGGTCTGGCGGTGAGCTAGAGCTGGTGGTCTGGCCTGAAGCGACCTGGTGCTTGCGGACTGGCGAAGAGAGGAGGCAGGCACTTTGAGACCGACACTTGGAGATCGGCAGATGAACAGTGGGTTGAAGCCGCATGGAAAATTGGGAGCTGAAGACGCACTTTGAGACCGACAGAGGAGTAGCAGAACGTGAGAACGGAGAAACTGTGTCCAGAGAAAAAAAAATCTATGGACTGATGCGGCGGCTTGGACAGCGGCAGAAGACGACAGAGTCGTGGCAGACAGGAGAAGCAATTCGCAGCGAATAGGTGACCACGACTAACAGCAGAGAGAAACAATCTACAATGGTCAGAGAGAAGCAGCCCTCATCAAAAAAAACAGGAAGCGCGGTGAGCCGCGAAAAAGAAGCGAAAAACAATGGGAAGCCTCAGCAGGCCACAGAGAAGACATGCAGGTGGGACCCAGCTGAGAGAACTATAAGAATGGAGGCAGAGGAGGGGAAGAACGGGAAAAGAGAATGCAAAGGAGCTCGCAGAGGAGCTGCGGTTAGAAAAATCCTAACCACCCAAGGGAAAGAGGAACCCGCAGACGAGCTCGCAGAAGGGGCTGCGGTTAAAAAAATCTAACCGCCCAGGAGAGAAAACAAGGACCTTTTTTGGCTTTGATATCATGTAGAAAAGACGAGACCAATTGAAAAAAACAATAATTTTATTAATTTCTCAAATTTAATGGTACCATCATACATCCATAGAATTGTATATTTGTACATTTATATAGGAGAAGAAAGAGAGGAAGAATTCTATCCTAAGATGTGGGACCAAACAAGCAACCATGATGGACTTCAAGATGGGTCAATCTTTGAGCTTTTACATATATTCTCTAACAGATAGATTTCCCGGCCATGACCGCACAATCTGCGACCAAAACTGTGATGTGTTGAGTCATTACATGGGTCACAAACTCCGCAACGCACTATCAATAATTGACGACCTACGGGAACAGTTAAAAGTAAGCACAACTTACAAAATTTTACTGCAGTACTCAAACCTGTCCACGAGAAATAATGATTTGATTTACTTTTCAGATGTTTATAGCATGGAGAACTCTGTCTTTAGAAAGACTGTTTAAGTACAACAAACAATCCTCTCAGGAGACCATTGACTGGTTGAAAGAATTAAGTGTGATCACAAAAGAGTTAGTGGATGTGAGTTTTGCATCCATATACACGGCCTTGCGAACGCAACCTTTTCTAATGATGACCGCACGAGATCTCATGATAAGGGCAAGGATGAAGAGGAAGGTGAAGGATATGACAATCGAGAAGTTGGAGAGGGAAAAGAAGGGGAAGAAGAGGAGGAATAAGGAGCGGAAGAAGAAGAAGAGGAAAGAAACAAAGCCGCTAGGAGTCCTGAAGCGAAGGTCATTAACTCTACTGCCAGTCTTGATCATCAAGACGCTGATTGTGAGGATACAGGGACTTCTAGAGGATCATCCTCCAGCTCAAGTTCTTCCATGGATTCAACTAGCAGCACATGCGAAGTCGTGGACTCATTGGGGAGTTCATCCAACGTCGAACCTGAGAAGAAAAGGCAAAAGCAAGGTGACAGTGAAAGGGACACAGAAAACTGAAACTTTTCTTTTGATGTATTTTTCGTTTTGGAATGTTCCAGGCAAACATGAACCATTGTTCGCATTTGACATTTTCATCTCACTGTTACTGTTGATGAATTCCTATGAATATAATTTCCGCGACCTCGAACGAGTGTCCGCCTGAGCGGGCATTTAAGGCTATGTTTGGGAGAGCTCTGCCGAATGAAAAAGCTGATGATCGAATAAAGTTGTTTAAAAAGAGCTGTTTGAGAAGCAGTCTTGAAATAGCTGCAGACTGTTTGGATGGTCTATGCATGAGTGCTGATCAAATATAGTTTTTTTCAATTAAGCTGTTTGGAAACAACTTTTTGAAAACTGTGAATGAGCATATGGACTTATGCAGTGAATATGCAGTTGAAACTCCACACAAATTTGGAATTAGTACACTCTATAATATCTAACCTAACTATATATCTGAACCAACAATTAATGCCTTAAACTATTCTATCATTTTTTTCCTATATATAGTTTCATATCTAATGAATCACTCATATATTTCCAGCATTAAAAACTAATCTTGTTCAGCATTCAAATGTAATCTTGTTCATACTATTTCTTATAAACTAGAAGACAGGCATTTAGGCACTGACTCATGTACTGTTCGTACTGTCTATGGGAAACTTTTTTCCTTCCCCTTCGAAATCGAAGCAAGACTGCAGAGCTTTTCCCCTATGAATCATTTGATCTTCGATATTGTGCATCACCCTGGGCTCAGATGATCAGACACCTTCCTGCCTAGGTTACCAACCTGATCTAGACATCAACCATTAGGAGGAGAGAAGTGAAGGGGTTCCCAGGAAGGCAGGGAAAGGGGCAGTGATTCTCCAAAATGCAATCCCGGCTGAGTTGAAGCTGGCGAGGCTTGGGAGGTGCCGGCAGGTTTTTAGGCATGGACGAATCTCAAATAGAACCCGGTTTCGACAAGCGGACCAGGTATAGGGCTCGAAATTGCCAGCAAACCTCCCGCCAACTTTTTCACCCTTTCTTCTTAAACCTACCGCCTCTCCTCGCACATCTCCTCAGTTCCTCGACTGCCACCCTCGCCGAAAGCACGTCTCCTCCCACGCCTCCCACCGAAATCACCTTTATACCTCTTCAACGGTGCCTCAACACTCCTCCATCGTTATTCTGAAGTCTCAAGCCTCCTGGACAGAGCCTCGCCAGCTCCTCAACAGCTTCTCCTCCACACTTGTTGCTAGCTCCTCTCTTTATGGTATCAATCCGCATTCTCTGCTTTTTCGATTTTTAATTTACTTTTCCGGATTTTGATTTTGTTTTTTTTTTATTTCCCATTTTGATTTAGTTCAAAGCAATTGGATTTCATTCAGACTTTAGAGTTTGGTAATCGATCAAAGCTTGGAAGTAAACTTCATCGCTTCATGCATCAGGTATCAGGCATCACCATCGCATAAGGTTTTTCGATTTTCACATCAAGGAGTAGGCATCAGGCTTTCCTGAGAGCTTCAGAAGGTGCTAATTTTGTAGTGAATAAAACTACATAACTACTCCAATTTTTTGAAGCCTTCAATTTTCTGATTTTGAAGTCTTCAATTTACATGTTGGTAACATACAGATAATCGGTCAGATTATTCTTAAGACTTCAATTTTCTAATTTGGAAGTGAATAACAATACTCCAAGTCCCAAAAGCAGGTACCCACTGATTCTGATTTGCAAAATTAGATTTGTTATAATGTATTTTTAACTTTCATATCTAAGAAACTTGATAGCAAATTTTTTCTCAATTTTGTTTTCAGTTCAATATATAGTGTTTTGACCTCTTACCTATTCTCGAGTTTTTTCTCTCAAGAAGAATGTCGGCACATTTTCAGTTCAGAAGAACTGCTCTCGATCTCTTATTCTCGAGTTCAGTGCAAATTTTTTCCAGCAATGTTTTTACTGAACACTAATTTTTTCCAGCAAATTTTTTACTGAACGCCATATATAGTTGTTCAATACTTAGTAAACTTGAATGTGTTCTATTTGATTTCTTAAGATCATCATAGTTGTAAAGTGTTCATAATTTTTTGGGTTGGCTGTCCTCATTATCTTCAAAACATTAAACTAATGATGTTGGAACATCTGATTTTTTGTAAAGTTGTAAAGCAAAAAAAAATAATAATGATGTTGGCACATCTGGTTTTTTGTAAAGTTGTAAAGTAAAACTTGGTGAATGTGCAGTAGATTTGAATGCTGTGAATTTGTGGGCTTAAACCTACTGTGTCATTCAAAGCAGCTAACACAAATATCGATACACTTGCCATTTTAGTCAAGTGAACACCGTTTAGTGATTGTTTTGCCATTTTATTCAATTTCTTTATAATCATGTTTTCCAACCATTTTACTCAATTTCTTTAAAACCATTTTATGCAAACACGGCCGAGTACTGTCTCTATGTGTAATTTTCACTTATAAAATCTCTTTGCAGCATGTATCAATTTTTAATCAGACTCCCTCACATTTCACCCACATCACTTCATCACACTTTTTGGTCTGCTTTTGTATTTGAAAATAGTGTCTTACAACATTGAGAATTTTCATTCAATCACCTCATATAATAAAAACCGTAGATTTGATGAAGTGAATTTCTAAGCCATTGTTGTTTTTATTAAAAACATCCAAGCCGATGTGTCATTCAAAACATCTCGAGTGTCATTCAAAACAGCCACTGTGTCATTCTGTGTGATGAAGTATTGGGCTACTATTTGGCATCCCTTAAGCTCCACAAATTTGGCTTAAGTGGGCTTAAACTTAGTGAATGTGCAGTAGATTTGAATGAAAACAGCATTGGTCTTATGATTGGACCATCCAATAAAAACATTGGCTTCCCTTATTATATAAGCCCAATGCATCGGACTATCTAATAAAAATAATAGTCAAAATGGCTTCCCTTATCACTTCTCAATATCAACTAAATGCTGTGAATTTTCATTCAAATCTACTACACGTTTTGGCACTGTAGTAGATTTGAATGCTATGATTCAATGACTTTTTTCCCCGTACATGGCTCCGAAAGATCATAAAAAGGGTGTCAAGGGATCTAAGCGAGAGTGATTAATGGGCTTTTGCTTTTTGTGAGTTAGGGACGCCATCGACTTTCCTGGTTCCGAAAAACTATGACGAAAATGTCACGGCGAAGGAATTGCTGGGAAAAAAAGGATACCAAGTGATTTTGTTGATTTGTGGTGTTAGGCATTCTATCTTTTTAATTGTTATCGTCATTAATGTCTTGTGCAAGTATCTTAATATTATTTTTATTATTGTTATTTTGGATGAGTACTTTTCGGTGCAAGGGTTATTGAACTGCTATTTTGAAATGATCAAAAAATAATATTAGCTCCCATCAAATGTCGCCGCCCGGGACCGATGTCGCTGCCCAGGACCGATGTCGCCGCCCACGATCGATGTCGTCGCACACGACCGAAGTCTCCGCCCACGACCAAAGTCGCCTCCCACGACCGAAGTCGCCGCCCACGACCGATGTCGCCGCCCAAGACCGATGTCACCGCTCGACCGATGTCGCCGCCCCCGACCGATGTTGTCACTCACGACCGATGTCGTCTCCACGACCAATGTCGTCTCCACGACCAATGTCGTCGTCCACGACCGTCAACGACTAATGTCGGCCCCTAGGACCAATATCGTCCCTTCACGACAAATGTCACCCCTCACGACCAATGTCGGACCTCACGACCAATGTCGCCCCCACGACCAATGTCGCCGCCCCCGACCAACGTCGCCGCCTAGGACCAATGTCGTCCCCTAGGACCTCACGACCAATGTCGGCCCTTAGGACAAATGTCGTACCCTCACGACAAATGTCACCCCTCACGACTAATGTCGGACCTCACGACCAATGTCGCCCCTACGACCAATGTCGCCATCACCGACCAACGGCGCCGCCCCCGACCAACGTCGCCGCCCCCGACCAACGTCGCCGCCACCGACCAATGTTGCCCCGACGACCAATGTTGCCCCCCACGACCAATGTCTCCCCCCACGACCAATGTATCCCCCCAGGACCAATGTCTCCCCCCACGACAAGTGTCGCCCCGATGACATGTGTCGCCCCCCCCCCCCCTCCCCGACAAATGTCGCCCAACACGGGGTCCCCAGTGCACGACTGCTTGAATATACACACAGACACACGCATTGATTCCTTTGTACGGAAGTCATTTAGGCACGTAGTCTTGTAATACATGTTTGCATATTAAAGAGTAAGGCACGATTACCTTAGCATAATAAACTTAATCGAGGACCAGAGCTCGATATAGCTTATGTGGATAAGCACATTAGGGCCATTCAAAGCGATATCATATTGATTATAACGAGTAATAACTCCATAATTCAGATATGAAAGCACAATCACGCGATGAGTATCCACACTATACATTGTTACAAAGAAGAGCTATGAATAAGCTTGGCATATGCGATCATATGATCGTTATCTGCGATATTTCTGATATAAGGCAGAATTCGCAAGAAAAATAGTAAGGGCATGCGAACAAAATACTTCATTCTGCGAGAAACTTTGGAACCTCAACTTTTTGCTGGATGAGTTCATAGCCTGACAATCTTTTTTGGTGGATTCCACGGTATTTTTTGAATGCTTAAGGCTAAAGTGAGCCAGTTGGGCAGGAAACTTAGCTTTCCTCAATTGGTCATCTAACAATAGCGATATCTCCATTATTGCACGACAGATCGAGTCATTCACCAAGAACTCCCTTGATGCAGGGGTGTGAAGATGTCGGCAAAGATCCAAAGTCCTAAAGACCTTTGCACGAGATTGGATCGAGTTACCACTAAACAGCGTGAAATCTCCCTGCAACACGTGGTCGTGGTGGGTATTATTGCTCATTTGATCGTGGGGTTCAAGTAGGATCTAGAGAATACCTTTGGTGGATTAGATACAAATAACAATCCCCTCCTTAAACTTCGAACTCGAGAGAACCACTTTCAAGGTTGAACTTGATGTCTCCGTCCAAGGGAGGGAATTTTAAGATCCCATGTTAAGGAGTCATCGACCCCTTCTAATTCGAACTCGGGAGAACAACCTCTTTCAAGGTTGAACCTTATGTCTCTGTTTCAGGGAGATGCTGAAAGATGTTAGATTCTTTTTCGATCAATATGATGTGTATGTAGATAAAGATATGAACAGAAATTGAAAAGACTAAGGATGCTCTTTAATCTTTATTAAGAAAAAAAATCTCTTTAGATTGTCTCCGCCCCAAGTATTGGGGACATCTTTTCCATCATAAATTTGAAGACGATAAGCCCCTCTTTTAACACTTCATTAACAAGAAATGGTCCTCCCAATTCAGATTTAACTTGCCGACGGAGGCAGTTCTAGCTACGGGATCGACTTTTTTCATGACAAAATAACTGACGGCAAACCGGTTTACCTTGACATGTTTTGCCGAAATGTTTCACCATTCTTCTCTTAACCTCCTCCCGTCTGATCACAACCTACTCTCTTAACTCTTCGATTAAATCAAGGCTCAACCTGATCTCCTCATAAATTGAGGCACATTCAATCCTCATCACCCTGCTTTGATAAGAGAAACCTTGGACTCATTACCTCTTCTATCGGAATAAGTGCCTCAGAACCATGAGTGAGTTTGATAGGAGTTGTGGTGGATGTAATCCTCAATGTCCATAACACTCGCGGTAATTGTTCTGCCAAATTTTCGTGAACATTCTCAACTTTCCTCTTTAGGAGATTTAAAATTAGCTCGTTAGCCGCCTCACCTTGACTGTTACTTTTTGGATGGTGAACTGAGGCACAATGACTCTCGGTTCCAATCTACTCACAGAAGCTTATCAAGTCACAATGTTTAACTGGGGGCCGTTATAAGTGATTATTGTCATCAGAATTCCATGCTGACAAATGATCTCCTCCCAAATGAAATTCTTGATGACTTAGAGTGGTATTCTTGGCCACGGCCTTTGCCTCAATCCACTTGCTGAAATAGTCGATCATAACTAGAATAAAGCTGTGTTGAATCTCCTCGAAAACGTATATCGCCAATGGTGATAATAAACTTCTTCTATACAAGATGCCTGAGAGAAGGTAATAATGAGCCCCTTTCAGCTTGAAGTGATTCTTATCTGTGAATGATGAATGAAAGTTTCTCGTTGAAAGGAAGAGAATGAATGTATTCATCCAAGATGAACGTTGAATAATCTGTATAACCTCTCCTTCAATTGCAAGATGAAAAAGTTTGTCATGGTTCCTCCTACGGGGGGGGGCATATTTTAATAGTTTGTCCGCCTCTGAATTCTCGGATCGAGGTATGTGATCGATGTAAAAGCTTCTAAGATAGCTGACTTCTTTCTTAACCAATACAAGGTACTTCTTTAGAATTGAATCTTTAGTATCAAAGGCTCCCTTGACCTGAGATTCCATTACTAAGGAGTTTGTTCAAACTTCAATGTCGTTGACTCCCAATTCCTTAGAAAATCTTAGACCGACAATGAGAACATCATACTCCACTTAATTGTTAGTAGTTGGGAAGTAGAACTTGACAGCTTGCTCCAATCGAACTCCATTTGGGTTGACAAGTACAACTTTGAAACCTAACGAATCTTTGCTCGAAATACCATCTTCAAATATTATCTGGCTGGGGTCTTGACTTCTCTCTGTACTTCCTTTTCTGTTGCATCAACCATGAAATCTGTTAATACTTGAGCGTTGATTGTCATTCTTGGCACATGAGAAATATCAAACTCGGTGAGCTCAATATCCCACTTGGCTAGTCAGCCAGAATGTTTTAGATTTTCTAAGACATTCTTCAAAGGAAGATCAATAACTACTTGGATAGAATGAGCTTAGAAGTATGGTATGAGCCTTCGTGCCGAGATAATCAAAATCAATTCTAGTTTTTCAAGAATCGAAAACCTTGTCTTTGCATCTTTTAAAATTTTGTTGACATAGCGTACAGGATATTGCTTTCGCTTATCTTCTAGAACTAGAACTGAGCTAACATCGGATCCAACACCAAGGTAAACCAGAAAGGTTTCCCCTTCCCGAGGACTTCAAAGAAGCGGAGTAGATGTTAATTGCGTTTTGAGCTCATTTAATGCTCGGTCACACTCCTCTATCCATTCAAATTTTCAGGCTCCACGAAGACTTTTGAAGAATGGGGCACATTTATTTCCAGAACGAGAGATGCCAAGCCCTGTAATTCTACCTCCCAACTACTGAACTTCCTTTGGAGACCTTGGAGGTGACACGTCAAGAATTGTCTTTACTTTATCAGGATTTAGTTCGAGCCTCTGGGGTGTTAAGAGATGTCCCAAATTTTTTCCTTTACTATCCCCAAAGACACAGTTAGTAGGGTTGAGCTTCATCTTAAACCTTCGAAGAGTAGAGAACATCTCAGAGAGGTTGACAATATGTGTATTGAATGTTTTACTTTTAATTAACAAATCATCTACATATACTTCTAGATTTCACCCTTTTTGATTTTTGAACACAAGGTCCATCATGTGTTGATACATTACGCTGGTGTTTTTCAAACTAAACGGCATCGCTCGATAACAAAAACAACCATCATTCATAATGAATGAGGCATGAGGAATATCAGGTTTATGCATCCTGATTTGATGATAACCGGATAATTCATCTAAAAACTCATAAACGAGTCCTACATCGCAGAATGAACTAAAGAATCTATTTGAGACAACAGATAACAATCTTTAAGACAAGCTTTATTAAATCGAGTGAAGTCTACAAACATTCGCCACTTATTTTCGATCCTTTTTACCATTACAACGTTAGAAACTCATTCAGGGTATTGAATTTCTTGAATAAAATTTTCTTTCAACAACTTGAAGATCTCTTCACAGATAGGCCCCTTAAAAGTTGTTACGGCACTTTTCTTTTGTTTGATCAATTTGAAAGATGGGTCGATGTTGAGGAGATGGAAAACGACGTCGGGGTCTACCCCAGCCATGTTTGTTGTCAACCAAGAAAAGATGTCGAGATTATCGGAGAGACAAGAGATCATCTTGAACTTCTCATCCTCTTGCAACCTAGGATTGATGGAGAGTGATCTATCTCTATCTCTTCCCGTCACAGGAATGCTTTTGATGACCTGGGTAGATTTCAGGTGAGCACCGTTTCTATCTACCTCCACAATAGGCTCTTCTCCAACAGGCTTAGCTTCTGCTACTTCACTAAAATTTTCAACAATAGGAAGCAAGGGATCATTAGGCCTTTCTTCAAAGGTTGGAGGGACGTTATCGATGATGTTAATGGAATTAACGTAACATTGTCTTGCTATTTTTGGGTCACTCTTGACCCTGAACTGCTTTCCCTCCATGTTTAATGCCACCGAGGGAGCTGATACCTTTGACTTTAGCACACTCCCACTGGGTCGGGAGGTGGACTACCACAACTTGCTTTCCCTTGTTGAGACCAGGCTTGTCACCCTCCTTTTTTACGACCAGATCCTGAAGCTTCCCGGCTTTTAATATCTTTTCAATCAGAACATTGAGAGCTCGACAACTGTCGGTGTGATGACCTTTCATTTTATGGAATTCATAGAAAAGTTCTAGATTGCGGTTTCTGACATTCGATCTGAGAGAGGGAGATCTCCAAAAGCCAAGTTGCTTCTGGATAATTGGGACCACCTCCTTTATAGGAAGGATGAGGTGTCGTCATACTGACCTTGAAAAGAATGAGCTGGAGGTGGAAAAGGTAATATCTACGAGGCGGATGAATGATAAGAATGCAGAGCCAACTGAGGCTAAGGAAGGGGAGGAGTCAGCTTGCTCTTGAAGAATGTGAGATCGGTGAGACCTCATTTTCAGGAAATGGAGGTGAGGAATGTGCGGATGGTGATGGAGGAAGTTCCCCCCACGCAGTGTTGTTGGTGGGGAAACTCTAGACAAGGATTCCTTGGCAGTTGGTGAAGGACCGACTGAGATGGAGTTTGGATAGCTCCCTACGCGCTTGTTCTGCACCATCTTGGAAGGGGAAGATACAAAAGCAACATTAGAGGTTTTCCCTCTGTAAAGCAGTTGGCCAAATCGATTAGCTCCTTGTAGGAAACAAGTAGCCTTTGAATCATCTCAAACTTGAAAAGACTTTCTTGAAGTTCGCAAAGAAGCACCATCTGATACATGGAAGGTTTCACATCATGGATCCCCAAAATCGCCTCTTGAAACCTGTTCACGAAAAGTTTTAGTTGCCCCTTGCTAAAGTTCGAAGGGGGTGCGACCGCTACTCTTCCTCTTCCTTGAGATTGCAAACCTCAAGAGAACCTCTGTTCGCGGATCTCCAAAGGAGGAATTAGAACCAGAGGGCAACTTAAAGAACCATTCCCTCGTCTTGTCATTGAAGGTTATGGTGAGTAATCTGCACCAAATCCCATCAATCAGAGTCCTCATGGAGATGGCGGACTCGAAAGCCTGGAAGTGGATAGAGGTATCTTCCCTTCTAGAGAAACAAGGAAGATCAGATTCCCTAAAACCATTCCGGACAACCTCCCAACGAATTTGCTCAGAGGAAGGATACGGCTCCTCTTCCTTCTTAACAAGAGGGTACTCAGGGTCCTGAAAATTCAAGACACTTGCAGGGCCAAACAGCTCAGCTGCTCGGAAGAAGTCAAAGCAGGTGGCGAACTCTTCTTCTTGCAGTTGTAGGGGTGGAGGCGGGGCAGTCACGGGAGTTGTGGGTAGACGAAAGGAGTTGTGGACACTCCTGCAGAGGGCGCCAATCTTTGAGCGAAATCAGAAATTTCCTTCATCATTATTTCAAACTGTTGTGCATTTTCATACTGAGACTGCTAATATCTCTACTCAAGAGCCTCTATGGAGTTCGCGCCCTCTTACACAGGACAGACCCCAGGCGGATTCCTTCTGGGTTGGCGGTCGCCTATGCTTAACTGGTTAATTCCTCAATCCACTTAAATCTGAAGGTCGCGTGATCCACTGTTGGCACCAAATTGTACCCAACAAACTCACGGTCTACTACGAAGGAAACTAAGAGTGGCCTGCTGCTACGCGGTTGCCACAAGCGAGTTTGAAAGAACAAGGAGAGATATCGCAAGAGGCAAAGCCAGACTTCCTGCAATGACAACCTAGTGTTACGGGTGATGTTATTTCTAGCAGAGAAAATGATTACACAAGAACCACTAGGAGGAGCTCACAGTAGCTTGAAGGGCACAGAAGAAAGTTCGAAGCAGGAAAGAGCTGAAACTCAAATCCCTTTCTTAGTACTATGCACCCGTATTTATACTAGTGGGGATCTGTCCGAACGACAGGTAGAAAAAAAACGGATTGCCCGGGTTATAGGAGAAGTAGGCAGGGATGAGATACTACATGGCGTGCAAATAGCCAAAATAGATAGGTCATGCGGACACACCTGAATTTTCTCCCGAGCTTAGGAAAAAGAAGTTGCACTGAGGGAATAATAATATACTAGTTGAAGGGTTGGGAGGTCTTCAAAGACTGTTTGCCCAAACTGGCGAGGAGGGGGACACCTTTCTCATACGGCTTGAGCGAAGCAGATACGGAAGGCTTGTCCGCTTGGATTGTAGAGGAGAGTATTAGTTTGCTAGAGACTGGGGAGTTGTGCAGTCACTCAGAGGAGATCGCATAGGTTGCTAAGGAACTAGGTTGGGCGGCCTCTGGAGGGGTGTCCGCCTACTCCTTGAGGCAAACCGGAACTGCTCTGCTTGGCAGATAGCATGAAGTCAATGTGAGCTCCAAAGTCTATCTGCACGGACTACTATAGAGGTTGTTTTGAATTCAGCCTGAGGCCGCAGGATTTTGGGTAAACACCACATATGTTTGTAATAATTTGTACTTATATTTAAATAATTAATAATTTGAAAACATATCTCTTATTCTAGGTTTAATTGAAAATCACGAATTGCATATTCATTTTGTATTGTATCTCGTAAGTCGTACCACATTCTCGCCCCCATGCCACATAGGCAAAGCACCACGATGGATTCAAATGCAAAGACAATTGATCATATGAAAGTCAAACAATCCAAAATAATGCGTGACGATTAAAAAAATTCACAGGAAGTGGGCATTCTGAAGACCAAATAGCTCGAGAGGGTTTAAGGATTTTTTGTCTGACTATATGTTGAAATAAACTCTAGGTTGAGTGTTTTTCAAGTGTGAGCGGCTGACGCGGGAGCATATGATCAACGAAGTTGTTGGATGCCTATTAGAGTCCCAAGAAACCTTATTGAAACCCCTATTAAAAATAGAAAATTTGTATGGGGTCCCTAATGTCAAAACAGAGACCCGATACAAGATGTCGGGCATGTTAATAAAATAAGAAGATTTTGCATCGGGTCCTATATATCCAACCGAGGCTTGATACAACAGGAACATACCTTTCTTTATTGTTTTATGTTTGAGTTCGGGTTTGGGTCTATAAATATCCCCTTTTCTCGTTTTCAAACTTTGTTTAACTCTATTTTAGTTTGAAACCCTATACGTCTAAGGCATAGTTTATCTTTCAGGGTTCCTCGTGGTAAGGTCTCCGTTCATCCAAAGATCATGAACATACTGAAATTTGCTCCGACTGAATCTGTACTTATTCTGAGTCTAATTTTGAGGGTATTGGCCTGGTTGAAATATTTTAAATCAGCTCGAATTTTTTTCAAATAAACTAAAATTATATATGCATATGGATATCACCAATTCTAATCACTTGTACACTCCAGTTCAGTGGTTCCCCGGTTTTTAGGTTCTTTAAGCTTATGTGCATGTTTTGATGGTTGTTAGATTTCCTGCTTTAACATATTTCATTCCATTTCATTTTACTATTCTGAGTCAATTCAAGGAACCATCAACTATTTTGAGGATCAAATAGGATGGATTTAAAGCATAAATCAAAATGAGCATTTACTTTAGAATCAGTAAATAGATCAACTGCAGATGAACAGCATTAGAAAAGCCCATGTAAATGGCCCATTTATTGGCCCTCTTTATTGCTTTCTCTCATTATTCTTTAGTCCCACATCTTGTATAGGATTTATTCTTCTCTCCTCTTTCCTATATATTTGTATTCTCTCCCTGTATTTGATTATCTGAGTAATACATACAAGCTTCGAGCTTTTCCAACATGGTATCAGAGCCAGGTTCGAATTGAGCGGACTGTCTTTCTCTACCCGTCTGGACTGTTTCTGTCCGCTACCCGCTCGGCCTCCTGCGGCCTGTCGGTCTGTCCGCTCCGCTCCTCCTCTCCCTTGTACTCCTCTTCCCGTGGTTCCACCCCTCCCCTCCGTCTTTTATAGCCTTCCCTCCCTCTTCTTCTCTGTGGGTCCACCATCCCTCTCTCTCCTCCAGACCGCTCTCTCTCACGCGGCCTGTTCTCCTGCGCTGCGGCTTGCCCCTCTCATTGTCTGCTCGCAGCGGACTCCCTCGCTTGCTGCGGCTTTCTCCGGTTCGCTGCGGCCTGCCCCTTCTGCTCTCTTCTCCTCACTACCCGTCCGGCCTCCTGCGGCCTGCCTCCTCTGCGGGTTCTTCTTGGTCGCTGCGGTCTCCTCTCTATCCGCTCGCGTCTCTCTCCTCGCGGGTTTCTTCTCCTCCGTTCTCGGGTCCGCCTGACCGTGCGGGTTGTTCCTCTCTCACCTGCATCTTGGTCGCGGTATCCTCCGGTTTTTTTTCCTCTCTATCCGCGCGGCCTGTGTCTACCCTCTGCGGCCTTCTCTGAGCGCGGCCTGTCTCTATTCGCGAGGCCTTTCTCTGCCCGCTGCGGTCTGCTTCTCTCCGCGCGGCGTATCTCTGACCGTTGCGGCCTCTCTCTGCCCGCCGCAGCCTGTTTCTCTCCGCGCGGCCTATCTCTGCCCGCTGCGGCCTCTTTGCCTGCTGCGGCCTGTCTCTGCTCTCCTTGCCCGGCTCCAATCCGCCGCGGTCTGTTCCTATCCTCCGCGACATCCTCCAGCCCGCTCCTTGCCGCCCGTGTTTGTACTCGCTGCGGCCTGTCTTCTGTTGTGCATCTGTCCGCTGGTTCTGTTCGCGCCTCCTCTCCTCCAGGTCGTCATGTCCTCTAGTGACTCCACCACCGCTCAACCCCCGGCGGCCCCCGTGGCTCCTCCTCCCGAACTCCGCGATGAGCTTCGGATTACTACTCTTTCCCTCTCCGGCAAGTCGAATTTCATCCCCTGGGTTCACTCCGTCCGGCGAGTCTTGCAAGCCAAGGGCCTTGCTCGTCACCTTACCCAGGGACCTCCTACTCCTCCTACTGATGACTGGCTACGGAATGACGGTCGCGTCCAGACCTGGCTCCTAAACTCGGTGGAGGGTGAGCCGTACCAGATGATTATGTATCATGAGACCGCCAAGGCAATGTGGGATGAACTCCATTCCTTGTACTCGGTCAAGGACAGTCTTCAGCACCTGTTTGACATCATCACCGCTCTTCAAGCTCTGGATCTCGGCACGGCTATGGACATGACCTCCTTTGTGGCCCGGGCTAAAACTCTCACGGAGGCCTGGATTCAGCACCAGCCCCCTACTACTGATCTCGCTATTCAACGCGCCCAGAAGGAGGCGGTCTGTATTGCTATGATTATGGCTCGAGTCCCGCCGCACCTTCACAGTATCCGGGCCCAGGTTCTGGCATCACCTGCTACCCCTTCCTTCTCCGATGTTTGCTCGATGTTACTCCGCGTACCACCTCCACCGGAGGCTTCTGCACCACCCTCGCCGACTCTTCTTCAACCGACCCTTCCCCCCTTACTTCCCCCACCATCTCTTCCTCGGGGTGGACGTACGGGCTCCCGTGGCCGGGGCCGTGGTGGTCGTGGACGGCCCAAGTCCACCTTCTGCGGCCGGGATGGCCACACTGAAGCGGTCTGTCACAAGAAACATGGCTACCCTCCTCGCCCACCTACTGCTGCTGTTACTGATAGCTCTCCACCCACTGGTACTGACCTTGAGGCTCTTCGCCTTCAGCTTCAACACCTCCAGGGGCTCCTCAACCCTCCATCTGCTTCAGTTGCCTCCACCTCTCCTGCAGGTATTGCCTCCTCCTCCATTACAGGTACTGTCTGTCTCTCCTCTGGTTCTCATTGGATCCTGGACTCGGGCGCCACCCACCACATTACCTCTCTGCTGCCACCACGGTTCTCGGATGCTCCTCATCCCCCGTCTATTACTGTGGCCAACGGTGCGCGTGTTCCGGTCTCCGGCTGTGCTGATCTCGCTATTCACCCCTCTCTCTCTTTTCGCTCTGCCCTTTATGTGCCGGCCTCACCCTTTAATTTACTCTCTGTTGGCTGTCTTACTATTGATATGAGTTGTCTTATCACATTCACCTCTTCTAGTTTTTTGATATAGGATCGACAGACGCAGATTACCATTGGTAGGGGTCGACTGCAGAACGGGCTCTACCTCCTCGATGTCTCTTCTACCGCCCTATCCTCTGTCTCCTCCACTGACTGGCATTGTCGTCTTGGGCACGCCCCTCTACCTATCCTCCAGAAGGCGCTTCCTGACGTCTCCCTTCCTGTTTTTAAATGTAATTCATGTATTCTTGGCAAACAGTCACGTTCTTCTTATCCCGCACATTGTACTCGGAGCTCTGCTCCTTTTGATCTAATCCATTCTGATATTTGGAGACCGTATAAGACTCCCAGCATCTCTGGTTATCGTTATTTTATAACATTTATTGACGATTACTCTCGCACCACCTGGTTGTATCTCCTTCATGATCGCTCTGAGCTTCCTCGGGTCTTTCGGGCTTTTATGATCGAGACTCGTACGCAGTTCTCTACTACTATCAAACACTTCCGCTCTGATAATGTCAGGGAGTACACTAGCCACGAGTTTGCTACTCTCTGCGCCGACTTCGGTATTATTCATCAGACCTCATGTCCCTACACCCCTCAACAAAACGGGGTCGCAAAACGGAAGAACCGTCACCTTCTCGATGTTGCTCGCTCCCTCATGCTGCACATGAATGTTCCCAAAATCTTCTGGAACTTTGCGGTCTCCACTGCGTGTTTTCTTATCAACCGTCTCCCCTCCCCGGTTCTCCAGCATGCTTCCCCCTTCAGCCTCCTTTTTCCCTCTGCACCCGCCTTTCCTCTCCCACCCAGGGTTTTTGGCTGTACATGTTTTGTCCATACCCTGGGCCCCACTATCGACAAACTCGATCCCCGTGCGGCCAAACACATTTTCGTCGGCTACTCCCGCACTCAAAAGGATTATGTCTGTTATTCCCCAGTCACCCGAAAAGTCTCCGTCTCTGCTGATGTTACTTTCCGGGAGGATCAACCCTTCTTCCCTCCCTTACCACCACTTCTACCACCACCCACTCTCCCACCCTCCCTCCCACGGCCGGTGATCCCTGTCCACTCGCCTCCCACCCTACCTCCGCCCCCTCCCACTATTGACCCTCCTAGGCCGCCCGTCATTCGGGTCTACACTCGCCGCCCTCCTCCTCCCGTTGCCCCTATGCAGTCGGCTTCGACCTCGGGTTCTCCGTGTTCTGCTGCTCAGGTGCCCGCTTCTACGGCTCATCCAATGGCTAACTATGTTTCTCTACATCGCCTCTCTCCCCCGCTTCAGACCTTGGTTACTTCACTATCCTCGGTCTCTATTCCTACCTCTGTACAGGATGCTCTTCAACATCCTGGGTGGCGCGCTGCCATGGAAGACGAGATGGAGGCTCTTTGGGCCAACCAGACTTGGACCCTGGTGCCACTTCCTCCCGGCCAGAAACCCGTTGGGTGTAAATGGGTGTTTGTCATCAAACATGCGCCTGATGGGACCATTGATCGTCTCAAGGCTCGTCTCGTTGCTCGTGGCTTCACCCAGCAACAGGGTCTCGACTACGATGAGACTTTCTCTCCGATCGCTAAGCTCAACACAGTCCGCATTCTCATCTCCGTCGCTGTCCATCGCCAATGGCCCCTATTCCAACTGGACGTCAAGAATGCTTTTTTGAATGACGTCCTTCAGGAAACAGTTTACATGCAACAACCTCCCGGTTTTGAGACCACGGGGGAGCCTCGGGTTTGTCACCTTCTCAAATCGTTATATGGTCTCAAACAATCACCTCGGGCATGGTTCGACAAGTTCAGCAAAGCTCTCCGGACAATTGGCTTCACTCGAAGCTCGGCTGACTTCTCGTTGTTTACTCACCACCGGGCAACGGGTACGGTCCTCCTATTGGTATATGTCGACGACATCATTATTATTGGAAACGACTTGGACAGCATACAGGCCGTTAAGCAACATCTAAGCTCCGTCTTCCAAACTAAGGATCTGGGACCCCTTCGGTACTTCCTAGGTCTGGAAGTGGCAAGAAGGCCTGATGGTCTGGTTCTCTCTCAGCGCAAATATTGCCTAGATCTTCTTCATGATGCAGGCTACTCTGGCTGCAAACCGGTAAACACTCACATGGATGCTAATCACAAACTATGTGCTCAGGCCTCAGATTCTGATTATCCTCTACAAAATCCAGAGTATTACCGTCGTCTAGTTGGGAAACTTATCTACCTAACTGTAACAAGACCTGATATATCCTTCGCTGTGGGACTTGTTAGTCGTTATATGCATTCTCCTCAAAGTTCTCATCTTCAAGCTGTGGAACGCGTTCTCAGATATCTCAAGACAGCCCCTGGTCAAGGCCTTGTGTACAAAACTTCATCTTCTATTCCTACACTAGTGTCATACTCTGATGCCGACTATGCTGGCTCCCTCGATGATCGACGATCCACTAGCGGGTTCTGCACATATTTTGGAGGACACCTGATTACTTGGCGGAGCAAGAAACAAGCAGTGGTTGCTCGATCCTCAGCAGAAGCAGAATATCGGGCAATGGCGGCTGTGGTCTCGGAACTCACATGGATTGAGAGTCTCTTACCGACCTTGGTGTTCGACTATCTTCACCAGCTCTCCTCCTATGTGATAGTCAAGCTGCTATACATATTGCTAAGAACCCGGTCTTTCACGAAAGAACGAAGCATATTGAGGTAGATTGTCATTTCATCCGAGAGAAAGTCCACATGAAGAAGGTCGAACTCAAGCATGTTCCGGGTACTGAACAGGTTGCAGATATCCTCACCAAAGCTCTACCAAGTACACTCTTCTACCATTGCCTATCCAAGCTTGGCGCCTACGACTTGTACGCTCCAGCTTGCGGGGGAGTATTAGAAAAGCCCATGTAAAGGGCTCATTTATTGGCCCTCTTTATTGCTTTCTCTCATCATTCTTTAGTCTCACATCTTGTATAGGATTTATTCTTCTCTCCTCCTTCTTATATATTTGTATTCTCTCCCTGTATTTGATTATCTGAGTAATACATACAAGCTTCGAGCTTTTCCAACAAACAGTAAAATTAATTGGATGGTGTAGAACTATCTGAATTTGATATAATGCAAATGAACGTGAAGAAACCTACTGAATAAGGCTACTATCATGGCGAAGATGAACATGAAGAATACATGAAACTATAAATGGAAGAACTTGTCAGTATGGATTCCTTAATCCACCAATGAAAACACAAGGGTCTGATCCAAATATTGTGAATAAACTTACAACAATAAAACTTTGGATTGTTGCTTCCCTCCAGCAGCTTTCTCGAAGAAGAACAGGCTGGGAACCATTATATCCAGAAAAAGAACAATAAATTCGAGTATCCCTTAACCTCATTAGCACACCATCAACTCTAAGCTGAAATGTCAATTTAATAAAGTTACTTGAAATCCTCAACGATTCAAATGCTTACAGATCTTTATCCAATAAACCTAATCAAGTAAAATAACCTAAATCAGTTTCAGCAAGCAGAAGGGATGGTAACCAATTAGAGATACCTTGTAAAATAAATAGAAATAACTATGTAAAAAAATAGAAATAACTATGTAATTTTCTTCAGTTCAACTCACCCAGAAACGGAGGAGAAGAAACCAACTACTTGGCATCACTCTCTACAACATTGAGAAAGAACATGATGAATTAGTAAGCTTTGTACAATAGACATAATGAAGAATCCAATAAATAAGTGTCAAGTGAGCATCCAAACTTACGACTTTTACAGTCAAGAGAGATATTCCATTATCAGCCAATTCATCTTCGTACAAGATAATCTAATGGTCAGACATATTTAGTGTCAAAAGAATGCCATAAATAAAGAAAGTCGAGAAAGACGGATATCCCGGTATGAAAAGTCCATAACCTCATCATAAAAAAGTATTGGTTCATTTGATGACAGTGCAGCCAGATTAATGCGCTGATGACAATCCTCCCAGTTTAGACTGCGGCGCATATCATTTAAATTCAACTGTGTAGGAAGAAACTCGAAGCACTTAATGCTAATCATATTCCAGTATATAGAACTGATAAAATATCTGAATTTCTTAATCTGGCATGAAATCTTTTCTTGTAGAAACCAGTAAAGTCTTTGGCAATTTACAATGTCTATTAATTAAAAAATAATGCACTGTTCATCATAATTTACTTCTAACCAACACCGAGTATAATTCTTGATACTAGAACTTTAAGCATAATAATGAGTAATTTGATCAATAGTGGCTAAGTTGTCCCCAGTTTACTCTGGAGTTTCAATTTAAGTCAAAAATAACTATCTACAAATCCAGGAGTAAGCTTGTGTGCAAAACCTGCTATGACCCTCCATTAGTGGTTGTTCTATTCCGTGAGTGCACCCTTTTAACACGCTTCCTCGTAATTATGCATGTAGAGCAATTAATATATTATTCTCGAGGATTTGAATGCATTTGTATGTGTTGGATGGTGTGTTTGAAGCTACAACAGGAAAAAACCAAAGTCATATTGGCAAAGAATGAAAAAAAAATTGGTCATCCAAACATAAAATGATTAGTCAAGTCTGCAAGTTAGATGCTGTGTTGGGTGTCAAAAGAATTATCAGTACTGAGAACCCGTCCACCGAAGTAACAATATCAAAGGACTATAATAAAGAAAAACAATGAAGCCGGACAACAAACACTCGCAAATAAGAGATTGTACATGAGGGCGATGAGATCTAGTGATTGTGGAGGTGGTAGCAGTTATCTCGGACTGTGAGCATGGAATGGTCGATGTAAGGGTGGGACGGGGTTGTTGGGGTTGTTTGTGTTAGAAAAGCCCTTGTAAAGGCCCATTTAAGAGGCCCATTTTTTTCCTTGTATTTGTCCCACATCTTGGATTGGGATCTTCTCTTCTCCCTCTCTTCCTATATAAATGTATTCATACTTGTAATTATTAATTCAAGAAGTATATACAAGGTTGGAGGTCTCTCTTTTCCTGCTCTCTTTACATGGTATCAGAGCGACCGGTCTCTTTCTAGCCGGCTTGTCTGTGTGCAAACCGCCTGGTCACTCGGCTGACTGCGCGACCTGTTCTTTTCCTGCTTAGCCGCAGTATCGGGCGGCTAGTCATTCTCTACCCGCTGTTCCTGTACCTCCACTTCTGTTGTGACCTGCTCCTCCTCTTCCACTCTCTCCCTCTTTTATAACCTTCTTTCACACGTGGGGTCCACCTTCTCTGCCTTCTTTTCCTGCCCGACCTTCTTTTCTGACAGCACGGCCTCTAGCCTCTGCTTTCCGCGCGGCCTCCCCCTTCCCGCTTCTCGCGGCTTCTCTCAAGATGCTGCGGGTTCCTCCTCTCCTTCAGTTCTTGTTTCTGTCCGCATTTAGGTTGCGGTCTCTCTCCCTGCCACTGGTGAACTCCACTTGACCGTGCGGACTTCCCTTTTATCCTTCTCCCCTCAAATCGCAGCGACCTGTCCAGTCGCTTGCGGCCTCTCCTTCTCCCTTAGCCGCATCTTGGTCGCGACCTTCCTGGTCACTGGTAGAATTACCTTGATCGTACGGCCTTCTTATCTACTCGCCAATTGCTACTCGCTGCGACCTGTCTTGTCGCTAGCGGTTTCTCCTCTCCTCTCTGTTACATCCATGGTATCGACTTGCTTGGTCGCTTGCGGCCTCTCCTTCTTCCTTAGCCGCATCTTGGCCGCGACCTTCCTGGTCGCTGGTAGAATTACCTTGACCGTGCGGCCTTCTTCTCTACTCGCCAACTGCTACTCGCTGCGACCTGTCTTGTCGCTAGCGGTTTCTCCTCTCCTCTCCGTTGCATCCTGGTCGCGACTTGCTTAGTCGCTGGTGTATCCGTCGTGACCGTGCAACCCCCCCCCCCCCCCGGTGCCGTCTTCTCTACCCAGCCGCCCGGCCTTCCTTGCCAAGCCGCCCGGCCCATCATCCTGCTAGCCGCACGACTTCTCTTCTTGCCAACCGGCCTCGTCTATTAGCCGCATGGCTTCCGACGCATCTGCTGCTACTTCTGCTTCGCCAGCCCGTGAGGCTACTACGGCTTCTGAACTCCGTGATGAACTGCGGATTACTACCATCTCTCTGACTGGCAAACGCAATTTTGTCGAATGGGTTAACTCTGTTCGTCGTGTTCTGCAGACGAAGGGTCTTCTCCACCACCTGACTCATGCTACTCCTGTTGCTCCCTCCGATGATTGGCTTCGCGATGACGGTCGGGTCCAGTCTTGGCTCCTCAACTCTATGGACACCGAACCCTACCGGATGACCATGTATCATGATACGGCCAAGGCAATATGGGAGGAGCTCCACTCTTTTTACTCCGGGCAAAACAGTCTTCAGCACCTCTATGATATTATCTCTGACCTTCAGAATCTTGCTCCTGGGGCTCCCGGCGACAAGATTTCTTTTGTTGCCCAGGCCAAGACACTAGCCGAGGCTTGGATTCAACATCAGCCTCCTACTACGGATCTTGTTACTCAACGGGCCCAGAAAGAGGCGGTTACCATAACGATGATGATGTCTCGCGTTCCGCCCCACCTGCATAGTGTTCGAGCCCAGATCCTTTCTTCCACGACGACTCCGTCACTGTCTGACGTCTGCTCCATGCTACTTCGGGTTACGCCTCCTACAGAGGCACCTCCCAGCTTCGCACTTGCTCTTCTTCAATAGCCTCTCCTTCTGACCCCCCTCCTGCTCGTGGCTCTTCCACTACGGGGGGCAGACCTTCGTCTCGGGGACGCGGACGTGGTGGACGTTCGTCTCTCAAATGCACATATTGTGGCCGGGGTGGCCATCTTGAGGCCACCTGTTACAGCAAGCATGGGTTCCCTCCCCACCTCGCTGCCACTTCCTCTACTGCTCCTACTCCCACTGGGGCTTCCGCCCAGGATCCGGCCTCCACTACCCTACATGATATCGATGAGCTCCGCATCCAACTCCATCAGCTACAGGGTGCCCTCAGCCGCTCCTCCGACTCGATTGCGTCCTTTTCTGCGGAAGGTATAACCTGTCTCTCTCCTAGCCCTCACTGGATCGTTGATTCCGGTGCTACTCACCATATTACTTCCCAGAAGCCCTCCCAATATCTCCAGATGGCTCATCCCGCGTGTATCACTATGGTCAATGGTGACACTCTACTGGTCTCTGGCGCCGCTGCTCTCCAGCTTACCCCTGCCGTTTCTCTTTCCTCGGTTCTTCACGTTCCGGGATCTCCTTTCAATTTACTTTCTGTTAGTCGCCTGACAAACGACCTTGGTTGTTCAATAACCTTCTTTCCCTCTTCCTTTCTTATGCAGGATCGTCGCACCCGGAGTATCATTGGTAGGGGGCAGCTGTTGAATGGGCTTTACATCTTGTATACCCATCCCACTCTTCTATCTGTCGTCTCTACTGTTGATTGGCATCGCCGCTTTGGGCATGCTCCTCTTCCGATTCTCAAGCGGGCTCTTCCTGATGTTCCTCTACGGGAGTTCTCTTGTGAATCTTGTATCTACGGCAAACACCATCGTTCTGTCTTTCCCCCTGCATGTACCCGGAGTAGTACTCTGTTATCATTAGTTCATTCTGATGTATGGGGCCCTTATAAGGTCTCTAGTATCTATGACTTTCGCTATTTTGTAACCTTTATTGATGACTAATCGTGTACTACATGGCTATATTTAATGCACGATCGTACTGAACTTACATCTATATTTCGTGCCTTCGTAACTGAGATGCGTACGCAGTTCGCCACCCCACTCAAAATTCTCCGCACTGATAATGCTCGCGAATATACGGGGCGCACCTTCTCCTCCATCTGCACCGAATTTGGCATCATCTATCAAACTTCGTGTGCATATACCCCTCAGCAAAACGGGGTGGTCGAACGGAAGAATCGTCATTTACTCGATGTTGCTCGCTCCGTCATGTTTCAAATGCAGGTTCCAATCGAATATTGGAATTCCGCAGTCTCCACAGTCTGTCATCTCATTAACTGTCTCCCTTCTTCTGTTCTTGATTTTATCATTCCTATCCAACTCCTCTATCCTACTACCAACCCAACCTCTCTTCCCCCACGTGTATTTGGGTGTGTTTGTTATGTTCATCTTCTTGGACCTCCCTCCGACAAACTTGCTCCTTGGGCGGCCAAATATATGTTTGTTGGCTACTCCCATACTCAAAAGGGGTATGTTTGCTACTCTCCTTCAGATGGCAAGATGGTTGTCTCCGCGGATGTCACCTTCTGCGAAGATCAGCCCTTTCACTTACCTTCCTCCTCCTCGATTTCCTCTCCTGCTCTTCCCCGGCCTGTCGTTCCTATAACGCCCTCCTCCTTTCTGCCATCTCACTCCACCTCTATTCCCGCTCCCAAAGTCCCTCTGCCCGTTATCCGTGTCTATACTCGTCGCAGCTCCAAGGATGATTCCCTGTCTCAGCTCCCTGCTCCCAGTGACACTCCGGCACCGGCGGATCCGGCTCCTGCTTCTATTGCCCATCCCCTGGCCAACTACGTTTCTCTCCATCGGCTCACTCCACCTCTCTACGCTTTTGACACTTCACTTTCCTCTATTTCTATTCCTAACACTGTGCAGGAGGCGCTTCAACACCCGGGGTGGCGGGCGGCCATGGAGGATGAAATGAGTGGTCTTTGGGCTAACCAGACTTGGGATCTGGTTCCCCTTCCTACAGGTGAACACTGTGTCAGCTGCAAGTGGGTCTTTGTTGTTAAACATGTCGCAAATGGTACCATTGAGCGTCTGAAGGCCCGCCTCGTGGCCCGGGGTTTTACTCAGCAACAAGGCATTGATTATGAGGAAACTTTCTCTCCAGTGGCCAAATTGAACACGGTCCGAGTTTTTCTCTCCTTGGTTGTTCACCGTCATTGGTCTCTTTCTCAGCTGGATGTTAAGAGCGCCTTCCTCAATGGTGATCTGCAGGAGACGGTTTATATGCATCAACCTCCCGGGTTTGATACCACGTGGGAGTCTCGGGTTTGTCATCTTCGGAAATCTATTTATGGTCTCAAACAGTCCCCGCGCGCTTGGTTTGACAAATTCAGCAAGGTAGTGCGCGATATTGGCTTCACTCGGAGCTCGGCTGACTTCTCCCTCTTCACTCTACACCGGCCAACCGAAACTGTGATCATACTTGTCTATGTTGACGATATCCTCATTACTGGCGATGATACTACAGGGATACAACATACCAAGCAACAGTTGAACTCCGCCTTTCAGACCAAAGATCTTGGTAACCTACGGTATTTTCTCGGGCTTGAGGTTGCACGACGACCTGATGGTCTTGTATTATCCTAAAGGAAGTATTGTATGGACCTCCTTCATGATGCTGGGTATTCGGGATGCAAACCTACGGATACTCCAATGGACGCTAATCACAGGCTCTCGGCCCATAGCTCTGACTCCGATAAGCTGCTTACGAATCCGGAATACTACAGACGCTTGGTTGGGAAACTGATCTACCTTACAGTTACTCGACCAGACATCTCCTTTGTCGTAGGAGTCGTGAGTCGATTTATGCATGCTCCTCGGACATCTCATCTTCAAACTGTCGAGCGCATTCTTCGGTATCTCAAGAACGCTCCAGGATAAGGGCTTGTGTACAAGCCATCCACATATCTATCTCTTATTGCATACTCGGACGCTGACTATGCAGGATCCATTGATGATAGGCGTTCTACATCTGGTTTCTGTACCTACTTCTGTGGTCATCTCATAACCTGGCGTAGCAAGAAACAGAATGTGGTTGCTCGCTCTTCTGCTGAAGCTGAGTACCGGGCCATGGCTGCTGTAGTTTCCGAGTTAACATGGCTTGAGAGCCTTCTGGGAGACTTGGGTGTTTGTCTCTCATCACCGGAGATCCTATTTTGTGATAGTCAAGCAATACATATTGCCAAGAACTCGGTCTTTCACGAACGCACAAAGCATATTGAAGTTGACTGTCACTTTATTCGGGAAAAAGTACAGTCAAAGAAGGTAGATCTGGAGCATGTCTCTGCTACAAATCAAGTTGCTGATATCCTGACCAAAGCTCTCTCCCGACCGCTATTCTACCAATTTTTATCCAAGCTTGGCGCCTACGACTTGTACGCTCCAGCTTGCGGGGGAGTGTTAGAAAAGCCCTTGTAAAAGCCCATTTAAGAGGTCTATTTTTTTCCTTGTATTTGTCCCACATCTTGGATTGGGATCTTCTCTTCTCCCTCTCTTCCTATATAAATGTATTCATACTTGTAATTATTAATTCAAGAAGTATATACAAGGTTGGAGGTCTCTCTTTTCCTGCTCTCTTTACAGTTTGAAAGGGAGTGGGAAGAGGGATTGCACGGGAATGGAGATACGGCTATATGGTGGGGGATGGAGGGGTCGTTGTGGTTTTATAGGGTTGATGGGGGTGGTTTAAAGAGGACAGTTGGGAATGGACGATTGAGTGGGTCAGGGCTAAGGGATTGAAGGGAGAATGAGAATGCTGGCTTTGAGATGGCATAGGAGAACGTCGGCAGTAAAAAGCATGCGCTATAGCAAGGTTGGTAGGGAGAAAACAACAAAAGTTGTTATTTTGGGTGTGGCAGGTAGGGATGGTTATTTGGAGGGTAGAAATGAGATGTGGCTGTTATTTGGAGGCGATGGTGGGGGGTCGGTAAGGCTAACATTCAAGGGGAGCAAGATACAAACATTATGAGTCGACAC
The DNA here is from genome assembly GCA_039583875.1 of Platanthera guangdongensis. Taxonomy (NCBI): domain Eukaryota; kingdom Viridiplantae; phylum Streptophyta; class Magnoliopsida; order Asparagales; family Orchidaceae; genus Platanthera; species Platanthera guangdongensis. Next base: position 45,257,852 of record CM077150.1, on the reverse strand, counting down.
CTTAAAGTTTTGTGGAGTCGGCATCACGAGAGTATGTTGGAATAAGGGGAAAAATGTCTTCAAAATCTGCAATAGCTGTCAAAACAGCACCCCCCCCCCACACACACACACACACCTTTCTTCTATTTATAATAAAACATGACTATGACAACCATCTTGGACGGCTATGATTAATCGTACATGATGGTTGTCCGTTCTCACTAAATAAAATGCTAGAAAATAAAACATAGATAAAAAATATATCAAAATGTCGCTTTGAATGAGACCGCATGCTCGAATCGTCCATCGGGCAATCCCAATTATGGCAGGTGACCAATCAGCCCCAAATATACCTCAATACACATACTCCAATGTCACATTGATCCCCATCGACGTCTATGTTGGATTTATGCATACATTTTATGTATTATTAATTGAATTAGTGTCAAATCTCACATTTTTTCATATGTTCCATTGTACTATGTTGTGTTATATGTATGGGTAGGAATTTTATTAATGAACTAACTCCTCTCAGCTGCCTTCTACTTTGTATCAGAGAGGAGTTAAGTGGTACCCGTATTTGTCGATCCCACCTTTGTCAATCCCGCATTCTCGTTTTTTGATCACTAGTTTTTCATTGATCTGCGCCAATTTTCATTGATCTGCCTCCATCATCATCGATCACACACTCTCCTCGGCACCACCCCAATCTCAACTACCAAAGTCGGCCCGTGTGCTCGTCAAGCCTCCGTTAAATCCCTAAGGGATGAAACGTCGCTTCCAAAAGTCGATCCTCTTCCTATCGTTTGAATTCATTTGCAGCCTCCAGCAATCTCCTTCCTACAGTCCTTCCGCTCACTATATTACCTGAGGCAACTCCTCCTTGATCTAGTGAAGAGTCTACCATACTTCTTTTCCCACACTAATGGCTGCCAAAGCCATCCTCAACAAACTACTCTATCTGGCAAATGAGTTTTTAAGTGGTGTAACATGTTGAGGTGATTGCTTGTTTTTTCTTGTTGTTCTTGTTCTTTTTCAGGCCATGTCTCCAAGGAAAATTCCTCAATTTTATCTCCTAGCGCTCAGATGCCACGTATGAGTGACCCTCAAAGGACTGATGGACACTCTGGCTTGTTGATGATCGATATTGTGTCGCTTGATGGTAACAACTACCTTTAATGGACTTATGTTGCTCAACAAGCTATTAGTAGCCCACCGGTTATATGATCGTTTCCTTTGCTATATGACTGAGCCACCCAAGACTGATCCATCATGAAGGAAGTGGGACTCCGATAATTCCTTGGTGGTCTCATAGCTACTCCACTCCATCTCCTATGGTATATAGGATCTATATGTTATGAATTTTTCATATGAGATGAAGACTCGTGCTCATGAGACCTACTTACAGATTGGAAACTCTACTCATGTTTATGAACTTAGCAGATGAATTCTTGAGCCACAACAGAGCTCCATTAATGTCTCATTTTATTTCTCTGAGTTCGAGAGGTTATTTCAAGAAGTGATGAAGATCGACGATGATCTCTATGTTCAAAGATGGCTACTGATCGTTCTGCCCCGATGACCACTAATTGTTCTATCTTGACTTGTTTCTATCATGGGACACCAGGCAACCCTGCCCCTTTATGAGATTCTTTGACTGGAAAGGTCAACTTCATGAAAACTATTTCAGATTATACCCTCACCTTGCTCCTTATCAGAGGAACAAGAGGATATGGCCGTGCTCGAGGACATGGTGGTACTTGTCTATTAGGTTCCCACCCAAGATGTTTCTTATACCACAGAACTCCATGAGGAGCCTTCTATTCTTGTACCATCTTCGGGTGTTTTTTTAGCTGATGAGTTTCATACACTCAAGCATCTACTACGATCTTAATGTGATTCATCTTCAAGTGCCTCCTCCACTGTCTTTGTCACTTCAGGTATACTCAATGCACAGACTGCTTCCAACACCACTTTGAATCTTTGATTCATGGGCTACCGATCAATCGACCAGATCGTCTTTTGATTTTATTTCCTACACTTTTGTGGTCATGAAAAGGTCGTTCATGCTAACTCCTTGTCCATGTTGTGGGTAAGGAGCAAACCATGTGCTCCCCTATTATCCTTTTGCACATATGTTATGCACGTTCCTTTACGCGTAAGTTACTTTCTATCAGAAATATTACAGGATTCACAAATTATTCAGTATTTTTTTCCCTTGCTATTGTGTTTTTCAGGATCGGGATACGAGGCAAACCATTGGAGGTGGACAGAATGGTGGAGATATGTACTTCTTGGATTAAAGGATGATGCTCACTCAGGCTCTTTCATCGACCATCAGCCATAGTACTACTATCAAGGATGTTGGTCGTTGGCACAAGTGTCTTGGGCATCCGTCTTTTGTTAATCATTTAAGATTATTTGTCTTTTACTTATGCTGTTGAACATTTTTTATGTGATGTTTGTGAACTTTCTAAACATGTTCGTCATAGTTTTCTCATATTTTCTCTCCTAGTTTGCTTTTGTTCAATGTAATACATTTTGATGTATAAGCTCCTTCCCCCGCCTTATCTCTTACTGGATTTTGTTGATTTATTGTTTTTATTGATTGTTTTTCTCACACCACGTGAGTTTATGTACTTAAAAGAAAAAGTAAAATCTTCGACTTTTTTCAAGTGTTCAATACAACGATGTTTGCTGCATTATACCAAAATCACTGAAGTAAGCTCTCAAACCTAAAGTCAACATACTCATGACCATTATCACTGCGCAAGAGTTTAATGGTTGCATTGAATTAGGTAGTAATCATTAAATGGAAGTGTTGAAAGAGAGGAAACACATAATTTTTGTTCTTCATCAAGTAAACTCAAATGCAACAGGAAAAATAATTTATGAAAGTAACAAACAAGTAGAAACCAGAAATAATCGTAACTGAGCAAGGGTCCCAAATATCAGTATGAAAAATGACAAAAGTCAAAGTACTAGGAGGTGAAACATGAGGAAGAGAAGCGTGACGATGTTTACTGAGTTCACACACATCATAACTGAAATCATTAAGCAAACATCATAATTGAAATCATTAAGCAAATGATTTGACATGGCAGGAAGAAAATTTTTCATAGTATAAATAGAGGGATGTCCTACGCGACAGTGCCAGGAATCCAAATCAAAAGACTCGTCCGCATGAAAAGCTTTTAATGGGGCAATAAAGCTGGAGGGAGTAGAGTTGGAGGGGTGAAACACGTAGATGCCTTCGCACAGTCTACCAGAGTCGATCACCGCCTCTGTCTTCCGGTACTGAAAGATACAGGAACTGGGAAAAAAGACACAAAACAGTTCATAAAATTTATCAAGTGACTAATAGAGAGAATATTTTGAGTAAACTTTGGAACATGGAGAACAGAGATCCTTACCTGGCACTAGGGGAGAAGGATCCATGGGCAATACTCACTTTGTCCCTACCAGACAGAAGGGTGTATGGCACAAAACATGTAGCAGGCCTAGTCATGTGGTATGTGGCCCCGGTGCCAATGATCCACAAAGAAGAGGGACGAGTGGTAGCAGAATGTGCACCTAGAAGGCCTTCGTGAGCATAAGAAGATGATGATGAACTAGATGGCTCAGAAGGACCATGCATCCAACGACGGAAGGCCTGTATTTCTTCAACTGAAAGAGTTAGAGGAACACCGATACGGTTTGGGCAAATATGGAGAGAAGAGTACTCCATGGCATCTGAAAGATACGCAAATCGAGATGGAAATGGTCGACCCTGAGAACATCCATAGCCACCGACTCCTCGAGGAACAGGACCTCTTCTTGACGGAGGAAAGCTGTGAAGCTTTAAGCACGTATCCCGAATATGGCGGATCTTCCCGCAATAATCACAGACCAGATAGTCCATCTCTGTGGACTTTTTCCTGGTGTTGCAGGTAGGATGGCCACCAAGACTGAACAAAACAGTAAGAGTTGAGCCCTCCGAGCATGAGTCTGGAAGTAAAGTTGGATTGCAATCAAATTTTTGTTACACAAGCCTGCAAACCTCTGGGACAGAACGGAGCGATGAATGCACAAAAATCTGAACACTAATCGGATCAAAATCACGATGCGAACCATAAAAAAAATCAAAAATTCGGTGGCGTTCTTCTTATCCCGAACCAGCACTTCATCTTCAGGAGATACAAGAGTAAGCAAGTCGAAGTGATTATATTCTTGATAAAGTTTGGTAAATTCCAAGTAGCGGGTTGGGGGGCACTTCTTAGAAGAAATATCTGTCGCCGCAGTTGAAAAATCTGAGCGTCATTCCCCCTACATGAATAGGTGGCCTCAGCTCGTTTCTAGATTGTTGAAGATTGAAGAGACCGAGCGGACTGGAGTCTAACCGCAGCAGTCTGGTTGATCAAGCGACCTAGCGGTCTGGTCCGGCTGACTGATGATAAACCTCGGCTTGTGGTCTGGTGGATAGCAGTAGTGGCGGTCTGGAGGTTAGCCGCAGCGGTCTATATGAAGCCGCAGCAGTCTAGCAGAGGACAGTCGCAGCGGTCTAGTTGAAGCCACAGTGGTCTGGTTGAAGCCGCAACAGTGGACATGTGGTTAAGTCGTAACTGCGGCCTGGTGGCAACCCGCAGTTGCGGTCTGGAGGTTTGCCGCAGCAGAGGTTTGATGGTTACCCGCAGATGCGGTCAGGTGGCAACCCGCAGCATTGGTCTGATGGTTAGCCACAACTGCGGTCTGGTGGCAACCCGCAGTTGCGGTCTGGCGACTTGCCCAGCGGTCTTCCCTGGCGGACTGGCGGTTTGTCTTGGTGTTGTTGAAAATTTTTGTTATTCTTCTGTATAGTGTGCGGTTTGACGTGATCAAACCGCATAAGCCGCGCGGATTGTATTTAGTTTCACATCGTTTGTTGTAATTCTCTCATCTCTCCCAGTTTATATAAATAATGGGGCATACCTATGTAATAATTATCTTTTTAGAGCAATAAAATTTGCGGTTTATTTAGCTCTTTATCCATTTTTCACATGGTAACAGAGTGAACCGATCATTTGCTTCAAGAAGATCGTGGTATGTTGCTTTAACCGCGCGACCTCTTCCACCGGCTTCGTCCGGCTTCTTCCGGTTTCTCTACCTTCCCTCCCTCCCTTGCTTATCGTTGTGCTTGTGCCTTGCTTCCTACCGGGCTTTTCTGTTCGCCCGGCTTTCTTTGCTAACCGCACTTCTTTTGAGGGTTTCGCCTTTTGGTCGCGGCTTCTTCCTGCTCGCTTGTGTGTTGTCACCATGACTGGGCGGTCTCGTGCTCTTCTCTTTATTCTTATTCGCGCGGTTTGTTGTGCGGCTTCTTTTGCTTTAGCCCCTCTTGTTTGTCGCTCTTTGTTGCGACTTGTTTTGTTCGTTCGACTTCTTCGTTGTTTGCTCTTTCTTCTATTCTTTCTTCCCGCGGGTTGTCTTCTTGCGGCTTCTTTCTTCTTTCCTGCAAGTACCGCATTTTGGTCACGGCGTGTTCCTTGCCGCTGGTGTGTTGACACCGTGACCGTGTGGTCTCCTCTTCTCCTTTCTTTTTTCTCCGCATTTTAGTCGCGGCCTCTTCTCTAGCCGCCGGTGTGTTGACACTGTGACCGTGTGGTTTCTTCTTTTTTTGCGACCTTTCCTCAGGTCGGTTAATTTTTGCGCCTTCTTTGTCGACTTGTTCTTGTGCGACTTGTTTCTAACTGTGCGGTTAGTCTTTTTGCTTTCCTGTTTCTTCTTGTGGATGGCTTCTCTTCTCTCTTCTACTACTCGTACTCTTGTGGCATCCTCTGATAAGTGGCTTATTGATTCTGGGGCCACTTGTCACATGACTGGCAACTCTCGTTTGTTTTCTTCTTTGCTTGCACAGAACAGGCTGTCTCTTATGGTTATTGCTGACTGGACTTCTGCTCCTATGCATGATGTTGGCACTATGCGTCTCTCTTCGTCTTTGCTGCTAGAGGACACTATTTATGTCCCTACTTTCCCGTGCAATTTACTCTTTGTTCATGCTCTTTGTAACAAGTTGAATTGCACGGTTACTTTTACGGGTACCACTTGCTCCTTCTCGGATTCTGTGTCCAAAGTTACGATTGTTACTGGGACTGCCAGTAGTGGCCTCTTCTTTTTTGACCATGACGTGCTCTTTCTGCTTCTTCAACTCTTCAGCAGTGGCATCGTCGTCTTGGCCATCCTCCTTCTCGTCTCCTCCACCAGCTTCTTCCAGATCTTCCTCATGAGGATTCTCCTTTGACTTGGGAGGCCTGTCAGTATGGAAAACATCATCGCTCTTCTTTTCCAGCACGCACGGGACGTAGTTCTGCGCGTCCTTTTGATCTTGTTCATTCTGCCATCTGGGGTCTTGCTCCTACTACCACTGTTGGTAGAGGTAGATTATACTTTGTCACTTTCATTGATGATTTCTCCAGGTGCACTTGGCTCTATCTCCTGAAAGATCGTTCTGAACTTTACACTGTGTTTACTGTCTTTTATCATGAGATCTTGACACAGTTTCGGGTGTCTATTCAGGTTTTTCGTACTGATAATGCCAAGAAATAAGTCAGCCGACATTTTTCTGATTTTTGTGTGAACCATGGTTTGATTCATAAAACTTCTTGACCTTATACCTCTCAACAGAATGACATGGTTGAACGCAAGAATCGTCATCTCTTGGATGTTGCTCGCAGCCTTCTGTTACAAATGAATGTCTCTCGGTCCTATTGGGGTCATGTTGTTCTTCTATCCTGCTATCTCATTAATCGGATACCATCATCTGTTCTTCACGGCAAGAATCCCTTTTCCATTTTGTATCCCACGGTCGAGCCTTTTCCTTTACCTCTTAAGGTTTTTGGATGTACAGCGTTTGTTAACATACCTTCTCCTGGTCGTGCCAAACTTCCTCCTCGTTTTGTTAAATACATATTCCTTGGTTATTGTCCTACTCAGAAGGGTTATCGTTGTTTTGATCCTCTTCTATGTAAGCAGTATGTTTCTGCGGATGTTACCTTCTTTGAAGATACACCGTATTTTTCTCATGATTCAACTCTCTTGCCTTCTGATACTTCTTCAGTGTCTATTTTCTTGCCACCTCTGCCGGAACCAGTTCATTTCACGACTGTTCCTGTTGTGTCGTCTCTTTCTCTCGACACTAATTCTTCTCCTTCTGACTCCTCTACTGTCTCTCCTTCTCCTGAGCCGCTGCCACCTGTTCCCGGGCAAGTAATCTCTTCTTTGGATGGGTCTGCTACTGTAGACAGGTCCGATTTGGATCTTTCGGTTGCTCTTCGGAAAGGGCTTCGCTCCTACACCCAGCATCCTCTTCACGTTGTAGTATCTTATGCTAAGCTCTCTCCTTCGTCTAGGAGCTTTGCTCTGGCTCTCTCGGCTACTGGTGTTCCTTCCTCCTATCAGGATGCTCTTGTTATCCCTCATTGGAAGGCTGTTATGGATGAAGAGATGCGTACTTTTACTGAACGGGGTACTTGGACTCTTGTTCCTGCTCCTCCAGGTGCTGATATTGTTGGCTGTCGCAGGGTCTTTGTTATTAAGTTTCTCCCTGATGGATCAATTGATCGTTACAAGGCCCGGCTTGTTGGCAAAGGTTTTACGCAGACATATGGTGTGGATTTCTTTAATACCTTCTCTCATGTGCCAAGGATTACCACGATTCGTTTGCTCTTTTCAGTTTCCATCAACCAAGACTGGGAAATGTCACAGCTAGATGTAAAGAATGTCTTTCTTTATGGAGATTTACAAGAAACTGTCTATATGGAGCAACCTCCTGAATATGTTGCTCAGGGGGAGTCTCAGGTCTGTAAACTGCGAAAGACAATCTATGGTCTTAAGCAAAGTCCCAGGGCCTGATTTGACAAGTTCAATGAGGTCATTTCACTGGTTGGGTTTGCTCGAAGTGCAGCGGATCACTAGTTATTCATTCGCAAGACATCAGTCGGTCTTGTTGTTTTTGTTATTTATGTTGATGATATTCTTCTCACGGGAGATGATAAAGAAGGTATGGATATGACAAAGAAGTATCTTCTTGAGCATTTTGTCACTAAAGATATGGGGACTCCAAAATATTTCTTGGACATTGAAATATCTAGGAAGCCAGGATCTGTTGTTCTTTCACAAAGGAAGTATGTCTTGGATCTCTTAAAAGAGACAGGTCTCCTTGGGGCTAAACCTGTTCGTTCTCCGATGTCGGTTGGAGATGACAAGTGTTGGAGTAAGGACTCACCTCTTCTTGAGGATGTCACCGGGTACAGACGGCTTGTGGGGAAACTCATATTTATCTGACAGTCACAAGACCGGATATTTGTTATGCAGTAGAAAAAGTGAGTCAGTTTATGCAAGCTCCTAAGGAGTGTCATCTGTAGTCGGCTATAAAGATTCTAAAGAATGTGAAAGGTGCTCAAGGAAAGACTTCTGTTTCAGAAGAGGGGTCACTTGAAGGTTGAGGCATATTCTGATGCGAGCTATGCAAATGATAAGGAAGATAGGAAGTCCACATCTAGGTTCTGTACTTTTGTTGGTGGAAATTTGGTCAGCTGGAAGAGCAAGAAACAAGCTGTTGTTTCCAGGCGGAAGCTGAGTATAGGAGCATAACACTAACTACTTGTAAGCTGAAGTGGTTACGGACACTTATGCTTGATTTTGGAGAGCGTTATGATCATCCTCTGCCAATATTCTGCGACAACAAGACAACCATATATATTTCAAGGAATCCTGTCTTTCATAAGAGGATGAAGCATATCGACGTTGATTGTCATTTCATTAGAGAGGAGATTTTGAAGAATCAGGTTTGCACTCCATTTGTTACCTCGGAGAGAGAACTAGCTGATTTCTCCACCAAGCCGGTTACTCTTTATGAGGAGGTTTGCAGCAAGTTGGACATGATCGATATATATGCTCCAGCTTGAGGGGGAGTGTTGAAGATTGAAGAGACCGAGTGGACTAGAGTCTAACCGCGGCGGTCTGGTTGATCAAACGACCTAGCGGTCTGGTCCGGCGGACTGGTGATAAACCTCAGCTTGTGGTCTGGTGGACAGCAGTAGTGGCGGTCTGGAGGTTAGCCGCAGCGGTCTGTATGAAGCCGCAACAGTCTGGCAGCCGCAGCGGTCTGGTTGAAGTCGTAGTGGTCTGGTCAAAGCCGCAGCAGTGGACAGGTGGTTAAGCTGCAACTGCGGCCTGGTGGCAACCTGCAGTTGCGGTCTAGAGGTTTGTCGCAGCAGAGGTCTGATGGTTACCCGCAGATGCAGTCAGGTGGCAACCCGCAACATTGGTCTGATGGTTAGCCGCAACTGCGGTCTGTTGGCAACCCGCAGTTGCGGTCTGGCGGCTTGCCCAGCGGTCTTCCCTGGCGGACTGGCGATTTGTCGTGTATAGTGTGCGGTTTGACGTGGTCAAACCGCATAAGCCGCGCGGATTTTATTTAGTCTCACATTGTTTGTTGTAATTCTCTCATCTCACTCAGTTTCTATAAATAAGGGGCATACCTATGTAATAATTATCTTTTTGGAGCAATAAAATTTACGGTTTATTTAGCTCTTTATCCATTTTTCACATAAATGTCAGCAACTATATCTAGGAAAAAATAATCTCGAGCAATGGTTTCAAGAGTTGATAAGCCATGACATCACTAAGAAGTTTCCAGACTCCCATAGCCACCAATCTAGTGATGTTGGTGTGGGTTCCCCTTATGGTGTCGCTAACATATTGAAACATACAACGGCTCTTTAGGGCAAGAGTGATGGAGCGAGATCACATGAGATAGTTGGTGTCATCCAGTTTCATAAGGGTAATTTGAGGGGTCTTGTGGTCATGATTTACACGACTGTATCTCATAGAGGGCATTAGAATAAAAGAGACGGCTCCGCCAAAGAATATCTGTGGAGAATCAACGCTCCCAAACATAGCAAACCAAGTACATAAATCAAAGTATTGGTGACATTACGGATAGGAACGCGGGACTAGGTTTTTTCTCATAGAAAGAGATAAAAAATGATGTTGATCCCGACAATGGAACCATCCAAGAAAACCAAATGAGGTATAGTAATGAGGAGAAAGAACCATCCCCTCATTAAAAAGAAGAATCGGACACAAGAAACAAGGGAATCAAATTCATATGTGCCCAACAACCCCTGTTGTCGATCGGCACAAATGACTTGCAAAAAGTGGGCGACGGATTAGCGAGACGGAGTAACGGGGCACTGGGACGCAAGCGATGGAGTCTCCTGGGTTGCGAGGTGGAAATGAATGCGGGATGGCGAGGATGCAGGTTGACGAGACGGAGCGCGAGTGGGTGCTGGGAGAGGAAAGAGTGTTGGCCAGTTCGGGAGATTTAGGTTGGCTCTGATATTATGTTGCAAATCAGAACTTAATTACTCTTTAATATATAGGAGTAAGAAAATACAAGGGGGTTAATACAAAAAATAATACATGTTTAATGTTTAATTTCATATCTCCAACACTCACAATCCTATTCAACATAATATGACCAGGCAAGTTGATACCGACAAACATTTTATAAAAGATCATCTTGGCAAAGTAAATGTTGTTATCATTTGTTCACTCCAAAATTTGGCTGACGGATGTCCTTAGTTGTAATATATTTATTGATGATGCATTAAAGTTGAGAATGATAGTATCTATCATCCGGCTTAAAGGGGAAAGTTGAATTAGCATATCTAAGTGTCAGGCTATTTTATATGTTACAATGTAATGTGTTATGTTAGATAGTGGCGTAATTGTGTATTTCCTTTTAATCACAGCCCAAGCATATGTATATGTAGGAATTGCATTGATGAATTATTTTCTTTTCACAGCATGCCCGCATCGACTTTATTCTGACTTTTCTGCTACATACACCATAAGGGCCAACGAGTGGTAGTTACATTGGGAGACCGCGTGCACAATCTTTGTTTGTTAGAAGTTACAGTTTCAACTAGCAAACAATTTTATTTATGGACCCTCATTGCGTGGAGATGTTTTGTGCACCGCGATGCCCTTTTTATGTTTATCTAAATAAATATTTTAAATATTCAATGAAGAATAGATTATTATCATTTTTTAAAATTTCTAACCTCATAAAATTGAGTAAATTCACATGCAACTAATCTTGTACTGAATACCGAGCAACGAAGTCAACAGAGTGGTATGTAAGAATGAATACCGAACAACTTTCTTGTCAAAAGGTAGTGAAACCAATTCACCAAGCCTTATTATGAGTCAGGGCAGCAAGAATTGAAATCAAGTCAGATTATGTTTATGCGTTGTTTGTATTTTAAGTCATGTATGTGTTTTTTCTCTTACTCTATAAATAAGAGTATAGGGTTGTTTAATGCCATTATCATTTGATTGCATCTCTCAACTTGGTATCAGAGCGAAAAAACACGAGTTGACCTAATCCCGCGTATATCTCTCTCGTTCGACACCGCCGCCGCTCCCCGCTCCGCCCGACACTGCTCCGCCCGAAACCGCTCCGCCCAACGCCTCCTTCTGTCGTTTTGTCTCCTAGTCCATGGTGAGTCGCAGCTCTCCCACTGGCGTATGAGCACGCTGAAGGAGTCGGCCGCCCCTGCTCATGATGTCTGTTTTGTTCCGCCGTTCCCGTTCTTGATCTGGTGGTTTCAGCACCAGCAGATCCAGCGCAAGTCGTTCCTGCTCTTTCAGATCTGGTAGATCCAGCGACGGCCTTGTTCCCGCTCGTTCTTGTTGATCTTTCAGATCTGGTAGCTCCTGTGACAGGTCTGTCGTCCTGGAGGCTCCTGCTGCTCTGTTTTCCCATACCTCTAGTCGTGTCATGTTGTTGTTACGTGTCCTGCTTCTGGTCTTGATGATGCCTCAACTTGGTTTCGTGACCTGCTGTTGTATGTCTTTTCGTTCTTTCGGTGCCAAGTCCAGATCGAGATCCAATGTGACAGTTTTCTTCTGATCTTGTAATCGTCTAGTATTTTTTTTGTTCCGTTTTTTCTCATGGATGATTCTTCGGTTGCGGTTGATTCTTCATTGTCAGGTGTTGTGCCTTCCCGAATGGGTGACACCCATGCTGGCTCTTTGAAGATCACCACTGTTCCCTTAGATGGGACAAATTATCTGGAATGGTCTCATGCGGCTTAGTATGTCATTCGCAGTCATCAGCTGTTTGGATAAATTGATGGAACCGGTGGAACCCTCTCTGGGTGATCCTACCCGGCAGTGTTGGGACTTAGAAAATTCCCTGGTGGTCTCTTGGATTCTTCATTCCATGTCCCCAAAGGTGTACCAGAGTTATATGTTAATGGACTCTGCCTATAAGATCTGGACTCGAGCCTGCGAGACGTACTCTCAGATTGAAAATTCCACTCAGATATATGCTGGAGTTACGACAGGGATCCATGACGGTGTCTACCTACTTCTCTGAGTTCGAGCGCATCTCTCAAAATTTGGATTATTTCGATCAGTTTACTCCTGCCTGTACTGTCGAGCAGTCCTGTTGCAGAAAAGGGACGAACGATTTCGTCTGCATGTGTTTCTGATGGGTTTGAGCATGGACATGGATATGGTCCGAACAAATATTCTACATCGGTCTCCCCTCTCATCTTTTCGGGAGGCCTTTAGCATGGTTCTTGGCGACGAAGACCGTCGGAGGTCCCTCAACATGTCTGCCACTCCTTTTAATAGCTTTGCCTTTACTAGTGTCAGTTGTGGTAGATCCAACTAGACCAATGTTGTTCCTACTTGTGAGTATTGTGATCGCAGGGGCCATACTCGAGGCTTGTGCTTCAAGCTCCATCCTCACCTTGCTCCAACTGGATCCAGCCGTGGTCGAGGACGTGGACGTAGCCCAGGACGAGGGGGATACCATCAGCGGTTCTCGCCCTTCCGATGTTGCATACTCCAATGTGGTCCATGACGATCCTCATGGTCAGATCTCAAGATATCTTACCACGTCGGAATTGGATGCTCTTTATCGCCTCCTACACTCCCAATCAGACACTTCCCCGAGTGGTTCTTCTACTTCCTTTGTTACTGCTGCTATGCTCAGTGTCAATGTTGTTGCGACAACCCCGTCTGAGTGTATTATTGACTCGAGAGCTACCGATCACATGACTGACTCCTCAGGTTTCTCTTCCTACACTCCCTTGTCTAGTGAGGATAAGGTTATATCCATTAATGACACCTTGTCCCCCACTACAGGAAAGGGCAACATTTCATGCTCTTCCTCTCTGTCTCTTTCTTCTGTCACGCGTGTCCCTTTTTTCCTCGCAGTGTTCTTTCTATTAGCAACCTTACTCGGTCTCTTAACTGTTCTGCAACCTACGTCCCTGATTCTCATGTTTTTCAGGAACTAGGTACGAAGTGAATCATTGGCAGTGGTAGGAACCACGGCGGCATATACTATTCGGATGCTACATCCTCATCCTTTGCCCTCTTATCTTCCGTTGTTACTGCTGTTGATGCTCGACGCTAGCACTTGCATCTTGGTCATCCTTCTCCAGTCTATCTTTCGAAGTTATTTCCTGCTTTATTGTTGTTTGTTCAAACTTTAAAATGTGATGCTTGTGCAAAGTCAAAACATGTTTGTCATTCATCGTCACATTTATCTTCTCATAGTACTACTCCTTTTGTTATTATACATTCTCATGTATGGGGGCCTTCCTCTATTGTGTCTTTAACTGGTTATCGTTGGTTTGTTACCTTTATAGATTATTTCTCTCGCACTATTTGGGTTTACCTTTTAAAGAAAAAAATGAAGTGTTTTTTGTTTTTCAAATCTTTCATAAAATGGTTCAAACCCAGTTCAATGGAATTATCCGTGTGAGTGAGAATACGATGATCGTGGCACGTTTGGATCATACCTCACTAGTCATGAAATTATTCACCAAACCACTTGTGTTTACACCTACACCCAAAACGGTGTGGCTGAACGGAAAAACCGGCATCGCCTGGATGTTGTTCGGTGTCTTCTCGCGCTACCATGCACCTCCCGAAATCATATTGGGGTGACGTTATTCTCACAGCTACTCATATTAACAATCGCCTCCCTTCACGGGTTCTCAACTATACTACCCCTCTTGCTCGTCTCTATTTTACTTTCGTTGTTCATACCGCTCATCTTCCACCCCGCGTGTTTGGGTGCGTTTGTTTTTTTCACGTCCAACAGCCCCATCGTGACAAGCTTGACCCTCGGGCTCTTCGTTGTGTCTTTCTTGGCTACTCTGCCACCAGTAAGTGGTATCGGTGTTATCACCCCTCCCCCTTCCAAATGTGTTTACTGTACTATGAACGTGACTTTCCGCGAGGAGGAATCTTACTACTTGCACTCAAATCACTTCACTCGTCAGGAGGAGAATGATGTCATCGATTCGGTGCCTCTCCATCTAATTCCTCCTATACCTATCATTCCTCCTACAGTTGCTTCTCCTTCACCTACACCCCCTTTGTCACCAACAACTCCGTCATTTTCTCTCATATATCATCATCTGTCCCTCATCTCTCCTTTTCCTCATATATATCATCATCAGTAAAAAGGTAAATAGTCCACCATTGTTTCGTTGCTGCCGGTGCAGCCTTTGGACTCAGATTCTGATGTTGATCTGCTTGTTCCCCTTGTTGTGCTCAGAGATCAGGCTTGCGTGAACAAAACACCCTATCTCTAATCATATTTCTTATGATCACCTTTCTCATCTTCATCAGGGTTTTATATCTTCCTTGTCTGTGGTCACTATTCCTAAGACGTGGCAGGAGGAGGTTTGCATTCCGGCATGGGCTCAAGCAATGAAGGAGGAAATTTCTGTCTTAAATAAGAATCATACATAAGATGTCTCTTCCCTTCCTCCTGACAAGAAGGTCATTGACTCTAGGTGGATCTTCTCCGTTAAGCAAAATCAGGATGGCAAAGTTGAGTGATATAAATCTCGTCTGGTGGCTCGTGGTTATGCCCAGACTCAGGGAGTTAACTACCAAGAGACCTTTACCCTGGTAGCAAAGATAGACTTTGTTCGTATGATTCTATCTTGTGTTGCATGCTTGGACTGGAATCTGCATCAGCTGGACGTCAAAAATAAGTTTTTGCATGGTGACCTTGATGAAGAGGTGTACATGACCTTTCCCCCAGGATTTGTGAAGAAGGGACAAGAAGGTCTGGTATGTCGCTTAAGGAAGTCATTGTACGGGCTGAAGCAGTCTCCCAAAGCTTGGTTTGACAGATTCTACAAGCCCGTGATCAAGTTTGGCTACATACAGGGACATTCTGATCATACCTTGTTCGTCAGAAAGAATGAGGGAAAAATTGTCGTTCTTATTGTCTATGTTGATGGCATTGTGATCATCGGAGATGACTCAGATGAAATCTCAAAGCTGAAGGCTCTTCTGTAAGTTTGAAGTAAAGGACTTTGGAAGGCTTCGTTACTTCCTAGGAATTGAAGTGGCACGTTCTGATCAGGATATCTTCATCTCACAGTGAAAGTATGTGCTAGATTTGTCAACAGACACTGGGATGCTTGGGTGTGTTCCCGTTAACACCCCTATGGAATAGAATCATAAGATCGATGAAGACACTGCTGGTGATCGCACAGATGCTTCAAGTTATCAGAGATTGATGGGAAAACTTTTATACCTCTCACACACTCGTCTCGACATCACATATGTTGGAATCTTGAGTAGGTATATGCAAGCCCCCAAGATCAGACATCAAGATGCAGCATACCGCATTATTCGGTACTTAAAGAAAACTTCGGAACGGGGGCTGATATTTTCAAAGAACAATCATTTAAAGATTGACGTTTTTACTGATGCGGATTAGGTCGGAAGCCGTGATGATAGGAAATCTACAACAGGATATTGCACATTCATTGGCGGAAATTTGGTCACATGGAGTAGCAAGAAGCAAAATGTGGTGGTCAGATCTAGTGCTGATGCCGAGTATCGGTCAATATCTCAAGGCTTCTGTGAAGGATTATGGTTGCGCACCTTATTGCAAGACCTGGACCTTCAGGAGGATGCACCCATCTCTCCGTTCTGTGACAACAAAACTGCTATAAGCATAACTCATAATCCGGTCCAACATGACAGAACAAAACATGTCGAGGTTGATCGCGATAGATCATCAAGAAAAGGGAAATTTAATCACTATTTTCGTTCACTCCAGACAAGGGCGGAACTAAGTAAAGACATGCCCGGGCACGTGCCCTGGCGTGATTTCTGAAATTTTTTTGCTACCTAGCTCTACCCCTAGGCAGAAAAATAAGTTTGAGTGAAAAAGGCTAGTCATAGTCTTGTCTATTAGACTTTTCGCTTTTTTCTTTAGCCATCAGTCTCATCCTTCAAAACCTGTCATGATTGTCAATCAGCAGCCTTGAATTAACTTTTGAATTGATTTTTTTATTTCCTATTCGATATGAGATGCCTCCCCGTCCTAACCCTCCCTCACCGTGCCCGCTAGGGCATCACTCTTGCTTCTCCTCTTCATTTTCTCAGCCGCAAATCTCCTCCAGTTGCCTTCTCAACTGCCATGCTCTTCAACTGCTCCACCGCTCTTAACCACCCACTATTGTGATATTCACATCTTCACTTCACGTTGCTTCTGATATCTGCTTAAGAATGCTGCTTCTGATTGTTGCTTTCGCTCGCTGCTTTGACTCGTTGATGGTGCAAACGAGCGACAGATCACTACTTCGAGGGACACAGATTCTCTACTTCATTTCCCCTCTCGTAGGTTCTGCAGGTGGGCTCTTCAACCTTCTTCCTATTACAATGCCATAAAAATAATGTCTAAATCTGATTTCATTTTTTCAGTCATAATAGTGATCCCAGATTGATTTAGGCATTTAGCATTTGTTTTGTATGACTGTATCTGATTGTTTCTTCCCACTGCTGAACTGGCGGAGCTGATTATATCTTTCTTCCTAGTTCTATAATGGCAAACCTTGAAGACGAGTTGTAACAACCTGATTGTTGTTATAATAATAATAGTGTTGTAATAATAATAATAATAATAATAATAAAATAAAATAAAACCTTAATACTCTTATGCATAACCTAACCGGCCATCTACCCTCCCTCGATAAAAACAAAATCTCGCTCCTGTTTTTCTCCCGCACAGCCGCAAACCCGCATACCCTGCTCCCGATTCCTCCCCCGTCTCCCGCAGGTCGCACCGCAAACCTCGCTCCCTGTTTCCATCGGCGCCTTCTCCGACTGCTCCTTCCCCTGTGCCCGACGCCTTCTTCGGCTCCTCTTTCCCCAGTAGTCGACGGCAACTCATCCGACTCTCTCCTCCAATGGGCCGACAGCCGCCTCCTGCTCTTCCCCAAGCCGGCACCCTCTTCTTTGTTTCTGGAGGCCGAAATCAGCATCAACTGCCTTCTCTCCCCCCGACAACCGCTTCTCCCTCTTCCTTGGGCTCCGATCACGCCTAGGGCTTCACTCAAATACTCCTCCACTCGGATTTCGGGCATGGTTTTGCTTCCCTTGAGTAAGATACCTCCATTTTCCCCTCTATTCAGATTTCCATGAAATTTTCTTGGAAAGTTGCGCATTTTTGTGATTCAATTTGTGTACCTCCTTGTGATCATCTAACTGTGTTATGTTTGGGATTTCCAACGCTGCTCCTCGATTCAGTTGGTAGGAATCATGTGCAGATCTCTCCGAATTAGGGCTTCCCATAACCCAAGCATCGCCAAGTCCCTGCTTCTACGTGGTATCTCTTCAGCCCTCACCTTTGAGCGAAGTAAATTTCTTAGTCCCTCTCTTATTTGAAACTTGCGATAATTTATTTCTCGCGCTAACGTTAGGGTTTTTGATGACTCATTGTCGTATATGGTGATGCATCAGCAGGTCTGATATTAAGTTTTTTGATTTTGCTTGTGCCGCAATTTGGTCTCCTCCGTCAGCTTCAGCTTCTTTGAGACAAGTAGAGATCACCTCTCTCTTGCAAACATTGAACTTAATTGTTTTGTTTGATCTTATGTTTATTTTGAATCAACCTTTGATAGCTTGTTTCGTCAGAAAAATTTAGACATTGAATCATTTATTAGACTTGTTCCTAATTTGAGGGTCACGCGATAGAATTAGCACGAGTCGTGAATGTAAATAATGATATTTGAGTAATTGGGAGACGAGTTAGTGAATGATAGTTAATTGGATATTCAATTTGAGGATTTGCATTTTGTTTGATGAATAATTTGAGGACAGTAAGCGTGAGTACGAGCATTAATAGATTTGAATGATCATTGTTAAGGCCCCTGCTTAGGGATTTAAAGATGGTTGAGTTATGTTACGGTCATACCGTACACACTTTGAAATTGGAAAATCACACTTATAACGAATTATGGATAACAAATATATGTTTGGTGATTCGATATCATGCTCGATAGTGAATGCATGTTTTTCTTGAAAGATAACTGTGCCCTAGAAATTGTTAACTTAGGCGAATTCTTGACATCTCTGATCCAATACACTTCAACTTACCTCTGCTTTTTACTCGAAAATTTTCCGGTTTCTGATGTATGTCTGGTTTCTGATGTCTGTCTGGTTTTTGATGCTTGTCTGGTTTCTGATGTATGTCTGATTGTAAGACCCGAGTAAAACTTATTTCGAGTCTGATCTTTCTCGTTAACGTGAATCTGTTTCAGGATCTGAAGTTTCCTCTCATAATGTTGTCATAAAATAATATGATAAATAATCTCGTATGAAACTCGAAAACAAATCCATGGTTGTAAGCAAATCCTTGAACTGTAGCGTCTAACTGGACATCTGTCTGTTGTCATGGTCACGGCAAGCAGGATTACTTTTCCGATAAGACTTGCACTCAGATCTGATCGTGAGCCATGTGCGTCCGCTATAGCACCTACACCCTTTATCGATCTCAGCTTACAACATATTACATAAATAATTTTTAGGTTATTCTCCGGAGTAGTCTAATAAACTAACTTGTTCTGTTTAGCTCTTTGTTTGTTGGTCCCGGATAGTTTTGCTTCATGAGAATCTGGTACTCATATTTTTTTGCTTCTATTACTGTTCTGTACTTTACTTTGCTCATTCTGTTTATTTCAATGTTCTGAGGCTTTTCCTTTGTATTTTGGAATTGTCTTAGCTTTTGTGTCAGCGCCGCCAGGTTCCTGGGCCCGATTTGCATTAAGTTTCTACTTTACGATAATTGATCTTCTAGCCGTGTCAGGTTTGATGTTTTTGATTCACTTCTTTTACTGTCAGTGGTTTCCTTTATGTGATAATTATGAACAGTAATACATGGACAACTGTTAGGCTATATAAATATTTATGTACTAGAATCTGAATATAAAGCATGAGCACTCTCTGTTGCATCATAATGGCATGAAAATTATAGTAATAGCCTATAAAAACATGAATTTTACAAAATACATACGCATTTAAAACTTTGAAAGCTTCCGCATAAAAAACTCAAACTGTTTTTTTCTCCAAATTAACTACTTTAAAACTATTTTCAGTGTTCTCTGCATCCGCCTTAGCAGACATGACTTTCTTTCCACTCATGCCTGTGGCATCACGACTTGTCCCGAAGCGCACTCTGACTTTTGTCAAGACGGGTCGTGACACGAGTGAAATCACTGAAATAGTTGGTGAAATTGTTTTTCATTTTGGATATAACTGAAGCATGAAAGAAGTGTTTTTATCCTTTTCCTGTATAACTTTATCGGTACGTAGCATTTGTTTTCAAAAAACTTTTTCCTGGAGGAGAGTGGGTTTGTAAAATTCTGTAAAAGCATTTAGGATTGACTTATTAGTGCAATTTAGCCTGATCTGTTAGGTATTAAAGCACACAAATAGAAATGAAGATCAAAAAGAATAACATAACAAGTATTTCATTTCATACATATCATCATATTACCGATCTATTCAGGGAAAATATATAGCACTTAGAAGAGAAACAGGCAGAGCAATAAAAGCATTGAAAACGGTAACATTTAAACAGGTGAACACATAGGCTTCGTTTGGGAGGACTTATTTTCACCGGTCAAGCGGTTAGAATTAAGGTCTGGTTCATGCGGTCGTAACCGCTTGACCGGTGAAAATAAGTCCTCCCAAACGGAGCCTTAGTGTTCTGAAAACAACTCTTTGGTAATAATTCATTCTTAATTGCAGCCATTAATTGAGCCAGCGGGACTTTGCCACATCAGCGTGGTCCGGTACAGGTATTCCATCATGATCAACATAATTTTAGGTACCCTTTACATTTGCATAAAGATTTATTCAATGAAACGTATGTTAAAAATTTGTGTGTCCGAGCAATATTCAAATCCTAGTTCCGTCACTGACTCAAGAGATCAGTTGGTTGATGTCTTCATTAAGAGCTTAGGGTGCGATGTTTTTATTGACGATATTTGAGGACTCGGAATGACAGATATTTACCATTCAACTTGAGGGGCAGAGTTGAAATCAAGTCAGTTTATATGTGTATGTGTTGTTTGTATTTTAACACTCATAAGGATAGTTTTGTCTTGTATCTGTTTTTTCCCTTACTCTATATATGAGAGTATAGAGTTGTTTAATGCCATCATCATTCGATTGCATCTCTCAACTGCAATCTCCTCAATGATTTTTTTCTTCCAAGACAAATGAACATGAACATGAAGAGGTATAGAATTATTGTCAATTTTAGAGAGAAAGGAAAGAGCATGTGAAAGAAGACTCCAACAAGAAAGCAATACCGAGCATCATTGATCAACACTTTAAGAAGAGACACATCATCCCCTACATATGAACTAAAGATGTTGCACGCATGCTCAAGATCATCCGGTAATTAGCATGTCAGTGTGCATCTTAAGCAATCAAAATGAAAATTGATTGAAGAAAACATTAACAGAAGCCAACCTTCTCATGCTTTACTTCTATTGCCTCGCTGCCACAATATGGTGTCGTGAATGTGTAGTCATAATCAAGTATGATTTGCTGGATTGGCTTGCTGCAAAGAAAGGTAAAATTTCAAATTTTATTTCATGTGCAAGCAATTGATATGAAACCATTATCAGAAAACATTTTAAGTCAGCATACAAATTGATAACTGTTTCACATCACCTGGAAAATGTCACTTTAATATTGTTAATCAATTATTTATTCTACAATCTATCAAATGGATTCAATGTTTTGTTGCAGATATAACATACATTTCTTGATTAGTTAGTTTCACCTAGATTTTACAGGATTTTGTGTATTTCCTCTGTGTATTTGATGCCCTTAAAACCCAACATACTCATGGCAGGTACTCAAGTCAGTAGGCACCTCATACTCCACATCAATGCAAAGTCATTCCTATAACTCGACCAAGAAAAAAGGGACATGTTGCTCCAGTACAATAGAGGTGACGCATGCCAAAAAAAAATAGAACTCAGGATATTCATTAATAGAGACGGTTTGCTTGAGATACGTGAGCTCTCATAAAGGATTGCCTCATAGTGGAGGTCCAAATCATAGGTTGTGGTCTCGTTTGATGTTGTCATGTCATGTTGGGATGTTCCCACTCTAAGATGTGATATGGAATCACCACAGCGCATTCAACCCAAGGAATTCGTTGAGTCATGAAATATTGCTCACGCCGCATAAGATGAGCTAACAGGTTGTCCTTCCCATCATAGATTGGAAAGTTGAGTTTGCGGCAGTGTGGCAGTGTGGCAGGTCGAGCCCTTCTCCTTTTTTGTAAGTCTCTGAGCGTAACAGGGAGAATCCCTTTCCTCGATTAAACCTCCCGATGTCCCAACATCGGAGGACCAAGTTGTTGCATAGCTAAGGTTTCAATTCATTGGGTGAGGGTTGTGAGGGCGCAACATTGTCGGCTCTCTGTTAGACAACTATGGCAGTGGTTCCAGTGGTATGGTGGACCTTCATCTTCCAGAGAAATTCCATAATATACGGTAAGGTGAGGTTCGTGTCCCTTATCAGTGCTTGAGGAGGCCCATCAGTGTGATGTATGGTCGGAGGCATGGAATCAGCCAGTGTGGACGAGTGGCTAGTTGGAGTTAGGGCTTGCAACACACGACACTCAGTGGAGGCCGAAGTTAAGGCTTGTGAATTGTGAAGCTCTGCAAAAGTAGTGGGTCGAGGTATCTCAAATATCAAGTTGTTAAGAGCTCCGCCTTTGTGTGAATCGACCCACGATGATGGAATCGTAGAGATCCTGCCTTCATTCTTTGAATGGATTTGTTTGGATGGACCAATTGTGAAAACGGAGAGGAAGAGATCACCATGGTGGTGGAAAAATTAAGGGTGTTAGAGCAGTGTTCGACAGTGGTGGTGAGCTCTCGAAGTTAGGCCTAATGAGGGCATCACAGGGTAGAAATAGCATGGTAAAGGAAACAAGTTTAGAGTTCAAAGGTGTCTTTCAGTCCATAGTGCAAGGGAGGGCATCACAGGGTAGAAATAGCATGGTAAAGGAAACAAGTTTAGAGTTCAAAGGTGTCTTTCATTCCATAGTGCAAGGGTTTACATAACCTCTAGCCACAGTTACACGTAAGTATACCTTCTCAAGTTCACAACAAGAATACCAACGCTCAAAATAAAACATAAAAATAATTTGATACTCGCACTAATACTGAGTAGTGCACTCAATCGCCCACTCTATGCTCCCTATGCCTTCTCGCGACTCATATACCATTGCCCCCAAAGCGAGCCCATGATAGAAAACTGTGAATATTGGGCTGAAATAACATGTGTCAACAGAGTATATTTCAAAAAAATGGGAATTATAAGTTTGCATGCATTCTGGAGATAAAGAACATAATGTACTCTTTGTTGTTTCTAATTAAGTGGAAAAAAGATTTTAAATGCCACTAGAAGCAGAATTTAACTCTTAAAGCACGAGCCCATGCTTGAAATATGAATTAGGTATATGTTTTGGTCTACAGAACGATATGCCAGACGATGTTTTACCTTCTGAACTTCCACTTTGCTGCTGCAATGACTTCTACTGGTGGTAATGGTTCCTGCTTCCATCCTTTCAGTGCATCAAATGCATTAAAATGTATCCTAATACCACTTTCCATATGTAAGAGATTTAAAGAACTCTCTCCAAAAATCATTTCAGGTAGGTGTGAGGTTCCAAGCTTTTCTTCCCACCTGAAGAAAAACAAAATACTGAAGAAGACCACATACAATGGGCTGGATTTAGGTGCAGCCCATGCTACTAATGAAACATTTTTGGAGATCAATATCAACATATTTAATGCAACAAAGCTTGAATTATTGAAAAAAATATTAACATGTTCATATAATGATGTATCATCTAAGTTGTCAAATTGATACAAAAATTTATGATAGATGCACACTATCAAGAATCAAAATTGTATGCTTGAATGCAAAATAAGTATACAAAATATCAAGACAAGCTCAATATGAATGCTTGAGAGCAGATTCCCTTTAAGAGTATCTTTCTCCTATGAGAGCCTACAACTAAACAAGATCTCCAAGATAACTCAAATAACTCTCCCCCGCTCCATTATATTGGAGGGATGGAAACATATAAAATACGATAATGCCCCGAGAGCTACATAGAGTATTAAAGGATTGTCTAGCGGACGTCTTCATATCAACACTCCCCGCAAAAAATTGACCTCCTCAAGGTCAGGGTCTGTAGGGGTCATCAGCGAGCGGCAGAGAATCCAAGTCACTAAAGTCAGGATTGCTGACTTCAAATCCATGTAGTACGCACGGGTCTTTGAGAGGGAAGATGTGAGTGGGTGAGCACGGCTGCTAGCAGTGAAAGCAAACGCCCTTACGGTGAAGCTCGAGGTCCTGTTGGTGAGATAACTGCTTGGTTCGTCAGGGTGCCGGTGGAGGCAGTGCTGTCAGAACTGGCAGTGGGGTTGGCAGGCCTGGCGGCGGGGGCCCGGGTGGGGGCAGGTGGTCCAAGAGGGGAAGAGGCGGCGGAGATTTTGGTGGGAACCGTGATAGTGCAGAAGCTGGTGGTGTGGTCGGGATGAGGAGGACGGCTGGGCTAGGTAGAGTTCCCCGTCGAGGAAACAAGTTTGCTCTAGTGCGCGAAAAAGAGTAGTCAGATTGTGGACCCGAAGGCGCGCATCGAGGTGGGGTTGCAACCCCCCCCCCAAAAAAAAGGTACCCCTTATAATGGTCGGGTACGTGTGCAGCTACCTCGATGAACTTGTCGATGTAGGTGGTCATGGTGTCAGACTGGCGCATTGAGTTGAGGCGCTCATAGGCATTATAACAGCCCAAAATCCGCCACAATTTAAATGTTCATTTCGAGCAGATTTCTCGACAAGTATATGCGCAGCATTTCATAATAAAAGAAAGATGTATCAGGTGAAAACATAAAACCGCATCTCACTATTACACAGAATATACATACAGTTCAACGAAAGTACTAGTACAGAAGTGTCTACATGTATTAAACACCTAAAACATGTACAAAAAGTAAACACATATGCTAACCCGTGGACGAGCCACGTCTTCGACTGGTCTTCTATCTGCCTCTGCCTGAGTCCGTCTAGCGGGGTCTGGTACGCTGGTGCTCGGTTCCTATAAGATAAATCAGGAACCAATTAGTTTTGAAAACTAAGTGAATTCTTTACCCTTACCTGTACTTTTGCACTGCAGGCAAACAAGAGAGTGAGCAGCAATCAAATCTATATCAGTATGATCATGTTTTTAAGCTAGGAAACATGTATAATCAACAATTATATATCTGATATCAAATCATATTTCGTTCATTCTATATCAAAGTTCGTTCATTCGTGATTCCTTTCTCAAAATGTTGAGGGTCATTCAATTTCTCAAACATCTGGGTCTGTCGACCCTTCATATAAATATCTTCTTTAGGGCGCTCACACGCGCAGCAGGCTTCAACGCCTCTTAAATTGGATTCATATTCTGTAAGAGTTCGACCCCTCCTACGAGGTGTGAGACTTCTACCCCTCTCACGAGGTGTAGGAGTCTGAAGCATCCCCCCTACCAGGCCTACCCTTAGCATTTCGATGCGTCGATGCGTTCTCGATTTCATTTCTTTCAGTTCTGAATCATTTTCTTCAATTCATTTCAGTTCATTCAATTCAATTCAAAAATAGAATTTATTTATATTTGGTTCCCCTCAGAGTTCTATCGTCCGCTAAGCCACGTTAGCGTGTTCAGCGATTTATAGTTTCAATGAAATCAAATATTTCAAAAATAACTAGAGTATCGGGTGCATAAAAGAATCGGTAAGTACTCACCCCAACTTTTCCTTTGCCCTTGTCCCTCGTAGGATTCTCGTTGCGTCTATCGCCAGACGGCATCTCTGTAGTATCAATAAATCATTTACTCTAGGGTTGCGCTAGAAATAGTTACGAGCGGACTCCTACGACGGTCACAACTACGACCTCTAGGAGTTGTCTAGGGAAGGACTAGCGTGGGTGACTGAAAATAAAGGCTCATCATTCGATCAACAAAGGTTTCTTATGCCCACAAGAAATACGTCAATATGCTCCTACAGACAGCCGCAAGGGTTTCTACAATGGCAACGTCAAGGGCTGCGAATAGCAGCTTATTTAAAGTGTAAATTCCATCTAAGACAGCTGCCATCAACAGCAATCAGCCAGCACAAACAAGAGTATTCGGCCAGCACACAACACATAACCAGCCAGGAGCAGCCGGCCAACATCAACACATAACCAGCCAAGAACAGCCGGTCAACAACATCTCCAATAGCAGCCACACACACACACACACAACACCATCCCTCCAAAAGCTCAGGGAAAATCAAGAACACAGAAACCCTAACCAGAACATAGTAAACCCCCAAATCGAAAATCCATAAATTTCCAATATTCCACATCTAACTCCTAGATTCACCACCATATGAAATAGAGGGGAGAAGAAAGTTCACAGTGAAGGTGCGGCTCAAAACCAACCGGCCAAACAGCAGCAGCTGTCCAAATCGGCGGCAGTCCCAAGCAAGGCAACGTTAGCAGCAGCAAGGAGATGACAGCAGCAGCAAGGAGATGGCAGCAGCAACCAAGAAACGGCAGCAACGACAAGTAGAAGAAGCAGGAACCCTAGCAGTTCCTCGAGCTCAACTCCAGAAGGCGAGAGATCGAAATGTAGCCAGTGTACAGTCCGCTGCTTAAGGCAAAGAATTTTATATTCTCTCAAGCAGCCAGCCCACTAAACAAAAAGCCAGTCCAACCCATTCCATGTAACCGGACCAAGACAGTCCAAATGAACCGGCCCATTTCCATTTTTCATTTCAATACATGACTTTTTCAAATACAAAAAACAAAATGAACGTCACAAAATAAATCAGAACATTTAAACTTTTATGGGACGCCGAAGTAGCACAACTTTCTCGTTCTCATCATTGGGGATAGTAAAGAAATCTTTTCGTAAAGAACTGCATAATTAAAATATATAGATATTCGATAAAACTCAAGTTCAAGTCTTACAATTCTCTCCACCTTATCAGAATTTTCGTCCTCAAAAATTCAAGCATCTTCTCGATTCCCAAAGAAAGAGGGAAAGATTTTCATTAGCAAGTCCTCTCGCTCCCAAGTAGCATCTTTGGCGGGGTGGCCGGTCCACCAGACCTTGACAAAGTTCACCTGTCGATTCCGAAGATTCTTGCTCTGCTGATCAATAATTTGAAAAGGTGTTGTCGGACTTGACAAATCAGCTTCTATCTGCACATCACTGGCAGACATCATCAAATCTGGGTTTGGAATATACCGTCGGAGTGCGGATACATGAAAGACATCATGCAACTGTTGTAATTCAGTAGGCAGAGCTAAGCGATACACTACCTCACCAATACGTTCAATCACTGGGAAGGGACCAACATATCTTGAACTCAATTTTCCAATTCGTCGCAATCGTGAAATCCCTTTAAACGGTTTAATCTTCAAAAACACTTGATTGCCCACAGCAAATTCCACCAGACGATGTCGGGCATTATAATATTTTTGTTGACGATCCTGTGCGATTTTCATTCGTTGTTGGATAATACGGACTTTTTCCTCAATCTTATCTGTCTTCTTCTGCGGAAACAATTTCTTCTCTCCATCATCTGCCCAACTCAACGGAGTCTTGCATCGCCTCCCATATAGAGCTTCGAACGGGGTCATTTGAATCGTTGCTTGGTAGCTATTATTATAAGCAAATTCAACCAACGATAAGTATTTTTTTCAGGAGTCTTTCAAGTCCAAAACCACCATTCGCAATAAATCCTCAAGCATCTGTATAGTGCGTTCGGACTGACCATCTGTTTGCGGATGAAAGGCTGTACTGTACAGAAGCCTTGTTCCTATTTTGTTATGCACCCTTCACCACAAATTCGAAGTAAACCGTCCATCGCGATTGGACACTATCATATATGGGATACCATGTAATCTCACAATCATATTTACATAAAGTTCCACCAACTTTTCAGTCTGCCCATTTTGCTTGATCAGTATAAAATGGACACTTTTTGTCAATCGGTCAACAATGACTCAAATTCCATCATTCCTTGCCTTACTACGAGGCAGGCCAAACACAAAATCCATCGCAACATCATCTCATTTCTATTCTGGGATGGGAAGGGATCGAAGATATCCAGACGGCTTTTAATGTTCTGCTTTCACTATCTGGCAGGTGTGACATTGAGCAATGTACCACCATAAAACTTATTCTCAGTTAATTATCTCGTAGGTTAATTATCTCGTTATTTACTCGTCGAGTCAAAACGGGGGCTCCTTAACTTCATCATAAAACTTATTCTCAGTTTGCATCATTAATAATGTTAGAGATATTAATATTTTAGTATTATTATGTTTAGTCCCACACCGCCTATCGGTGTTGTGAGTCATGTTGTAGCTCCTATATAAAGCCCCTTTGTGGAAGAATAAGATTGCACTTCCTATTTTCCAATTCCTTTCTACATGGTATCAGAGCCTAATATTCTGAGCCCTAAAAAATTTTTTTGATTCGCTACTGCTCCCACGCTCCCGTCCCGACCAAATCCCCCCGCCCTGTGCTTTCTTCTCCCGCGCCCTGCTAGGGCTCACGACCGCCGCTCCCGCTCCTGTCGACGGAGTCGATTTCTAATCCTGTCGACAGGAGCGGCTCCGTCTCCGCCGCCGCTGCCCTGGGCTGCTTCCGCCTGTTACGTCGAGGGCTTCTCCGACTTCCGTCGCCGACCGCGCTTTCTCTCTGCGATCGTCTTCGACGACTGTCCTTCTCCCGTCGGCCATGGTTTCCCCTGTCGCTACTTCTCCCAAGGATGCCGACGGCTCTGCTTCCGTCCATTGTCGACGGTTCTGCTTCTCCCGTGCGCTCTCTGCTTCTTCTGCGACATCGACGACCCGTCAGCCTCTGCTTCTCCTCCGGCTCTGCCGTTGCTCTTCTTCACCGGCGGCTCCTTCTTCTCCGACTACTTCTCCGGCTACTTCTTGTTCTCCAGATACTCTGCCTGCCAGTGATCTTCTTCTCCGGCCTGCTGCGCTGCAGCTGCTTCTTCTCTGGATTGCTGCGCTGCAGCTGCATCTTCCCCGGGCCTGCTTCTTCTCTGGATTGCTGCAGCTGCATCTTCCTTGGGCCTGCTTCTTCTCTGGATTGCTGCGCTGCAGCTGCTTCTTCTCCGGCCTGCTGCGCTTGTGCTGCTTCCTCTCCGTGTCGTTGCTGCTCAGCTGCTGTTGCAGCCGCTTCTTCTCCGTCTGCCGCTGCTTCTCCGGCCCGCTGCTGCTGCAGTCGCGTCTTCTCCGTCTGCGGCTGCTGCTCCTCTTCTCCGGCCCGTAGGGTTTAACATTTACATGTTTTTTTAAGTTGTTGTTTGTGGTTGTTGTGTTGCGTCTCTATGGTTTCCGCCTTCTTGCACGTGATCTACGTGAGGGGGAGTGTACGTCACGGCCCCTAGGCGTAGTCTATACCTTCATGCACGTATTCCACGTGAGGGGGAGTGTTTGTGATATCGGCGACTCGGATGCTTCTTTCCCGACTCCTGCCTTAGTCACACATGGCCCCTAGGTATAACCTATGTCTTCTTGCACATGATCCACGTGAGGGGGAGTGTTTGTGATCATGGCGACTCGGATACTTCTTTCCCGACTCTTGCCTTAGTCACACATGGCCCCTAGGTTGTTTTCATATGTTGTTTGTGTCTCCTTGTCGTTTTCTCTGGATTTGGTTGAGTTGGTTTGGTCTTGCGAGGTTGATCTTTTTTCCGCTCCGAGTGTATCCAGCGTTGTCATGGTCGGTTTGCGGACCAACGTCGTGTGGCTCTTGCCCGGTTGAAGTATCCCCGGTGACACGCGGTTGGGCCTCGGTGGCTGTTGCTTTGTCCACGCTGCCTTCCTTCTTTTACCCTCTATTTTATGTTGTCCAAGCTGTAGGCTTCCCCTTCAGTTTGAGGGGGAGTGTTAGAGATATTAATATTTTAGTATTATTATGTTTAGTCCCACACCGCCTATCGGTGTTGTGAATCATGTTGTAGCTCCTATATAAAGCCCCTTTGTGGAAGAATAAGATTGCACTTCCTATTTTTCAATTCCTTTCTACAAATAATAATGAGTTGTCGAATCGACTCAGTACTATTAATGTTATTTTACTAACACTTTGTGTATGTCTTACGAACCGCGGGTTAATTATCTCATTATTTACTTTGTGTATTATAAATAATATTGAGCAATAAGAGAAGAGATATCCTCTAAATTAATCTGCACCCGACGTGTTTTGTGGTGGTTGTGTTTTCTTGCTACATTATTAGTGGAGGAAGAGCTTCGGCCTAGTTTGTGTTTAGGTTTTTGAGACTATAGTGAGGGTGAGAACAACCAAAGGTTAAAGAATAATTCTGTAGATGACAATCAGAGTAGAATTTATTTGTTTAATTGATAATTGCACTGCACAAAATCAATGTTATTAGGATCGCAATCCAAATCGTAGAATCGTACGATCCTACGATCCAGATCCTGAAAACCGATCTGGGTCGTAAGTAGGATTGGTTTATGCTCCTGTTCAAGTGGGACCGTGATCCAACATGTAGGATCGGTAGAATCGCGATCCCTAAGCGATTCTATCGATCCCAGTTTAATTTTTTTGGCGTTTAAAATCGACGAACCGAACTTACAAACCTTATTTGTTATTCCCTTCTAATCCTGATCCCGCACCCTCCTCTCTCTGCCGACTCCTCCCCTTGCGATTGGTGGCGTGTAGACCGTGAAGGGGATCGGCGCTCGGTGCAGGCAAGAACTCGGCGGTCGGAGGTCGATGCGGAAGACTTCGCCGCGCCATCTGCGGAAGTCTACAGTTTCCCATCCTCCTTGCGAAACTAGAATACCAAATAGTAGTGTGTTTGCATACACTTTTCCCTTGCTTTCCCCTTCTCCTCTCGTAATTTCTTGATGTTTGGTGACTCTGATATCACTTGGCGGGCTGTCGGTGCTCGGTACAGGCCAAGGTCAGCTTTCTCCTTACTTATTGTTAGTATGTTACAACTCATTTTAGTATGTTGATTTGGTTTAGCCATGAGAGGATTCATGCTATCAATTTATGCTAGTTTTTGCAGGTTTACTCCCATTATGATTATGAAGTTTTTCTGTCATGGGTTTTACTTGAGGGATTTCGTGAGGAAGGGAGGGACGATGGGAGGTATATTTTTAGTTTAGTTTTGATGTCTCGCTAGAGACTTGAGTCAATTCACCTCTTGAGTATGCATCGTAGTTGGTCTACTAAACTAGGCCAAATATTACTTGGATGAAAGAACCCTAGAAAGTTTTGTCAATGTTTCTAGTTTTACAAATGAATTTTTTTTATTATTGTCCATAAATTTTTTCCATGAATTTGCTTTGCTTGCATGACATTTTTTTCATTCTGAACGATATTTAGATTAAAGAACAAATACCAATTATTGAGATAAATTTGAGGGAAATATGGGGGTATTTTGTCATTTGTAGCTCAGTCGATTGTTTTGTTAATTGAAGCACCTTCACAAAATAATCTTTTATGTGAAATTGATACAATTGAAGTTGTTCATTTTGGAGTTGAAATTTCTCCTTATTTGCTCACAGTGTTCTTCTTCCTCCTCGTCTGTTGTTCCTTGTTTCCACATTCAACATATGAAAATGATTATTTTTATAACTTTTTGTATTGGTTGTTTGTATAATTGGATGATACTAAATTTAATTTCATATTTTAAAGTCTTACTTTATGAATGTAGTAGGATCTTACGATCCTCGATCTGATCCAACGCTCAAAACGATCCCACTTAGAAACTCGATCCTGACAACCTCCATTTCAAAATGACTACATTGAAGAAATATTCTCATTTTATTATATTAATCATTTTAAGGCTCCAAACACAATTATTCCTCGATTTTTTTCTCAATGAAATCCTTAAAAAACAAAAGCCTGATTTCAAGGAAACTAATCAGTTACCTGGTTCAGATACCTGGCGTTATCCTGATAGAAAGTTATGCTTACAGTTTACCCATTTGACCCAAGTTTCCCATCTGCTAGCCTTTCAAGTTTCACGCAATTGAGATAGCAGTCAAATCACAATACGTCCTAACTCTACTATATATAAAAGAAATGAAAGTTTTTTACTTCGAGTTTCTAATAAACAAGAGAAACGGGAATTCAAACTATAAAAAAAACAACTTCCTGCAAAAAATAGAGCTTTACGCAGAGAAGACAGAAAATGATCCCTAACCAATAGTAAGTTGTCAGTTGCTTAAGGCTCTGTTCGGATATGGTGAATATAGACTGTTAGGAAATGAAAATAGGGACTGAAAAAATCACAAATCAATGAATGTTGTTGATTCACAGTTAACCCGCAAATTACTTGTATATCACATTTCCCTCAATTTCCTCTAATCTAAAAAAAGTTAGGTTTGGTTTCATGTTAAATTTATGCTGCTCGAAGAAACTGAAGGGGTTACTAATCGTACTCTCGGGTGGCGAGGGAACCAAGGATGGGGCGCTTGCAGGACTCGATCTCCCAACCTTTGATCCGAATGCCGCGGCGGCCGTCGGGAAGCGCTCCCGCCGCTGCGTCATTGAGATCCTTCTCCGCGCCGAGGCCGCTGTCCATCTGGTTACAAGCTAAATACCAAAATATCTCCGGCAACAGATTCCGAAATGAAATTTGTCTTCAGAGCAGCAGTATTCGCGAAATCGCTGAGAATATCAAGGCTTCATTTCTTATGGGGGATCGCCGCTCCGTTTTGATAAAATTCTGGCAGGAGGGTAAACAAATAAATTTCCGGCGGCATTTGCTCCGTTTTCACTAGCCCGCTTTGAGAAATGCCCTAAACAGTTTTGTTTGGAGCAGTCACCTCCTCCCTCCGATTCGAATACTCTGTTTCCACCCGCCGGATGCACCCGCCACCGCCGAACCAAATGAAACCTAAGCCGGGAAGAATAAGCCAGAAACCACTTTGAATACAATGGGCTTGGTTAGTGCCTACCCGACCACATTAGCAAGAGAGAATCTTGGGTCCGGCTCCTTGAAGGGGAGAGTTGTTTAATTTTATAGGGATTATGACCGGATAAATCGAATACATTCATCTAAAATGCACTTTACATATGGCACCTTATAAGTGATTTGATAAGTAAAATATGAAGATGGTTTTAAATTGAAGATTAAGTCGGATTTGAAAATTAAGTGTTTGTGTGTTCTATCTCTTTTTTACTTATATACTTGGATTAAGCCAAGTGCACCTATTGTGTAGTAGTATATTATTATTTTTTAAATATCAAGGTCATACTTTTTCACTAATTTGTGTGTACTCTGTTTTAAGGGAAAAAACTATTATTTTATCGAAAATATTTAATGATTTTTTAAAAGTAAAAATAAAAGTAAGACATATGGGGTTTTGAAAATAGATGAGGTAGAGAGCCCTCGATTTTGACTTACTTTGGGAAATACTTTTTTAATAATAAAAAAACTCTATTTCTTTATTAATTAAAATCTTTGACCGTGGAGGTTCCTTAAATATGAGTGCACTTCTATCGAGGATACACCCACCTGTGATTACGTATTTTGACTGAACTTTCGTATCTAATCAAAAATACTTTTAATGCACGCTTTACGTGGTGAACCTCGTCATTGACCTCCTACTAATATTCGAAGGTTCAACCAGGGAAGCTTACGTTCATCTCTTTCGAGAGTGAGGCGCAGTTTCTCTTTACCTACAAATGATCAATTCGTGGTAAATCTTAAGTTATTATTAATTTAGAAAATAGGGTTTTGAAAATGCAGAATTAATAGCCTTCCCAAAGCTCATCTCAATCGAGTGCTAAAAGTTCTTAACCTCTCATCGGGATTGGGTGGTAGTAGAAAAGTAAAATGACATATAAAAGTGTTGAAATAATATCTGTCTCAACCATCTTAATTAAGCGCTAAGAAGTTCTTAGCCTCTCATATGAGATGGGGGTGGTAGTAAAAAGAAAGAAAAAATGAAAAGTGCTTACGCACACACCATTTCTCAACAGAAATAAAAGGTAAGTTAAAAGGCAAGAAGAGATGAAAAAATTACTGAAAGCTGAAATTTATTACTTAAAAGTGTTACATATTAGGAAACCCAAACTAGGGTTGGGGAAATATCACTTAAAAGCTACTCATAAACACTATAAAGGACTATGAGGAACTCTACCAGTTCTTCCATAACCTCTACCTTGGCCCTCCTTTTATAGCTGAAAATTTCTAGGTACACTCCCTCCTTGCATGCCCTCCTAGGGCATGTCACCTGGGTGTGACTACATGGCATGGCAGCTTGGTTTCTTCGGTGCGTGACAGCTAGAAATCTGCTTGGTCACGGCTGACGTCACGGTCGTGACACCGGGCACACGGGCACACGAGCGTGACTCGAACTTGCTGGCTTCAAGACTTCGGCACGGCGCGACAACGGGTTGATTGCTTGGTCATGGGTGATGTCACGGGCGTGACAGGTGGAACACGGGTGTGTCCCCCGAGAGTGACTTTCACTTGATGCCTGAAATTTGTCGAACTGCTGGAATTGCTTGGTTTAGAGTTACCTAGGTCACGGGCGTGACCTAGGGGCGTGACTTCGGAAATTTTCCCGAAATGCCCCAACTGTCCATAAATACCTATAAGGTACAAAAATAGAATAAGTTAGAACTAAAAATAAAAAAGAACGATTTATTTAGGTATTTACATCGTATATTTACTTTTTTTATTAAACCAAAACAAAAATATAACTTAAAAATATATATTTTTTACTATTCATCATTGTTCTGATTTTCTCACTCCTTCGGACACAAGAATTTCGCCAATAGCAAGGACTCAGGTGGTGTAAAGCACTTTTACGGTGCAAGCAGGAGAAAGAGTCGCGGGAGGAAACCCTTCACCAGTGCTCTGTTTATCATGTTTGGAGGAGGTGAAAGCCGACACCGCTCGCTCCCTTTTGCAGTTGCTTCTTCTACGGCGGAGGTCTTCCCTGTCGGCGCTTTCTTCTTTGACGGCACCGCACCCAAAACTCATGGGTCGAGCTTCCAAGGTTCTTGACTCCGCAGGGCTCCGTCTTCTCCAACGCAGGGCTCCATCTCCGCTACCGAAGGTGGAGTTGAGACTGGCATCTACCTTAACAGCGTCGGCTACTTCCGCCTCTGCATCCCCCTCGACAACGTCTGCGGGGATTCGGGCATCTCCCTCGACGGCAGCGGAGCCACGCGGAAACACGATGGAGGCATGGCGGAGGCACAGTGGCGGAGAATTTTCATTAAAGTTTTCTATAAATTATATAGTTTTATAAACAGTAACATTAATATATATGTATATATATATTAAAAAATTAGATTAGTATATAGTTTTATAATAACAATAATTATTTTCAACAATTTAATATATATATAATAAATATTATAAAAAATAATCAAAAATTATATAATTTAAAAATTAAAATAAAAAATATTTATAAAACGTCACCGTTGTTTTGTCAAACGGTTATATTTTTTGAACAGCTCTGCAAACATAGACTACCCAAACAGATCATCATTCCAGCAACCAGTTTCCAACTGCTCCATTCAATGCTGGTTCTGCTCTTCCTTGAGAATCTACTATTGAACTGCACCAGGTGGTTTGGCGGTAAGCAAAGGTCTGGGTGCCCCGACTACTTTGGGAGAAATGTGATCGTAGGATTTCGAGTGAACGTGATCCCAGCACCTTTCCAAAATTTTTGAGATTTCGAAAATGTTCACTTTGACCGCGCAGACTACGACCGCTTTTAAGGCTAGGAGATTTGTAAATATGTCTGGGGGTCTATAGATTTCCAAAGGCACTTTCTTCTGTCGGACACTATTCACCTCTTGCGATTAAAATTTTCCAGAATGCAATTTCTAGATCAAGCAAAATGTCTTTGATGACAGCCATCAATGGTGATGGCCAAGCGATCTTCCCCGCGCGGGAAGAAGACGGTCACCTAAAAGGTGCTTCCCCAAGAGACCAGCATGGCTTTGAAGAAGTCTAAGAAGGCAGTGGTGATCGCGCAAAGCCTGTTGAGGACACATCAGTGATTTCTAAAGATTTTGACATTATCAACACTCCATCTTCAAAACAAGTTGTCTTTGAAATTCTTGGGTCGACCATTAGTTGTCTTTGTAATCTTTGACCACGCTAAAGAAGATGGATGTCGCTGAGAAGTCTATAAGCAATCAGTACACAATATCGATATTGGAATTGGGGCTATTTGCGAGGAATTGAAGAAGGTGACGTTCATCGCTTCTAGAAAACTAAGGCAAAATTATAAGGCAGTGCTCGATGCTACAAGAAAAGAGAAGAAGCAGAAGAGAGTTGACTTCGAATCATCTTCAAGGGAAGGACTATTAAAGAAGTAAAAGAAAAGCAAGAAGGACTTAGCCATGAAGTTGAGCGCGGTCAACCTTGCTTCTGTCGTGAGAGAGGAAGGCGAGATCCAGTGGTCTTCTCCTGAGAAGAATCATGCCATAAATCATGGCGGTCAAGTTGATGTGCATGCGGTCAACTCTGTTGGAGCATGCATTCTGCATCCCTTGGTTTAAGAATAACAATTCCCATAATGTATTTGATCTTGCTTTTCATGTGTTTATAGTGTGTAGAAATTCTATGTACAATACCCCTAAGAGTGTGATTCAAAATGAAGGAGCTTTGAATTTAGAGCTACTGTGTGGCGGTATCACTACCGCTGGCGGTAGAGGTGAAGACGTTAGATTGATGACATGCGATTTTTTTCAACATAGACATATCAATGCTAACTCTGAGCGTTATGACTATCGCGGAGCGGCAAGGCCACGATCTGCTATGACCAGCGCGATCCAGGCGCATAGTGTGTGGGACTACAACTAATATTGGGCGTTATTAAATACTTCAGGGCAGTAGTGCCATGATCGACAACGATCTCCATGATCTTTGTATGATCTCCATGACATCGGCTACAAGTCTCATGATAAACTACCGCTGGGCGATATCTCTACCGTTGGTGCTAGATCCAAAGCCTATTTAAAGAGGAGTTCTCATTGTCCAAGGTTACAAATTCTGAAGTCACAACTCCTACCTTTCGTGAGAGCCTTCATCACCGAATTCCAGAGCAATCCCAACACCATCCTTAAGATCAAGACTGAGAATGAAAATTCTAAACGATCATACTAGAAGGACACACGCTTCAACTCTGATGATGTTCATGGTGATTTTTTATCATCTTCTTGAGTGCTCTTGAATATATAGAGTTTTTTTTTTCTGAACTTACTTTGTATTCTTCTATTTTCTTTTATAATAGTAGTGAATTCACCGTCTTGTGTGTGGAGACTAGGCCTTGAGAGGTTTAGGGGAAAATTTGTCGTCTTGTATATGGCGACTATGTCTAGGTGTAGATATAAGGGGAGGCTAGATGTTGTATCAAGAGTAAGGCTATAGCCAGTCGTTCCTTGTAAAAAGGATCAGTGAAGAAGCGTAAAGGGATTTTTCTTATCGTCATAATTTCAAGCGTCATTGAAATGATTATTTGTGTAATTATCATTTGAAATAAAGTCAGTTTTGATCTTCTTTATATTTCAAGGATTTAATTTCATTCATGCATTTATAAGAAAAATAACTTTGGCACATTTTTCAAGAAAATTTAAATTCTAGAGAGATAGCATCGGGCGATAACACTAGCGTCGGCAGTAGCAACATAAATAGATATTTTTCCTCTCTCAACATTATTCTCTAAAAAAATTTTAAAAGCTTAATTAACATCGTAAAGCCCTTATTCACCCCCCTCTATGGGGGCCATAAGAACCAACACTTGGTATCAGAGCGTAGGTTATTCCAAAAAAATTTTGCAATCGGGAACTATGGTGCATCATGATCATGCTTTTCACGAGAGTATAAGGATTAGTCGTTCACCTCTATTTACCGGTGCTGATTACAATTACTGAAAAACTAGAATGAGGTGTTTCTTAATTGCCTTAGATAATGATGTTACTATGGAAAAAATCAAAGGACAAGTGAGATGATAGTGATAAGTTGAGATGCAAGAATAACGATAAAGTTATGAATGCTTTATTTTGTGTGATGGATAAAACAGAATTTAATCGAACTTGTGCTTGCAAAACTGCTCATTGTTAAAACCGAAAAATCGGTCTCTTGTGGAGTTCACCCTTGGGGAAGGGGTGATCGCGAACCTACTTCTCTCCTGCAAGCCAAACAGCAAAAAGGAATGAAAACTGACCCAAGGGCTCGGCGTGGAGGTCCTACCACACACCCGGAAGATCTTAGAGCGTTTCCCTCCTTAGCCAAAGGCCGAGCTAAGGCTATCTCAGAAAGTGCAATAAGATCTGAACACTGATAAACATGTTTTTTGAGGTGCCTCTTGGGTCCAATTTATAGATTTCTGAAGACGGCATGCAAATAGCCAACCTCCGATGTTTTGAACAGCCATGTGCAACCCAACTGGGTCTGCCAATAGCGTAACTCTCCTGTCCTATCAAGCTATTTGCACCCCTAACAAGGGCACCCAGGTAATTTTGCCTCTGGGCCCCACTGGGCAGGTCCCAAGGATCTGGTGGCTAGCTCGCCACGACTCTCCACCTCGCTGGGGCGAACGTGACCTTGCTCCCGCAACTCGCCTTCTCTCCTTGGGCGAGCGCAAGTCAGGCCACTGCAGCCAGCCGATCCTTGCTTTGAGGCAGGGCTGGCGGCCAAGTAGCCCATGGGAGAGCGGGCTGGGCGGTCTGAGATTGTCACAACAAAAGTTCCATAGGAGCTCACCGATCTTGGTTCGATGAATTCGGATTCCAACTCCCGGGATTAGCTCGAAGAATGCCGAGCTCCGTTCGAAGAACGCCGAGCTCCGCTCGACGAACGTTGATCTCAATTCAGGCTCAGTTTTGCGGAAACCCGCCTCGGTTCGACGAACCCTGGGCGGACGCGGGCTGGGTTGGCCAACTCGTGCGCCTAGCTTTGGCGGGAGTGGGCTAACCATTCTGAGCTCGCTGGTATGATGTTCTAGCGCGAGCAGGTCGCCTTGTTCCGCTCTTCTTGCCTGGTGGACTCACTCGGCAAACACGGGATTGTACACAATCCCCGCTCTTTTTGAGCTTGACCAAGCTCGGAAAGAATCATCCAACCAACGTGTTTGGTGAGTGCTTTGCTGAGCTGTAAATAATCTTTTGGTGGGTCCCACCTTCACACTATAAATATACCATCAGGCCTTTGGAGAAATCCCGCCTTCTTTGAGCTTTTTCTGTGAGTCGTAGTTGAACGATGCCTGTGTCCGAGGAGATGCGAGCTCGTCTTGCGGCCATGAGGGAAAAGACTAGGGAGGAGGTTCTCGAGGCCGATCCATGGCTGGCGCACGGATCACCCGGTCCTCTCTTCAGGCTGGTAAAAGGGAAAATCATCAAACGGTCTCCGACAAATGGCCTCCCGGGCTCCAGCTCGTCGGCGGGCACCGAGGTGGCCCATGAGGTATGCACACCTCCCTCCTGACTCGTCGCTTTGCTTCTGACTTCTCTTTCCACAGGTCCGGCCTCATGAGGATGGAGGCGGTGGAGGGGAAGGGGATCATTCCGTCCTGTTGTCAACCGAGCGGGTCGCCAGCCCCTCAGGCCTGGGGCATCCCCCTCTGGAGACTTCCCGGTCGCCAATTCCCCCTGGGCTGGGAAAATCCTTCGTGGTTCTTGAGGAAGGACTCTTCCAGGGCCGACTGGGCTCTTCTCGGCCACAAGCTGGTGTGGGCGACGTGCCGACTCCCGGTCAGCTCATACTCGAGCCCGTGTTACCGCCTTCTCTTTCTGACCTACCCCTCCACAGGTTATAACATGGTTTCCTCCTATGAAACCAAGATGAGCGAGGGATATTCGCTTCCCCCTGATACAGATCACATTTTTGAGTATCTGGGCGATCCGGAGGACGCGACGAGGATGAAGAAACAGGTGACGTGGTTGTTCCAGAAGAACACGCTACTACTGCAGGAGGTCTTCAACAGGGTCGACAAGGACAAGGCCAAAATGGAGGAGCAGCTTGCAATCCTGGAGGGAGCGAGGCGCCCAGCTGACGGCGACGGGGTTACTTCTCCCGGGGTACACATAACGCGGGCTGAGGATCGGCTCAGGCACGCCACGGAGCAAGTCGGTCTGGCCCAACAGGAGTTGGTGGCGGTTCGCAAGTATCACTATCCTCGCGTGCCCCCCCCCCCCCCCCCGATCTGGGAGTAGAAGGCGGGACCGGTGGAAATGGATCCGGTACTGATCCGCCTGCCCCTCCCTGCGGTCGGTTGCCGGG
Organism: Platanthera guangdongensis; assembly: GCA_039583875.1. NCBI lineage: Eukaryota > Viridiplantae > Streptophyta > Magnoliopsida > Asparagales > Orchidaceae > Platanthera > Platanthera guangdongensis. Next base: position 45,218,203 of record CM077150.1, on the reverse strand, counting down.
CCAGGACGCACCCGCACTCTAAACCGATTCGCTTAGGAGGGTTATCCATCTTGACATGTTTTTAATGTCTGTAATAACTTGAGACTCTCTTGCTCGCCAATGGGCTCGGCGCTTGTCACACGTTATTTTTATTGTGTTTGTCGTTGTTTTTCTGGTTGAATGTGGACGAAGCGCTCCTGCTCGCCTGCCGCTTCCTTAAGCGGGCGCGAGATCGTTGAATCGGCTCTCCCATACCGCCTATTTGATCTCGGCAGGAGTGGGCTGGGAGCTCGTCGATCGCGAACCCGCGCGACTCGCCTATTATTTCAGGTGGGTGCGGGTTGTAGCTCGCCTACCTTTCGTGCAGGCGTGGGTTGGCGCAACCCGCTGTCGAACGGTCTTCGTGGCGTAGTTGCGAGCCGGGAAGTCCAAACGTCAGGGGACATTTTGCTATCCGCACTTTTCCCGCCGGAGGAATGTTTTCCCGCCCTTTTTCTTTATATAAATAGGCCCTGCCGGCCCTTTCTCACCCACCGCATTTAAGATTTCTCCTTCTCCCTTGCTTTCTGCGACCTGCGACTCGCTCGTTTCCTACGAGAACTTCCTTACCCCGCTTAGCAAGCTCTCTGCAAAATGGGCGGTGGCAGCGGCGATGCGAATGGGTGGGGTAAGTGTGCTTAGACCTTTTCCGAGCACGACTTTCCCCCCGCCGCCATTTCTGAAGGCGAATTCTTCGACGCCATAGGCGACTACGTTCAGCCAGGTTTCATGGAGAGGTGACCTAGAGAGGGGCAAAGATAAATGACCTCTCTGGAGGGGAGCTCGCCATCCCCTTGGCGCACTTTGAGGCGGGCCATGGGCTTCCAGTATGGCTGGAGGTTCGCCAGATACTGAAATATTTTGGGGTCATCACAGGCTAGATAACCCCGAATTCCGTAGTCGTCATGGTCGGATTTGCCTGCTTCCTGCGGGAAGAGCGGGTTGAGTTCAGCCTCGCGGTCTTCCGCAAGCTGTTCTCTTTCCGCGCGAACAAGGACGGGACTGCTTATTTATCCAGTGGCCACGTCAAGGTGCAGGAGACCGTCAATAAGAGCCATAGTTGGCTCAAGAAATTCGTGTTTGTCATGGGGGGACTTTAGCAACATCCCCTTCTCATCGGTACAGCTCAGCGAGGCGAGCTACCGCCCCTAGTCTGGGGGGCCATGAAGCGGAGCTTTGCTGGTTCTTCGCTGGGAAGAATTTTGAGGTCGCCTTCCTGCGTCGGAATCTGGACAACCTCGCCCCCATCCTGCTTGGGGGAGATAAGCTACTCACGCTTCTCCTTTCTACTTTGATAATTTCTGTTTTAACTTTCTTTTTGCAGGCGAGCGCGACATCCCCCTACACCCTCCTTACGAGAGCACATGGCTAGCTTCCAGCTAGCTCGCCCGCGCCGAAGCCGCAGCCGCCACACACCGCGAGACCCCAGCATCTTCCCCCCTGAAGCAGCCCAGCCACGAATAACCTCCACTGCCGCTGCCCAAGAAGGTGAAGGCCATAGGCGATGCGTCTACCGCGGCCCAAAGAAAATGCAAGGCCCCCGCGGCCCAACCGACTGCTCCAGCCAGCGTCGCCCCTAGTGAGGTGGCTGGCACCTCCGAGCCGCAAGAAGAGACGCGGCCTGCCGTGAAGCTGGTGTCGAGAGGGCACCGTAACTTCGGCTACGACAAGAAGTGCCTGGATGAGCTCGGCGTCCCCTTCCTACTACAACGCCCCCATTCGTCGTATAGCATATGACAGAAGGTCCGGTCGGGGCCCGATGCCATATACTACGGACAGATAAGGAGTTTACTAGTTGACTTCCAAATCCATGTTCATTACGAACATACCATAACTCAGAGCATTCTAGCGGAAGCATTAATAAATGAACCCAAATAGAACAGGAATGTCCACTATACCACAGGAATGATAAATACATAATAATATGTAACACATGTTTTGATCGTAGCCTTATTACAACTGTTTTAATTAACATTAAGTGGCTTCATACTTCGGCACGCATGCAAGACACACATGAAAACGGTAATTGTTCACTTTTGGGTCTTCAAGGGCCAGCCAATCGCAGCACATGGGCTTCAGTCTACTATTTTCCTCTTGGCTCTCCAGCACCTGCACAAAAGGGCCCACCAAAACGTGGCAAAAAAAGCAACGGTCAGCATTTTGCTGACCCGTTTATAACGATCTCACCACTTACTCGGGGCGACATTTCTCCATCCATGCAAATATGGCATCATACATATATCATGGCAATTATAATGTGCACTTTAAGCACCATTCACCACAGACGTAGGCCCAACGACCATACGCCTCATGCACTCAGGGCACCTTTCTGGTGTACATGACTCCCCGTGTATCGCCACTGTTCAGAGGTTCAAGACTTAACGGTTAAATTTATCATTCAGAGGTCCTTAACTTGACGATAATGTCGTTCAGAGGTAATTAACTTAACAATTGACTTACTTGTTCTTGACGAGTGATTGCCCATTCAGAGGTATTTAACTTAACAACCATGTCATTCAGATGTCCTTAACTTGATGTCACAATAAAGTTATACACATCTCAACATACACATTTTCTCAAACATTGACCTCCAGATCTCATAGAGACAGGCCAAACATTGACCCCCAGGTCTCAAGAGACAGGTCAAACAATAATTTTCAAGATTGTTTAATCATATGGGTAATTTCCTGGATTTGCTTCCACTACTAAAATGCAATAACCTGCACACCCACTTGCACATGTCCCACATGTACATCTACACATATTCACAGAGCCTTCTCCGGCACGCAAAGCATAAAACATCACCAATCCAGATCAACCTGTCAGGATGGGCTTCACACAGTATGTCTATTACGTACTCTACATTTTTAGATCTATATGCAGAAATATATGGGGATTTACCCTTTTAAATCCACCCTTTTAAATCCACCCTTTTTCACCTTTTGGTGAGGGGATTCATGCAAGTATGCAAATTGAGGACTTCAATTGTCCGGGAGAAACTCGTTACCCTTGAAGTTCTCTTTGGACCCATGTCGCTTGAGTTCTACGTGGTTAGAAGTATACACGAAGCTTTCCTCTCCACGAACTTAGCCTCAACCTATGAATCCGATTACTGGATCTACTCCAGCAAGCTTTTCCACGTCCATTCGATATTGATGAAATCGTGTGGTTGGGGTGTATCCCATTACCTCTTATGCGGAAGGGTAGGCAAGAACAATGATTATCCCATTACCTCTTAATGGGATACACCCCAGAAATTCCCGCCCATTGGCCGCTTACTTAACATCTGACACGATTTACCACTCGGCCAACTATTAATCTTTTGAACAAACCAATCGTTGAATGATACACACAGCGCCACTCAGCACTAGCTTGACGATTTTCGTCGAGCTCAGCTCGACGATTTTCGTCGAGCTCAGCTCGACGATTTTCGTCGAGCTCAGCTCGACGATTTTCGTCGAGCTCAGCTCGACGATTTTCGTCGAGCTCAGCTCGACGATTTTCGTCGAGCTCAGCTCGACGATTTTCGTCGAGCTCAGCTCGACGATTTTCGTCGAGCTCAGCTCGACGATTTTCGTCGAGCTCAGCTCGACGATTTTCGTCGAGCTCAGCTCGACGATTTTCGTCGAGCTCAGCTCGACGATTTTCGTCGAGCTCAGCTCGACGATTTTCGTCGAGCTCCGCTGGACGATTTTCGTCGAGCTCCTCTCGACGATTTTCGTCGCGATCCGCTCGACGATTTTCGTCGAGCTCCGCTCGACGATTCCTGTCGAGCTCCCTTTGTTGATCCCATGACAGTTCGTCGACCTCAAAGGCTTTCAGTTCAACTTTCGTCGAACTCAGATTAGTTATTTTCGTCGAACGCATGTAACATTTGTCGATCTCCATGCATTTCATCTCCACCCTGCAGTTGAGCTAGCTGGAGCAGGAAACCATCACCAGGGAGGCCTACAACTTCTCGTTCGGCCTCTACTCGCTGGAGGACGCCGCCATCTACGACGAGGAGGCCACTCGGGTGCTGATCCATGATAGTGCGCGAGCTTAGCTCCGCAGCCTGGAGCTGACCCACATGGTCGGCCGACACTGCACCCAAATGGAGAAGAACGCCACCCCCACCCCCACCCCCCCCCCCCACCGCTTAAGAGGCTGGTGGATGAGATGGAGGAGGCTCGCCGCCTTGCCTAGGAGGAGGAGGAGCGATAGAGAGAGATGGCGGACGCAACCGACGTCATCGTCGCCATTTTGAAGGAAGAAAAGGAAGAGCTACATGCGCGGGTACGAGAGCTGGAGGCTGCAGCGGCTCTCCCGCCGCCCTCCAGCAGCGGTTGTCAACTCGTGCACTATATTGAGTACGAGCTGGAGGAAATGATGCAGAAGAACGCCGCCTACGCGACGAAATACACCCTCCACACTCTTCGGCAGGCCGATCTCATCAAGAGCGAGGGCACGAGCCTTTCCGCGACCGACGTTGTACTGACATTGTTCCTGCTAGTACCTAAGCTGGGAAACAAGTCATATCAGCCTCTCTAGGGCTTGTCGCCCGAGAGCTCGCCTCGCCGAATCCCCACACCTCGGCTCTTATGTGTGCTTTTGTTACAATGTAAATGCGGGCTGAGTCCCGATCTTGTATTTCTGTCCATCAATAAACTCTTCTCCACTCGCCTCTCACATATATATATATATATATATATATATATATATATATATATATTATTGCTGCTTGTAATGCTTCTGTGCAATGTGAATTTTTCCTTTTTCATACTCGCGGCTTGTTTTGATTTTCCTGCTCGCAGTTCCTCATTATGCGTTTTGTCAGCGAGATCGCTCGCCCCTAAAGAACTTAGATTAGGAAGCATAGGGGGCTTAGTTAGCCGACCTACGAGTGGTGAACCGTCTCCTTAGTACAGATCCTCTGCGCTGCCTGCTCGCTAGAAGAGGAGAGCCTACTCGGCTCGCACCCGGGCCGTCGAGTTTTGTGCGAGCAGATCCTCATGCGACGCGGCCTGGGTTGTCGCCGCCTTGGCCGTTATCTTGGGTGCTGTTCGATTGTGTTTGACCCATTTCGTTAACTTTGCGACTTCTTCCTCAGTCATTTGGATGTCTGGGCCCCCAACTTTGAACATTGCTTTGTTCATCAAGACCTGTCTTGCCAGCCAGTGGGGAGCTGAAGTAGACCCCTACGTGTGACATCCAGCCCTGCCAGCTAGGTGAGAGCCTGAAAGCAGGATCTGCTTGGGGTATGAGTTGATGCCATCGAGTGATATCCAGCCCCGCCAGCTAAGTGAGAGCCTGACAACAGGATCTGCTCGGGGTCCGAGTAGACACCATCGAGTGACATCCAGACCTGCCAGCTAGGTGAAAGCCTGGCAGCGGGATCTTCTCGGGGTCTGCGTAGACACCATAAAGTGACATCCAGCCCTGCCAGGTAGCTGAAAGTCTGGCAGCAGGATCTTCTCGGGGTCTGAGTAGACACCATCGAGTGACATCCAACCTTGCCAGCTAGGTAAGAGCCTGACAGCGGGATCTGCTCGGGGCATGAGTAGATGTCATCGAGTGACATCCAGCTCTGCTAGCTAGGTAAGAGCATGACAGTGGGATCTGCTCGGGGTCTGAATTGACGCGATCGAGTGACATCCAGCCTTGGCAGCTAGGTGAGAGCCTGACAGTGGGATTTGCTCGGGATCTGAGTTGATGCCATCGAGTGACATCCAGCCCTGCCAGCTAGGTGAGGGCCTGACAGCGGGATCTGCTCGGGGTCTGAGTAGACGCCATTGAGTGACATCCTGCCCTGCCAGCTAGGTGAGAGCCTGGAAGCAGGATATGCTCGGGGTCTAAGTTGATGCCATCGAGTGACATCCAACCCTGTCAGCTAGGTGAGAACCTGGCAGCGGGATCTGCTCAGGGTCTAAGTTGACGCCATCGAGTGATATCCAGCCCTGCCAGCTAGGTGAGAGCCTGACAGCGGAATCTGCTCGGGGTCTGAGTAGACGCCATCGAGTGACATCCAGCACTGCCAGCTAGTTGAAAGCCTAGCAGCGGGATCTGCTCGGGGTCTGAGTTGCCGCCATCGAGTGACATCCAGCCCTGCCAGCTAGTTGAGATCCTGACAGCAGGATCTGCTCGGGGTCTGAGTAGATGCAATCGAGTGACATTCAGCCTTGCCAGCTATGTGAGAGCCTGATAGCGGGATCTGCTCGGGGTCTGAGTAGACGCCATCGAGTGACATCCAGCCCTGCCAGCTATGTGAAAGCCTGGCATCAGGATTTGCTCGGGGTCTAAGTTGACGCCATCGAGTGACATCCAGCCCTGCCATCTAGGTGATAGCCTGGCAGCGGGATCTGCTCGGGGTCTGAGTAGACACAATCGAGTGACATCTAGCCCTACCAGTTAGGTGAGAGCATGACAGCAGGATCTGCTTGGGGTATGCTAAGTGGAATCTTTACCTACTCATGTGGATCATTGCAAGACTCGGCATATGAAAAAGCTTCATTAAGAAAAAAGGCACCACTTACATGCTTTACGGATAAAAGTGCTTCAAGTCATCACCACTCCAGGTGAGACTCAGGGCCTCGCCCTCCACATTCCGGAGGAGATATCCTCTTAATTTCAAGGCATCTTTTATAATGTATGTACCCTCCCAGTTGGGGTTGGGCTTTCCCACGGCTGCTGATCTTCCCGCTGCATCTACCTTCTTCAAGACCAAGTCCCCTTCCACAAATTGCTTGATTCTGACATGCTTGTCAAAGTACTTGACAATTCTCCTCTTCACCTCTTCCTGCCGGATGGCAGAGAGGTCACGTAGCTCCTCCACCATATCAAGGGAGAGACGCAGTTCCTCCCCATTTTCAGCTGGACATTCCTCTCTGCCTTCCTGTGTCGTGATCACCCGAGGCGTCTGGACTTCAAATTCTATGGGGAGTACCACCTCACATCCATGGGAGAGCTTGAAGGGGGTCTCCCCAGTGACTGTGTTGGCGGTGGTCCTCAGGGCGCATAGGACCGAGGGAACCTGCTCCACCCAGCTCCCCTTCAGGTTTTCAACCTTCTTCTTTAGGAGGTTCACACTAATCTTGTTTGCCGCCTCCACCTGCCTGTTGCTCATGGGGTGGTGGACCGAGGCAAATCTAAGGTCAATTCCGAGCTGCTCGCAGAAGCTGATGAATTTCGCACCGGCGAACTGAGGCCTGTTGTCCGTGACAATGACCTGGGGTAGACCATGGCGGCAGATGATCTACCCCTAAATAAAGTTTTTGATGACTTGGGAGGTCACCTTGGCCCGCGCCTTCACCTCCAGCCACTTGGAAAACTAATCTATCATTACCAACAGGAACCTCCTCTGCTCGCTGGCCTAGGGGAACGATCCGACCAAATCCATTCCCCAAATCGCAAAGGGTCAGTGTTGGAACCAGTTTTCCGGTCCCTCCTAAAGTTCGAAACAGGATGCAGCCCACACGTACTCCTCTTGAACTATCCTCCTGACGTGAGTCGGAGACCTGAAAACAGACCGAGGGGTCTCAACTCGGAGGTCCCATCTCTTTCCCGAAAGAACTAAAAATCGTCCCCTCCCTAGCCAATGCTGAGCTAGGTGCCTGTGAGGAAGATAGTGGAGAGGTTCAACAACCCTCTCAGTCACCTTATCGGTCTATTTATAGGTCTCTGAATCTGATCTGCAAATATCACTTCTGAATTAACCTGAAATGACCAAAACACCCTGGGCTGGGTCTGCAATCAGCCAAACTCTGCAGTTCTGGAGAGCTATACGCAGACCTTCAGGGGTAGAAATGGAAAACTACCTGGGGCACAAAGGTAAAATCCCCCTTGAGGGAAAAAAAAGGTAAAGACATCACCTCTCCCCTATGGCGAGTGGTGAAGAGTCTGGCGAGCGAGACGGCCGCCCTGTCCGTCTCGCCGTCCCCTCGGCCTGTGGGCTCTCTCGCCTCCTAGAATGATCTCGCCCACTAGGAGGTCTCGCCCACTTCAAGGGATCCCCCACCTCGCCTCCTGCAGGTGGGCATCCTCTCATCTCGCCAGCCCCCTTTTCGCTAGCTGGACCACCTCTCGCTAGCCCAAGGTTGTATAGAATCCCCGCTCTTTTCGAGGTTGCTCTAACCTCGAAAAGATAAGTCCAACCGCGGCTCGCGATGCTAGGATTCACTCATGAGAATCTTTGGTGCCCCCCCATGGGGCCTATAAATATGGGATCTCAGCCTTCATTAGGGTCCCTTTTGCCTTCCTTTATTTCCTCATCCTTCAGAATGTCTCACAGCCAGAGTTTTCGCGAGCGCCTTGCGATGGTACGAAGGCGAAATAAAACCAACACGGACGCCCTATTCCAGGATCTGGGGCGTATTCCTCCCTCGGCCCCTCCGTCCTCTCACTTGAAAAAGATGAAGGCCGCCTGCCCTCCCCTCTCGGTGGGGGCGACCTCCTCTGCCCCTTCAACGGACAATCCTTTCGCCTCTCCCGGGGAGAAATGGGTAATTTCTCATTCTTCTCTCTCTTCTTTCGTCCCGCATATTGACCACGCTTTTCCAGGGAAGCTTTGTTGATTCCCCGATGCCCGCCAATCCTCCTGATAATATTGACCAAGCTCATCAGCGCGCCGACTCGCCTGAGGCATCCTCCCCACCCCTCTCGCGGAAAGAGAACCTCTCGCAGGTTGTGGGGAACCCAGTAAGAGCTTTCCCTTCTTGCTTTTCCTTCAATTCGCCTTCTTTTACCCAACCCATGCGAGCCCATCCTTGTTTACGATTTCTCGCTCTTTTCGCAGGCATCCAATTTGATTCTAACACTGAAGACGCTCCCGCGTCTCCTCGCCTCTCTCCTCTTCCTCATCCTGGCGAGATCGAGGAGTACTTGGGTGATCCCACGGATACTCTGGAGCTGAAACGGAGGACGGCTAGAATGTTCCGCAAATACACACATATAATCCGCGAGATGGAGCTGGAGAAGCAGGCCTCCGACCGGCGCATGGACTGGCTAGAAACAGAGTCTCACCATCTTTCTGCCGAGATGGAAGCTGGCGGTGCAATAGACGGGACAGACCCCCAAGCCATCCTAAACGAGACGGACAAACATCTCCGTCTCACGCGCAGCGGCGTGGTCGCCGCTTGCGCCTTTCATCTTCCCGGCCGCCCTCCATTCGCGGGAGGTCAAGATGGCCGCTGGAAATGGGTGCGAAACTAAGCTGTCGTGGTCCCGTCTCGCCTTCCCCAGGCCCTCCTGTATTTTTATTGCCAATTTAATTATGTTTAACTACTGCTGCGTTGCATAAAACGTTCCTGGGCGGGATGCCCCCTCTGCGGGATGAACTATTTTATCATTTCGGTACTGTGCCTGTCATATCATGCTAAGTTTTTCATCATTACCATGATTAGCTCTTTTTTCAATTAGTAGGTTTATAATGATGCTTTTACCTCGAAAAGACCGCTGCGGTGCCCCCGCCCCTTGGGTTCTAGAGAGAGAGAGAGAGAGAGACGAAGCGTCGGGGTGCCTCTTCATTTCCCGCCGCTTGATTTTCCCGCTTAATCTCCTCTCTCCCTCACTCCTTATAAATATATCAAATCCAGACATTCCCCTGCTTTTGTTATTCTTGGCCGTCTTTTTGATTGCAGCTTCCGTCTCTCTCCTCTTCCTCACTCATCTCGCGTCCCGCTCTCCTATGTCATTCTCTTCCCCTTTACTGCCTTCTCACCTGCCATGGGAAAGAAGAAGGTGGAAGAAGGCGAGGGCCGCAGCCGCTGCGGAAAGCGGTTTGTGGATCACAACTTCCCTCTCGGCAGACTGCCAGAGGAAGAATATGCTTGTTTCGCCAACGTGTATCTCGCTGATGGTTATTTATCCCGCCTGCCCAAAGTTGGCGAATGCATCAACACTTTCTAACTCAACGAACTGGCCTTCCCAGTCTCGTACTTCGAGGCGGGGCTGCGACTTCCCCTTTGGCCGGAGGTCAAGCTAGTTCTTAAGTACTTCGGGGTTGTCCCTGCCCAATTCAACCCCAACGCCATCTCCATGCTGATTGCTTTCGCCTGCTACCTGCGGCGAGAGCGCATCGAATTTAGCTTGACGGCCTTTCGCAAGCTGTTCGTCTACCACGCAAAAGACGACGACGTCTCTTATTTCATAGGCCAAGGCCTGAAGGTGTGCGAGACACCGAATAAAAACCACCACTGGCTGACTCGCTTTGTCTTCATCTGCGGGGATTTGGGAGGCATTCCTCTCGCCCCGGTGTCTCCTGCTGAATGTTATTATGAAACCCCCAAGGTGGGGGTGTCGAGAAGGATCTCTGCGACTTCTTCGCAGGGAAGAATTTCGAGGTCCATTACCTCAGGCGAGACCTCAACTCGCTTCCAGCCGTCTTCCCCAGCGAAGGTATACTCCTGTCCCCCCTTTAGCCTTGTAAATTTTTGTTCTCTGCTGACTGTCATCTCGTCTAGGAGAAAGAACCATCCCCGTTCATCCCCCTTATCAAAGTAACCGGGCTCTCGCCTTAGCGAGTATGGCGGCGGAGGCCGCGAAGGACACGCTGACACCCACCCCAAAGAAGAGGCTCGTGGACGAGGGCACTTCTCGGCACAGCCCCAAGAAGAAGGTGAATAAATCTGTGTCTTTCAAAAAGAAGAAAAGATCTGCCAAACAAAGGAAAGATCCCTCGGGATCCCTGTCCCCCATCTCTTTATCGTCTCCCTCACCTCCCCGAATACTCGTCTCGCCTGCCCGCGAGATGGTCTCGTTAGAGCCAGCTGCCACCACCAAGGTTCAGCCCGCCAAGTTCCCTTCCGGCGAGGCTGGCTCCTTTAGTCGCTCAGCTCCCGCCTCGCACCCTAATTACAACATGGGGCCTGTGACCGATGATGATGTCGGCGAGCCGGTGCTCCTATGGGACAAGGACGCTAACCGCGTGTCGGTGTCCACTCTCCTTCCTTGTTGGAAAGAGCAGGATCCCCGCCTTATCCCTAGGGTTTGGGCTATATGGTGGCCTTGGCTCTGAGCCCGCAGACAATGAGGCGTCGCGAGATCTCATTCTGAAGAGTGCCCACTCTCAATTTCGCTCCCTGGAACTCGTGCACCGGGTCTTGCGCCGCCTGGTTTTTAACAATAGAAAATGGAAGGAAGCGGAGGCCGGTCTCGCCGCAGAACGGGAGAAATACAGCGATCTAGAGAAGCGGTTGGTTGTCGTCAACAACCTCCTTGCGCAGAGCCAGGGTGGTGTGGTAAGTTTTCTTACCGTTGCTTTGCTAGTCTTACTCGGAGCTCATTATGGTCCTTTACTCATTCTCTTCCTGTAGGATGCCGAGACAGCCGACAGGATGCGCTCGCGCATTGAGGAGTTGGAGGGAGAAAACAAGAAATTGACAGCTGAAAATCTCCGCCTTCGGAACAGCGCGGCACCCCCCTCAGACCAATTTCTCGTTCCTTCCCGTTATTCTGTAGACGAGGTGGATTCCCTCTGCCGAGACTCCAATATCAAGACGGCGGAGCTTGTTCTAAAAATGATGAAGGAGCTAGGGGTTGTGCGCGATGATGCCGAGACGGTTACTGCCCGCGACCTAGTCCCCCGCTTATATGGCGAGACGGACGACAACTCTTCTTCTGACAGCGAGTAGAGAATCATCAGCTCCAGTGGCTTCTCTCCCCCTTTTTCTTTTTATTTTGTCTGACACTTGTAATTTTGGTAGACAATTCCTTGAAAATAGCGAGGTATTCTTCTTCTTGTCCCCAGGAAATTCTGTTTAAACCTTTCATATGTTGCTTGATTGCTGCTTTTATCTTCGGCCGTCTCGCTTAATAGCTAGCCAAAAATGCGAGACTAACCTTAGATCTCTCTTTGTCTATACTACCCGTGAGATCAGCTGACCCTTAGCGTTCGTCTCGCCGCAAGATTAACCTACGTTGAAGTCCCTGGAGGCCAGCCGCCCTACTTGAAAGGCCCCCACCTTCTTACGCCAGGCTTGCGCCTTGAACAGGGAAGGCCCACTCGCTATGGGCGAGACTGCCCATGCCGAGTGTCGGCCGGAGACCCTCCTCCCTGGCCTGATCCCCGATCCTTCCCTTTTTTTAGAGATTTTCCACCAATCTCCTGATAAATTTGAACATTTCTCCCCGTGAACTCTTGTCGCTTGACTTGCCCTCGAGTGAGCCTACAGCCCTGCCAGCTAGATGAGAGCCTGGTCAGCGGGTCTGCTCGGGGTCTCTTTTCCGAACCCTCTCCGACCACCGAGTGAGCCTACAACCCTGCCAGCTAGATGAGAGCCTGGTCAGCGGGTCTGCTCGGGGTCTCCTCTCCAAACCATCTCCAACCACCGAGTGAGCCTACAACCCTGCCAGCTAGATGAGAGCCTGGTCAGCGGGTCTGCTCAGGGTCTCCTCTCCAAACCATCTCCAACCACCGAGTGAGCCTACAGCCCTGCCAGCTAGATGAGATCATGGTCAGCGGGTCTGCTCGGGGTCCCCTCTCCAAACCATCTTCAACCACCGAGTGAGCCTACAGTCCTGCCAGCTAGATGAAAGCCTGGTCAGCGTGTCTACTCGGGGTCTCCTCTCCAAACCATCTCCAACCACCGAGTGAGCCTACAACCCTGCCAGCTAGATGAGAGCCTGTTCAGCGGGTCTGCTCGGGATATCCTCTCCAAACCATCTCCAACCACCGAGTGAGCCTACAACCCGCCAGCTAGATGAGAGCCTGGTCAGCGGGTCTGCTCGGGGTCTCCTCTCCAAACCATCTCCAACCACCGAGTGAGCCTACAGCCCTGCCAGCTAGGTGAAAGCCTGGTCAGCGGGTCTGCTCGGGGTCTTCTCTCCAAACCATCTCCAACCACCGAGTGAGCCTACAGCCCTGCCAGCTAGATGAGAGCCTGATCAGCGGGTCTGCTCGGGGTCTCCTCTCCAAACCATCTCCAACCACCGAGTGATCCTACAGCCCTGCCAGCTAGATGAGATCCTGGTCAGCGGGTCTGCTCAGGGTCTCCTCTCCAAACCATCTCCAACCACCGAGTGAGCCTATAGCCCTGCCAACTAGGTGAAAGCCTGGTCAGCGGGTCTGCTCGGGGTCTCCTCTCCAAACCATCTCCAACCACCGAGTGAGCCTACAGCCCTGCCATCTAGATGAGAGCCTGGTCAGCGGGTCTGCTCGGGGTCTCCTCTCCAAACCATCTCCAACCACCGAATGAGCCTACAGCCCTGCCAGCTAGATGAGAGCCTGGTCAGCGGGTCTGCTCGGGGTCTCCTCACTTACACCTCACATTTGATGCCATGAAAAGGATACCTATACTCCCATCACCTCAGAAGTGCACGTCAATATTGCAAGCATCGTACGACAATATAAAATGTAATGAACAAAAAGTGTTATGGGTAAAATCTCTTTAAATCATCACCACTTCGGGCACGATCGAGGGGTACCCCGTCCACATCCTGGAGGTGGTACCCTCCCGACTTCAAGACCTCTTTTACTACAAAAGGACCCTCCCAATTGGGACTGAGCTTCCCTACGGAGGCCCCTCTACCTGCTGCATCTACCTTTTTTAGGACCAAATCTCCCTTCTCGAACTGCCTGACCCTTATATGCTTGTCGAAGTACCTTGCCATCCGGCGCTTGACCTCCTCCTGCCGGACCATTGCCAAATCCCTGAGCTCCTCCATGAGGTCCAGAGAGAGTCTCTACTCTTCCTCGTTCTCTGTTCTCCATCCTTCGCCTCCTTCCATTGCAACTGCTACTCTTGGTGATGCGACTTCAAATTCGATGGGTATAACAGCCTCCAATCCATGAGAGAGCTTAAATGGGGTCTCTCCCGTGGCGATGTTTGGTGTGGTTCTCAAGGCCCAAAGGACTGATGGTAGCTGCTCAACCCAGCTCCCCCTCAAATTTTTCACTTTCTTCTTCAACAGATTGACAATGACTTTATTGGCTGCTTCCACCTGCACGTTACTTCGTGGATGATGAACAGAGGCAAAGCGGAGATCTATCCCCAAGCGGATGTAGAAATCAACGAACTCCCTACTTGCAAACTGTTGTCCATTATCTGTTACAATGGCTAGGGGTAACCCATACCGGTAGATGATCTCTCCCCATACGAAATTTTTGACCACCTGCGATGTCACCTTATCCAGCGCCTTCACCTCCATCCATTTTGAGAAGTAGTCCACCATGACTAGCAGGAATTTCCTCTGGCCACTTGCTTGGGGAAAAGGACCCACCAGATCTAGCCCCCATATAGCGAAAGGCCAGGGAGCTATGATTGTCCGCAACCTCGGGGCCGGAAGGAGCTGGAGGGGGGAGAACTCCTGGCATTTTGACACCTTTTCGCGAATTCCTTCGCATCCTTCCTGAGGGTAGGCCAGAAGTACCCTGTCTCAGCACCCTCCCTTCTAATGTCCGGCTCCCCGAGTGACTCCCGCATTCTCCCGAGTGAATCTCTTACAGAACCTTTGGAGCCTCCTCCTCTGACACACATCGGGCCATTAAACCCGACAGCGTCTTGCGGTATAAAACCCCATCTTTCAGCAGGTAGTATGCCGATTTGTATCTGGTATGCTTCTTGTCGTGTTCTTTCGCAGGTAACTGCCCTGACGCCAAAAAGGTGATGAAGGGGTCCATCCAAGACCTCTGCTGACATATCTCCATGAGCTCCCCTTCTTCTACAGACGGCCTGAAGAGCTCCGTCATTGTCCCCCCGGCTCGGGGGCCATAATTGGCGAGTTGGTCGGCCTGAGTGCTCTCCCCCCTCGGGACATGCTGAATTGAAAAGCTTCGAAACTGTCTGATGATGCCCTTGACCTTTCCCAGATATAACTGGAGGGTGGGTTCCCTTGTTTTGAACTCCCCTTTGATCTGGCCTGCCACCACCATGGAGTCAGTCGAGGCCTCGATGTCTTGTATGCCCAATTCCCGGGCTAACCCGAGTCCCGCGATGATCGCCTCATATTCCGCTTGGTTGTTGGTGATCGCAAAATGAATCTTCAAGGCCTGCTCAATCCGGGTCCCCTCAGGACTTATCAAGACCATTCCCCCTCCGAAGAAATTTCTTCCCGATGCTCCATCTACTAACATCTTCCAGGTTGCTCGAGGGGACACTTCCGCCTCCGAGACCTCAATTACGTAGTCCACCAGGAAATCGGCCATCGCCCGTGCCTTAATGGCGAGCCGAGGAACGAAAGCGAGGTCAAATTCACTGAGCTCTATTGACCACTTGGCCAACCTCCTGGAATGTTCTACCCCCTCCAAGATCCGACGGAGGGGGTGATTCGTTACCACCTGAATAGAATGAGCCTGAAAATACAGTCTGAGCTTTCGAGCCGAGACGATGAGGTCAAACACTAACTTTTCAAGGATGGGGTACCCGAGCTCCTCTTTCTTTAGGACCCTGCTCACATAATAGATCGGAAATTGCTTCTTCCCTTCTTCTCGCACAAGAACCGAGCTCACAGCCCCAGTCCCTACCCCCAAGTATAAAAACAAGACCTCTCCTTCCCTCGGCCCCTGGAGTAAAGGTGTCTGGGTGAGCTGTCACTTTATAGCCTGAAAAGCCTTCTCATATTCTGGGGTGCATTCGAACTCCTTGCCTCCCCGCAGTGTCCGAAAGAAAGGCGAGCATCTCTCTCCAGCTCGAGAGAGAAACCTGCTTAGCCCAGCCAACTTGTCCGTGAGACGTTGAACCTCCTTAGCATTTCTAGGGGACTCCAACTCTAGGATTACTTTTACTTTCTCGGGGTTGGGCTCCACTCCCAATGGGGTGAGAAGATGTCCGAGGAACTTTCCCATATTGGCTCCGAATACACATTTCAGGGGGTTAAGTCTCATTTTATATTTCCTCAGGGTCTCGAAGGTCTCCTCAAGATCTAGGATATGAGCTTCGAGGTCCTTGCTTTTGATCATCAAGTCATCTACGTACACCTCGAGGTTCCTTCCTCTCTGCTTTCGGAAGATCCGATCCATCATTCTTTGGTAGGTTGCTCTCACATTTTTCAAACCGAAAGGCATCATATTAAAACAGAAACATCCATCCTACGTGACAAAGGTGACGTCCTTAACGTCCGGTGGATGCATGCGTATTTGGTGATATCCGGAAAACGCATCCAAGAAACTCATAAAAGGAAAACCGACGGCTGAGTCAACCAGCGCGTCGATTCGGGGCAGCGGGTAACAATCCTTGGGGCACGCTTTATTTAAAAGAGAGAAATCCACACACATTCTCCATCTACCCTCCCCTCTTTTAACCATTACAACATTACTCACCCACCCCGGATACTTGCAAGTGGACACAAACCCCACCTTAAGTAACTTCTCTACCTCCTCTCTAATAGGTCCGACCATCTTGGAGGCGATGGCCCTCTTCTTATGCTGTATGGGGCGAGTGTTGGGATCGAGATTGAGGCGGTGACAAGCGACGTCCGCATCGACCCCGGGCATGTCTGCGGCGCTCCATGCGAAGACGTCAATATTTTCCTGTACGCAGGCCTTGATCCTCTCTCGGTCTTCCGTGTTGAGCTCGCCGCTGATCTTTATCTTCTCCTCTCTGCCTTCCTTGGTACGGATCTCTACCTCGAGTACCTTCACGGCCGCCTTCAGCCTTGATGGCTCTTCCTCTCCTTCCTACCCTTCCAGCGCGTCCTGCTCTCTGACTTCGTCTTCCGCAATGGCCATCACCATTTCTTCCCCAGCTCTTCCATCTCCCACTTGCTTGCGTCCTCTCCATCCTGCCGTGAGGCCCTTCTTTTTTCCGGCGGGCCCCCTTCCTGGGCGACGCTCCCGCTTCCTCCATCTTCCTCTTCTCTTTCCTCCCTTCATCTTCTTTTGGCTCCCTTTCCTCTGTTTCCTCCATCTCTCCTCCCTCCTTTCCAGCCATTTCTAGCTTTCCCGCAATGCCTCCAACCACCACTACTTCTCCCTCTCCTCCAGCACCTTCCTCTCCTCTTTCTTCTACCATCCCCGTCTCTCCGTACTCCACTCCCGCCATTTCTGGCTCCCCCGCAATGCCTCCAGCCACCACTACTTCTCCCTCTCCTCCAGCACCTTCTTCCTCTCTTTCTTCTGCTTCGCCCCCCAGTTCCTATTACAATTGCTCCATCCTCTTCTTCATCTCTTCAGCGTCTCCTTGCCAGGAGACGGTGTTCACTGACGATATGTAGCATTCCCTTGCGGCCTTTGGATCCCCCCATACCCTGATTTGGGTACCTCCTGAGTTCAGTTTCAAGCATTGGTGAAACGATGACGGAATGCATCTGAAAGCGCTGATCAAGGGGCGCCCAAAGATAGCGTTGTAACTACTGGGGGCATCCACTATGACAAAGCGGCAGTTTCGGGATAGCCCTCCCAGGGTTACTTGGAGTCCCACTCCCCCCTCGACTTCTTTCCTTTCTCCTGAGAATCCAAACAATGGTCCATTCGCCGCCAGCACCCTCCGAGCCTCCACCCTCATCGTATTAAATGCCTTTATGAAAATCACGTTCACCGAACTCCCATTGTCTACTAGGATTCGTGACACCGTAAAGTTCTCGATGGAGGTTCGTATCACCAACGCGTCACAGAAAGGGTCTTCATGATCTGGCATGTCCTTCCTCGAAAAGGTGATCTTTTCATCTTGGGGAGGGGATTGTGACGTCGAGGCTACGCTTCGGCGGTACATAGTGTGAAGGGTCGCCTTTCGGGCCGCCTCTATCCCTACCCCTCCATGGATTACTCCAATTCCTTCGCGATCTCCTTCATCCGTTTGATTTACACATCGATCCTCTTCTCCTATACCTGTCACTTCCTCTATCCGCACCGGTATTTTTTGTTCTCCCGCTTCTCTAGTTCTCCTCATTTCCAAGAAATCTGGGCAGGTAGCCGTTGCGTGACCTTCCTCCTCGTGGAAGTCACAATATGGCAACACCACCTCCCCCCTTGCCTTCCTTCCTGAGGATTTCTTCTTCTCCCAACTCCTGCTCCTCTTCCCCTCTCTCGGCCTCTTCCTTTGCCTCGGTCGATAGCCATAGCCTACTGCAGAGGGGGCAGGGGTGGTCTATGACCATACCCCCACCCTTGCTGGTGAAATCTTCCCGGTCCTCCTTATTAGTTCCTCCCCCCGTGGGGAAATCCTCTACCTTGTCCTGGGGCAGGGCCTCCCTGTTGCCTCCATCCCAGCTCTTGATATGCCGGTGCCCTCGGCTCTTCTCTTCTCCTTGCCTCCTGCTGTCTCCCACATGACTCCCTCGACTCCACCTCAGTAAGCCTTGCCAATTTTTTTGCAAAAGCGGGATTTGCCGCCTCCATCACTATTTCCTTTGCCGCCTTCTCCATCAAGCCCTCAAAAGACAGCGACGCCTTCCGGGTGAGGTTTATTTTGAAAAAACCTTCCCGTAGTCCCACGGTAAAGGCCATCTGGAGGGCAAACCCTGACACCTCCTGTATATCCAAGATCTCCTCTTGGAATCTGTCCACGTACTGAGCTAGTGATTCATCTGCCTTCTGCTTAATCAAAAAGATTGACTCTGGGTTCCTCTTTCTCTTCTTAGAAGTGGAGAACCGCAACTGGAAACTCCTACTTAGGTCCTCAAAGCAGTATATCGAGCCTGTCGAGAGCTGATGAAAGCAGTCTCTAGCTTTGTCCTTTAGAGTAATGACAAAAAGACGGCCTTTAAACGCGTCCGTCATGGGCCTGATCGAAACCACATCCTCGAACCATTGCAAGTGATGAAGGGGATCATCTTTCCCCACATAGTAGTTCATTTCGGGCTCCCGGAACCCTTTCGGGACGGGAGCTGACAGGATCAACTCACAAAAAGGCGACCCTCTCGCCTCCGGTCTCGCCGCCCCCACTCACGCGACGACCTCTCCTGGCGAGATGGTACTCGCCGGGCTTGGGAACAGCTCCCTTCCTGCCATGTCCCTCCCGCTTCCTTCCTCCATCACCTCCTTCCCCAGTCTCCTCCTCGGGGAATCTTCTCCCACTCGCGCCGAGACGAGCTCTTCTTGCGGTGTGAGAGCAGGCACTTGAGGCAGTGGGGTTGAACAATCCCCCTGCCGCGAGATCCCTTGCAGCAATCCATGATCCCCTTGATTGAAGCCATAAACTCCTCTCTTCCAACAAATCTCCCCAGGTTATCCAACCCCTCTCCTTCTCCTTCTACGTGATCTACCGTCATGCGGTTGCTCAAGGTTCTTCTCTGAGGGCTGCACTCCACGCTCACCATACCAAAAATGTTGGAACCAGCTTTCTGGTCCCTCATAAAGTTCGAAACAGGATTCAGCCCACACGTACTCCTCTTGAACTATCCTCCTGACGTGAGTCGGAGATCTGAAAACAGACCGAGGGGTCTCAGCTCGGAGGTCCCACCTCTTTTCCGGAAGAACTAAAAATCTTCCCCTCCCTAGCCAATGCTGAGCTAGGTGCCTGTGAGGAAGATAGTGGAGAGGTTCAACAACCCTATCAGGCACCTTATCGGTCTATTTATAGGGATCTGAATCTGATCTGCAAATATCACTTCTGAATTAACGTGAAATGACCAAAACACCCTGGGATGGGTCTGTAATCAGCCAAACTCCGCTGTTC
Organism: Platanthera guangdongensis; assembly: GCA_039583875.1. NCBI lineage: Eukaryota > Viridiplantae > Streptophyta > Magnoliopsida > Asparagales > Orchidaceae > Platanthera > Platanthera guangdongensis. The sequence goes on along the minus strand of CM077150.1, from coordinate 45,198,659 downwards.
TGGAGAGCTATACGCAGACCTTCAGGGTAGAAATGGAAAACTACTTAGGGCGCAAAGGTAAAATCCCCCTTGAGTGTAAAAAAGGTAAAGACATCACCTCTCCCCTGTGGCGAGTGGGGAAGAGTCTGGCGGGCGAGACGGCCGCCTTGTCCGTCTCGCCGTCCCCTCGGCCTGTGGGCTCTCTCGCCTCCTAGAATGATCTCGCCCACTAGGAGGTCTCGCCCACTTCAAGGGATCCCCCATCTCACCTCGTGCAGGTTGGCATCCTCTCATCTCCCCAGCCCCCTTCTCACTCGCTGGACCACCTCTCGCGAGCCCAGGGTTGTACAGTCAGGGGGCCATGATGCTCTTGAGGTGCTGAGCTAGTTGCAGTTGGAGGGGGCAAACAACTAGCATTTGTGGAACCTCTTTGTGAATTCTACAGCATCGTGCCCCAGGGTAGGCCAGAAGTATCCTTGTCTCCTCGCTTCCAGGGTATGGCTCCCGGAGCGGCTCCCACACTCCCCGGAGTGGACTTCTTCCAAGATCCTCTGCACTTCCCTCTCGGCTACTCAACGGGCCAGCATCCCCGAGAGAGTCTTCCGATACAACTACCCATCCCAGAAGAGATAGTACGCCAACTTGTAACTGAACCTCTTCTTGTCCATCCCCTCTGGATACTCCCCTGTGGAGAGGAAAGACGTAAACAGGTCCATCCACGAGGGGTGTTGATCCACCTCCATCAGCTCCCCCTCTTCAATGGAAGGGCGGAATAGATCAGTGATGGTACCCCCCACCCGGGGACCGTGCTTCGCCAGCTGATCAACCTGCTCATTCTCCTCCCTGAGCACGTGTCGAATGGAGAAGGTCTGAAACGTGTCGATGACCCCCTTCACTTTTGCTAAGTATAGCTGGATGGTAGGCTCTCTTGCCTCGAACTCCCCATTGATCTGGGAAGCTACCACCATGAAGTTAGTGAGGACCTCCACATTGAGCACCCCCAGCTCCCTGGCTAGGCGCAGCCCTGCTATTATGGCCTCATACTCGTCTTGGTTGTTAGTGATGGGGAAGTGCACCACCACCGTTTGCTCAATTCTCGTCCCCTGTGGGCTTTTCAAGATTACCCCCACCCCCAGGGAATGTCTCCCTGAAGCCCCGTCTACCTTCACCTTCCACGAAGTTGGTCGAGTTATGTTTTCCTCCGCCACCTCGACCACGTAGTCAGACAAAAAGTTGTCCATTGCTTGGGCCTTGATCGAGAGGCGGTGGACGAAGGTGATACCGAACTCACTCAGTTCCACCGACCACTTAGCTAGCCTGCCTGAATGCTCCACCCCCTCAAAGAAGTTGCGGAGGGGATGTTCAGTCACCACTCAGATGGAGTGTGCCTGGAAGTAGGGTCGGAGCCTCCGAGCCAAGATGACTAGAGCAAAGGCCAGCTTTTCCAAGATGGGGTATTGGAGCTCGGCTTTCCTCAGGACCCGACTCACATAGTATATGGGGAGCTGTCTCCTCCCCTCTTCACGAACCATGACGGAGCTCAAGGCCTCCACTCCGACCTCGAGATACAAATACATGTCTTCCCCTTCCTTCGGCCCTTAGAGCAGCGGAGCCTGGGTCAACTGTCTCTTCAGGTCATAGAATGCCTCCTCGCACTCCTTTGTCCACTCGAACTTCTGACCCCCCTCAACGTCTTGCAGAAGAGGGAGTATTTCTCCCCAGCCCGGGAGAGGAACCTGCTCAATCCTGCTAGCTTTATTGTCAACTCCTGCACCTCTCTAGCATTCTATGGCGATCTCATCTCCATGATGGCTTTAATCTTGTCAGGATTTGGCTCGACCCCTGCGGGGGGAGGAGATGCCCAAAGAACTTCCCCATGCTGGCCCCGAAAATGTACTTCAGGGGGTTCAGCCGCATCTTATATTTGCGCAAGGTGGCAAAGGTTTCCTATAGGTCCGGGAGTTAAGAGTCCACATCTTGACTCTTGATCATGAGGTCATCTACGTACACCTCCAAGTTCCTCCCCCTCTGTTCCTGGAAGACCCTGTCCATCATCTTCTAGTATGTTGCCCCTGCATTCTTCAGCCCCAAAAGCATCATTTTGTAGCAGTAACACCCATCCCCCGTGATGAAAGAGACGTCTTTGATGTCCGGGGTTGCATCCTAATCTGGTGATAACCTGAAAATGCATCTAAGAAGCTCATTATAGGAAAACCGACGGCTGAGTCAACCAGCGCGTCGATCCGAGGCAAGGGATAACAGTCCTTAGGGCATGAGTTATTAAGCTACGAAAAATCAACACACATACGCCACCAACCGTCTCCTTTTTTAACCATCACAACATTGGAGACCCAGCCGGGGTATTGTATTTCAGATATAAAGCCAGCCTTGAGGAGTTTGGCCACCTCCTCCCTAATGGGTTCGGCCAGCTTGTCCGTCGTGGACCTCTTCTTCTGTTGGATGGGGTGAGCTCCCGGATCCCGGTTGAGGCGATGACAGGCCACGTCCGCGTCAATCCCTGGCATCTTCATTGTGCTCCATTCGAAGATGTCCACATTCTTCTGGATACATGCCAACATACTGCTCTGAGCCTTCGGGATCAGCCCCCTGCTGATGTGAATCCTCTCCACCCTGCCTCCAAGGGTGAGAACCTCCATCTCTACCACCTCTTCCGCAGCCTCCAGCCTGGGCTGTTCCTCCCATTCTTCGACATCCCTCTCCTCTGGGACAAGAATCTCTTCAGCTGCCATCTCTTCCTCCATAGCCATCACCTCGGCCAACTCCTCCTGGTCTCCTCCTAACACCTCTACCTCGGTGCAGCTCTCCACCTCCATCTCCTCTCCTCCTGCCTCATGTTTTGCCTCTTCCATTCTCCGCTCCATCTCCTCGGCCCCTTCCTGCCAGGAGATAGAGTTCACGACGGTGACATAGCACTCCCTTGCCACTTTGGGGTCACCCCGAACCCTGACCTGGATCCCCTCGGCGTTGAATTTCAGACATTGGTGGAAGGACGAGTGGACACAGCAGAAGGTGCTGATGAGGGGCCGCCCAAAGATGGCATTGTAGCTGTCAGGGGCATCCATGATGACAAACCTGCAGTTCCGGGACTACACCCCCAGGGTAACGTGGAGCCCTACTCCTCCTTTTACCTCCTTCCTCTCCCCTGAAAATCCAAACAGGGGGCCATCTGAAGCTAGCACCCTCTTCGCCTCCACCTTCATTGTGTCAGATGCCTTTTTGAAGATGACGTTGACAGAGCTCCCATTGTTAATGAGGATCCTATAGATGGTGAAATTCTTGATGGTCATCTGGATGACCAGCGCATTACAAAAGGGATCCTCATGATCCGGCATATCCTTCCTTGAGAAGGTAATCTTTTCTTCTGGGGGTGGGGTCTGGGATGTGGAGCCAATGCTCCGGCGGTATATGGTGTGGAGGCTCGCCTTCAGGGAAGCCTCAATCCCCGCTACCCCCCGTGGATCACTCTGATCCCTCCCCGGTTCCCTACGTCTGCCCGGTCTTCATATCGATCCTCCTTCTCCCGAGGCAGGACCTCTTCAATCCTCACCTCCCGGCGACCCTGCTGCTGATACTACTCCCTGTTTCCTCTCATCTCGAGGAACTCTGGGCACGTGGTCGTAGCGTGCCCCTCCTCTTGGTGGAAGTCACAGTAGGGCAACTCCACCCTGATTTCTCTCCTCCTTCTCGGTGGCGCTCTCCTCCTCTCCCCCATGGCTATAGCCATAACATGATTATGATCGGGATAGGAGGTCTTTGCGCGTGCCTCCAACCTAAGGGGTGGAACTGATCCTGGTCCCCCTGGCGATTGTCCCTTCTTTGGTAACCTCTCTGTAGCCCCTGGTCCTGCCACTCGGGCCTCTAGCCCAGCCGACGGTCTGGCTCCTAACGCCCCTACCTGAGCTACTGCTGCCCCTACATTTGCCGCTATTCCCTCAACCGGGGTTCAACTCTCCTTTCCTCATGCTCTCTGCCGCCTCTCGGCTCCTCTTTATCCGTAGCCCACCTGGCTAGCTTCCGGGCAAACTCCGGATTCGACGCCTCCCCATCAACCTCCCTTGATCCCCTCTCCATCAGCTCTTCCTAGGAGAGGGGTGGCACTCTCTTCAGCTCCATTCTGAAGAATCCCTGTTGCAGCCCCAAGGTGAAGGACATCATCAGGCTATGGTCGGGCATCTCCAGGACTTGGGTGACCTCTTCTTGAAACTGGTCAACGTAACTCCCTAAAGTCTCGTTCACCACCTGCTTGATGGCGAAGAGCCGACACTTGAAGCCATCCGACATTTGTCGGATCGAGACCACGTGATCGAACCACTGGACCTGCTGGACCGGGTCTCCCTTCCCGGTGTAGTAAGACATTTCGGGTTCCCTGAACCCCTCTGGTACTGGGGCAGAGGAAACCAGCTCGTTGAAGGGGCTGCCTCCCCCTGCTGGGCGAGCCGTAGGATCTCTTCCCCCCATCTAGCTGAACCGGCCTCCGCTTGCCGAGTAGGAGAAGAGCACGCGCCCGAGGATTTCGCATCCCCTTCCTTCTTCGGCAACCTCCTTCCCAGCTCGCCTGTCGGGAGCGTCCTCGCCCATAGACGGGGCGGCGACGATCAAAATAGCCGGAGTCGAGCACTCGGCCCGCGTGCCGAATGCGAACTTGACGAGGTTCAACACCTCTTTCCTGAAGTCTTCAAATATCCCCACCATGGCCAAAGGTGGTGGGGGCGGCGAGTCGGACATGTCCGAGCCATGTCCTTCTCCTCTTGACATCTAGCATGTTGAAGATTTTCTGTGATGACCACTCTCCACGTTCACCACACCAAAATGTTGAAACCGAAAACTCGATCTCTTGTGGAGTTTACCCTTGGAGAAGGGGTGATCGCACACCTACATCTCTCCTACAAGCCAAACAACAAAAAGGAATGGAAACTGGCCCAAGGGCTTGGCGTTGAGGTCCCACCACACACCCGGAAGATCTTAGAGCGCTTCCCCTCAATAGCCAAAGGCCGAGCTAAGGCTGTCTCAGAAAGCACAAGAAGATCTGATCACTGATAAACATGCTTTTTGAGGTGCCCTTTGGGTCCTATTTATAGATTTCTGAAGATGACCTGCAAATAGCCAACCTCTACTGTTTTGAACAGCCATGTGCAGCCCAACTGGCTCTGCCAATAGTGTAACTCCGTTGTCCTATCAAGCTATTCACACCTCTGGCAAGGCACCCAGGTTATTTTGCCTCTGGGCCCCACTGGGCAGGTCCCAAGGATCTGGAGGCTAGCTCGCTGCGACTCTCCACCTCGCTGGGGAGAATGCGACTTGGCTCCCACAGCTCGCCTTCTCTCCTTGGTCGAGCGCGAGTCAGGCCGCCGCAGCCCGCCCATCCTCGCTTTGAGGCGGGGCTAGCTGACAAGTTGCCTATGGGAGAGCGGGCTGGCCGGTCTAAGATTGTCACAACAGATGTTCCAGAGGAGCTCACCGATCTTGTTTCGACGAATTCAGATTCCAGCTCCCGAGATTTAGCTCGAAGAATGTCGAGCTACGCTCGACGAACGTCGATCTCAATTCAGGCTCAGTTTTGCGGAAGCCCGCCTCGGTTCGACGAACCCTAAACGGACACAGGCTGTGTTGGCCAGCTCGTGCAGCTCGCTCACCTAGCTTTGGCGGGAGCGGGCTAACCATTTTGAGCTCGCCGGTATGATGTTCTGGCGCAAGCAGGTCGCCTTGGTCCGCTCGTCTTGCCTAGTGGACCCACTCGGTGAACACGGGGTTGTACACTCATGATATATGTAATTTATTAAAAATTACTCATGAAGGTACTTTGCAAGTCAAAGATTCAAATTTCTTCCAACTAGAATCTGAGTACGAGAAATTTTGAATCGAGGCAGATGAAAACATGGATTCAATATACACAAGGTTCATCAAGATTGTAAATGACTCGAAAGTTCTTGGAAAGATGTTCTTCAATGATAACTTGGTGAGAAAAATTCTTCGGTCTCTTCCTGTGAAGTTCAATCCAAAAGTGATGACTATCTTGGAGTCACACGATCTAAAGAAGCTCCAAATCGAGAGCCTCATTGAGAATCTCAAAACCCATAAGGTTGAGATAAATATTCAACAACAAGAGTACAACATGGAGCCAAAGAAGATGACCTTGGCATTGAAATCAAAGAAGGAGGTCGGCAGCAGTGCTGATGATGATGAAGAGGATGAGGAGAGCTTATTTGTAAAGAAGTTCAAAACATTCATGACGAATCTAGAAAGGTGAAATACCTTTCAAAAATATTTCATCTAGAAGGGGTCTTTATCAAAGAAAAATACATAACGATGATGACAATGATGAGCGGCCATCACCGGAGTGGTATCACTGCAGAAAGATCGAACACATTCGGACTAAGTGCCCAGAGTTTTTGAAAGAGCAAAAATAGAATAGGAATAAGGGAAAAATAGAAGAAGAATGTGCTAAAGGCGGCTACATGGGACTCCTCCGAAAAATCGAGCAGCTCATCCTAAAGCGATGAAGAAGAGGAAAACATATGCCTCATGGAAAGAGCAACATTCCTTCAGATAACAAATGTAGTGTCCAAAGTGACACTAAGGTACCTCCTCCCTTTTTTGATGATTTATATAGTGAATATTTACAAACTTGCAAGTCTTTTGATAAAAGTATAGAAATAATGATCTCTTAAAATATGAAAATAAATTTTTATTAAAAGAGAATGCAAAATTAACTAAAGAAGTTAAGCTATTGGGGAAAGAGAAGATGAATTTTTAAGAGTGCAATCATTCCTTGAGAAAGATAAAAGAACTTGAAGAAGCTCTTGCTAAGTCTCATTCCACTATCGAATCTCTTACTAAGAAAAATGGGGACTTAGAAGGATCTCATAAATCTTCTCTTTCCAAAATAGAAAAGATAAAAAAACCTTTATGAATCACGTGTTTTGTTAGTAATGAAAAACACCACACTTAAAACCTGAATTCAAAATTTAAATATGACAATTAAAAATTCGGAGTTGGCCAAAACAATTTTGATATGATTTTGGTTAATCAATGACATGGAAGTGTAAAATATAGACTATGATATGCTTTTGGGAGCTATCACCCGTCGGTAACTCTTATAATTGTTGGTTGCAACAATTCCATAAAACAAACATTTTTTAATAAAAAATTAAATCAACATTCTTCCATTACCTCGTCTTCCTGCAAGAGTTCACACAACTTTGAAAAGGATCACAAGCCATTTTATATTGTGTGCCAAATGCCATATATTTGGACACACCACAGACTCATGCAGGAAAAAAGTCAAAGTATTTTAAAACAATTTGGATGCCTATGATTTCCACCTCCTCTATAGGAGGAACCTTTTAGGTAACATAATCTTTACCTTCATCTCCCTTTTAGGTATGTTGGCAGGATAAGGACAAAGAAGGTGGATGGTATTTGGCCTTAAGATGCTTCAAACACATGACAAAACAAATCAATGTTCTTTAGCATCGTGGTGAAGAAAGGAGGGATGGTGATTTTTAGAGATAACGACAAAGGAAAGATCATGGGCATGAACACAATGTGTAACAAATCATTTTCTATTTTAAATGTATTATATATAGATGGTTCAAAACATTATTTAATTTCAATTAGTTTATTATGTGGTAAAGGTTTAAATGTCTTATTTGAATCATCTACAAATCTTTATAAAATTATTATTTCTAAAATAAATGATGTCGTACACACCGCACCTAAAATATATAATGTTTATATGATTGCCTTTAATGAACTTTCACATTCTTCTTTTAAATGTTTCATTTCTAAAAATGAAGAATTAGAACTTTGGCATAGGCGTGTTGGTCACTCTAGCACTAAGTGAATTTTAAAAATATTAAAAATAAATTAATTAAGGGATTACAGTTGCTTAATAGAAATTTTTCTTCTCTTTACTCGCATTGGCAAAAGGGGAAATTTTCAAAATCATCTTTTAAAAGTAAAAATATTATTTCTAATTTTAGACTACTACAATTAATTCATATGAATTTATTTGGACTGGTTAGCACAACTAGTCTAGATGATAGAAAATACACCGTTGTATTAATTGATGATTATTCTAGATTTTGTTGGATTATCTTTTTGTCTTCCAAATCCGATGCATTTCTTGAAGTCATTAAACTATGCATTTGTATTCAAAATGAACTTGATTTAAAAATTAAATGCATATGCTCAGATCATAAAAGAGATTTTGAAAATGAAAAATTTAATTCTTTTTTATCTAGGGATTAAACAAGAATTTTCTGGTCCACGCATATGCTTCACGCACTCCACAACAAAATGTTGTAGTGGAGAGGAAAAATAGAACCCTTCAAGAACTTGCATGCACTCTGCTTTCTGAATATGAGTTAATTAGATCATTTTAGGTCAAAGCCATTAATACTGTATATTACGTAATTAATCGTGTCATGCTTTGCCCATTTTAAAAATTAACATTCTATGAATTGTATTTTTAAAAGAAACGTAGTGAATCTTATTCTTGTGTTTTTGGTTGCAATTACTTTACATTAAACACTAGTGATACCTTAGAAATATTTGATGCTAAATGTGATTAAGGAATTTTTATTGGGTACTCTTCCAACTAGTAAGACTTATATAATATATAATAAAATGACTAAAATAGTAAATGGTCTATTCTTGTTAGATTTGATGATTTTGTTCACTGCATAGATACTAATCCTACATTAAGCAAAGAGGAACCCCTTCTCCCTGTGAAGCATGAGGATGATAAACCACTTGGAAAAAAAGAAGAAGAAAAATTTGCCAATAAAGAGGATGAAAACGAAGAATATGTACATACAAGTGAGCTCAAATTTACAGAGTCATCCAAGAAAACTTATTATTCGATAACAATCAAAAGGGGCAACTACTTGTTCTTATTTACATGAGTCTTTTCAAATCTTTGTTTTGTATCCGAAATAGAAGCAAAAAATATTTCAGCTGCTTTAAATGATGAATTTTTGTTTTTAGCTATGAATGATGAACTTAATCAATTTGAACGTAATAAAGTTTGGAAACTTAAAGAAACCATTTAATCATCCAATTGTTTGTGTTAAATGAATTTTTAAAAATAATTTAGATGGTGACTCTAGGATTACAAGGAATAAAACTAGGTTATGATCAATAACCCTTTGAGTCTTCATCTTGATGTATAAGCTGCTGAATAAGATCATTTCGTGTATGAATACCCATCACGAGTAATCACTCACCGAAAATAGATTTCATTTGGATCTCATAGATATGAGTTGTTGGAGATGTCATCATCAATATGAGTCCTTGACGAGATGTAATGAATAACAATTGCTAAAGCAAAGACCACGCGAGTATGGACTCACGGAATATAAATACAACTCTATGTTTGATGAACCGAAGACCTCGCGAGTATGAACTCACAGAATTAATAGAGAATACTATATGACCACACGAGATGAGCTTGCGGGATAAGATATACTATCCCGTGACCTCGCGAGATGAGCTTGCAAAATAAGAGAGGAGGGGGGGGGGGGGGGGGGTTGAACACCTTTGGGGCATGAAGCCTTGGAACAAATAAAATTTTTGAAGAGATTCCGCGAGTTTGCACTTCACCTTGATCCTCTTGCAGTAGTTGTCTTTGTGGTCGAAATGCCAAAGCCAACATTTTTGCAAGTCATATAAAAGCACTTTTGGGTTTTACCAAAACACCTGTGAGTGTTAGTATGTACTATATATGAGAAAACAATAACACCAGAAAAGTGGAAAACAACCCAGATTTGAGCTCGACAGACCTTAAACTCACTTCTCATCTAGTAGACTTCATCTCGCACCTGTGAGTAGAACTCGCCTATGTGGGAGAAGGGAATCTTTTCTATGGGAAAGTAAGGAAGCTCACTTATGGGCGAGCACTTAAAGAACTCGCATATTGGCGAGTATATAGGTATTTCACCTCGCCTCGATTCAAGCTCGTCGGGCCTCGAAATCGGCTTGATTTAAGCTTGCCAAAATATGTTCGTCCACATAGTTTCACTCTGCATCTTGTAAGTAGAATACAAATGAGTAGATTATAAGCGAGTGGGTATATGTGAGTTGATTCAGCTTACCACCATGGATCTCCATAATGAACTCGTCTACAAGCTGACGGAGCAGGTTGACCTCTCCGGTGGTCGGTTGGAATGAGGAATATATTGATCAAAAGCCCTGAGATAGTTCCGCAGACCGGGCTCTCACTAGCCGGTGGGATAGGTTGACATCTTAGGTGGCCGGTTGGAATGAGGATTATATTGATCAAAATACCTGAGATGGTTCCGCCAATCAGGATCTCTTTAGTCGGTGGGGGCAGGTTGACCTCTCAGGTGGCTGATTGGAATGAGGATTATATTGATCCAAATCCCCGAGATGGTTCCGCCGATCAGGATCTCACTACCCGGCGGGGCAAGTTGACCTCTCAAGTTATTGATTGGAATGAGGATTATATTTATCACAATCCACGGTATGGTTCTGCCGACCCGGCTCTCACTAGCCGACGGGGCAAGTTGGCCTCACAAGTGGTCGATTGGAATGAGGATTATATTTATAAAAAGCCCCGAGATGATTCGACCAACTGAGTTCTCACTAGTCGGCGGGGTAGGTTGACCTCTCTGGTGGCCTGTTGGAATGAAAATTATATTGATCAAAAGCCCCAAGATAGATTCACCGACCGGGCACTAACTAGACGGCGGGGCAGGTTGACCTCTTAGGTGGCCTGTTAGAATGAGGATTATTTTGATCAAAAGCCCTGAGATGATTCTGTCGACGGGGCTCTCACTAGCCATCGGGGTAGGTTGATCTCTCAGGTGGCTGGTTGTAATGAGAATTGTGTTGTTTAAAATCCCCGAGATGTTTTCGACAGCCGATCTCTCACTAGCTGTCGGTGCAGGTTGACCTCTTAGGTGGCCAGTTGGAATGAGAATTACATTGATTAAAATGTCGAGATGGTTCCGCTGATCGGACTCTCACTAGCCGAAGGAACATGTTGACCTCTTAGGTGGCAGGTTGAAGTGAAAAGGGAGTTGAATAAAAGCAAAATGAAAGGCTAGGGGGGAAGACAGGTAGAATCATACTCGGCCTACCCTTGCCAGTTGGGCACTCGCCCACCTCAAAGGAGCCCAATATGAAGTGCGAAGGTCAAAGCAAAGGTGCGTGGAGATACGAGTAAGATCATGATCACTATACTCGCACTTGTTGGGCACTCGCTTATGCCAAAGGCACAAAACTAATCATGCAATGAAATTATCTTTCACAGTCATGAGTGCTCAAAGTCACGAGTAGGTAGGGTCAGCTTAATCCTAGTAAGGTAAATGGAGTCACGAGCACACTATGGTTGCTAGGTATGAACATTACGAGATGTTGATATGCAATGTATTGTGCCTTGGTAGCACTCTGGGCGTTGAGGGCCTATGTTAGATGAGCCTAAGGTCTGGGGTGAGTCACGAATAAAGGAAAATCAATACATAAAAGAAAAATCAAAGCAGAATCAAGCAGGCTTTACTCATGATTAAGTAACAATATTTTCACAAAAAATGGGCCTCGCTCTCACATAAGCAAAAAAACAAAATGAGAGCGGGAACAAAAAATTCTTATCCAAGTTTTACCCCCTAAGCTTGGACGTCTGGCCCACCTTCTTCTTTGCTAAAGAACAATTCAAAATTATTGTCAGATGAGCCTTCTGGGCAAGCATGAAGGAATATCGCAGGGACCAATAGCTCTGCAATGACATCCTTACAATCCTACATTAGGACATTGAGGCGTCACAACATGTGGAGTGTATGCTCCATGGCTTTGATGGTCGTGGCTCGCTTTATCTCTTCCATCTCAGGCGAGAAATACTATAGCAACTTGCCTCCTTGACTAGATGACTTGTCGCAACCTGGCGACAGAGCAGTTGAGGAAGCTTGGGCGAGTCGGGCCTTGAGTTCTTTGACCTCTCCCTCCAGGTTGGCGACCTGCGAACGCATTTGCTCGGCGATCTCGACATCTTGCGAGGACCCCACCAAAAATCAGCTTAGTAAAAAGAAGAAGTAATAAATGTGAACATTCTAAGTGGGCAACACTTACCACTCTTCCATATTTCATGTGAGAAGCTTCTCAGTGACTCCAAACTTAAGTTGCAAGTCCTTCTCCTCATCTGCAATGAACTCTCGTGTAGTCTCGACAGTGACCTATGTTTTAGAGAGTCTGAGGCAGCGACGCGAGGACATGTGTGTGATTTCGAGAGCGCGCAGCTATGCCCGTGCACTCTCGTGAGCCAGACTATGCGTGGTTGCTCCATCATAGGTCGTCACATCCTCTCTGCTATAGATCCCAAAGTCTAGAGCGTATGCGTTCCCACTGGGGTTTCCGCTCTGACCATGAAAGAAAGATGGTTGAAACAGAGATCTTGTTTGCATTATCATCCCAAAGGACCATAGGGCTCCAGCAATATCCACGGATTTTTGTCCCAGTCTAAAGTTTTGGTGCGCATCGTGCCCCCCTTGTCATGAGCTCCCACCCCCAACCTAACAGAGGGACCAGAGTTGTCTTTCGTGACCTACCTTCCCTCATGGAGAACCTTTTTGACTCACCTCTCCTCAATCACTGCCACTTTCTTATGCTTCTTTTGTGGAGCCGTGGAGGTAGGAGAGTCGAGGTCAATATTCGCCGCCCTTTTCTTGTTGATGTAGGAAGCAAATGCCCCCGGCTTGCTACCGCAGGAAGCCGTGACCGCCTTCACACAGGCAAGCTGAGAGTTAAGGGCTCTGACACTCATGTATGGAGGGTTCATCAGGGTGAGACAATCCCTTGCATCGTACCAACCGCAACATTTATGAAAATAAGGGGTCAAAGGGAGCGAGATCTAAAAGAGAAGAAGGGTGAGAGTACCTTCTCCCGGGAGTACCGGGGGAGCGAGTCAACATTTCACCTCAAAAGGCGACTTGTAAATTATTTCCAAGGAAGAATTTGTGGAGGGATGCGTCATAGAATTCCACGCGCGGGGCTCGATATGTTGCCACGTCTTGCTGGATCGGTGAGTAGGGGATGTTGCCGATTTTCCCCTTGTTGAACACAAACTTGTGTAATTAATGATGGTTTTGTTGGCAGTCTCGCACACCTTGAAATGTGAGTCGGAGAGGAAGGCAATGCCATCGTTGGTTTCCCTGTATATGAATAGATTGCGAAATACGGTAAGGTTGAATTTAATCTTCTCCTCGCACATGTAGCACTCGAATGCAACCAGCATCGCGATTGCGTTGTTATTAAGCTGCACCAGGACGACCCCAAAGTACTTGAGTACTTGGCGAACTTTCGACCACAGAGGAAGGCGCAACCCCATCGCAAAATACGATATGGGAAAGACGAGCTTGTCCTTGAGAATGTGTTGATTTCCTTGCGCTTCCCAGGTGGGTGAGCATTGAATCCGTGCGAGACATATTCGACCCAACGAGACCCCCACTAACTCACCTGTGAATCGATAAAGTTGCATGATATGGTTGTCAGAGAAGAAAATGAATAAGAAAGTAGGGTAGTACCATCACACGGTACCGTACCTATCGTGTATAAGTACTTGTGTCGAATATAATCAAATCAAATATCACTCATAAGGCAAGTACACATAATTATTGCACATCCAAGAGAGTTCCAAGCAAATTGAATTAAAAAAATACACAGTCCAGTGCTTCCTAAAGGAAAAAGAGAATGAGCAAGAATGAAAAAGGAGGGTTGTGAGAGACGTTAGGCTCAAAACTGGAGTTATTTCCACCTTCCCCAGTTTTACTTCGCCACCCCAGGTGGTTGGCAAGGATTATTGTACTCACGGACAGTGTCGAGCTCCAACTACACGTAACGCATGTACTCCTCGATCTGCTTGATGTGCGTATCTGAAAATTTCTCCTTACCTCATGTTCTATGACACGTCTCTTTGGCCATAATCACATAATCTTTCTCAAAGACGCTCACCCGCTGCTCCATAGAGGCCTCGTTCGCCACCCTCTCTTCCTCAATCTTTTGCAACATGAGCCCGTATTTTCGGAAAACATTCTCCATCTGCCTCTTCATCTTAGCAGGGTTACTCAGGTCGCCTAGGAACTCCTCGATCAAATTAGGGTAAGGTAGTGCCAATTAGGCACCCGCATCTTGCGACTCTTCATCCCCCAAGGTTTCGTGTTTGTATGAAAGGAGCTTATGAGGATTAAAGCTAGAAATGCCAAAGAGTGAGGAGGGCGAGTGCTTTAATTGACCATGCGAGGTGTCAATCTCATTGCCCATGTGCTGGCGAGGTGGACTCAACCTTCCTTGGAAGGGGTTAGTAAGGGAAAGTGTGAGTGATTTGCCTAGGCCCGGGCGAAAGGGAGCCTTGTCAAGGCCTTGCACTATAGGAGGAATGGAGAGGTCGGGAATGTTCTTTGTCGGAGTGATCATAGTGGAGGCGAGATCATGCATGGGATCGTGTGCTGGCAACTTCATTGACTAAGGGGTCACGCCGATAACTCCAAAGGAGGGAACTACAATGATCAACGTGAAATCAACTCAAATGCCAACAGGAAGAATCGACGAGGGGACATTAGACTACTCACCGGACACTTATGAATGGGTACCAAGATCATCATGAGGACTCACACCCCCCTGAGGGCGAGTACCATGGGTCACCTGGTGAATCACGTCGCTTTGAGGAAGAGTGGCGAATATGTTTGAGTACCTCCGATGCCATTGTTAGAATTAACATGGCCTCCTTCATCCCTCTCATGAGCGGGATCATTCTGCGAGACCCGGTGTCAGTTAGGGGCGAGAACTTCAATTTAATCACGAATGAATGGAATCATAAGAGTTTGTACCACGTCAGAAGGAGTGAACCCAAGATAAAACTTTGTCATCTGCGGGTCGAGAGGAATGAGGTCACTCTCTATCATATCGTGCTTGACCTTCTAGGCCTTCCTCATTTGTTGCAATGGTGAGCACAAGGATATAGCAGAAATCAAAGCTAGAAGACGGGCAGCAGAGGATTTGTTCTTCTCTCGCATAACGACCTGTCGATCATGAAATTCCTTAAAGTGAGGCATCATGTAATGAATGGCGGAAATCTAGGGTGCAAAAGAATAAGGTGGGCGGATTGATTGGCAAGGTTCCTCCCTACCCTCCTGATTCAATATATCTAGTGCAGTGGGGGCCACCAAAATATTCCCTCTAATATTATTCAACACTCGCCAAATACTTGGAGTTGGACTTTATTTATGAGCTTGAGGCAAGCTCGCAAAGAACGGGGATTGTGTGCAACTCTGTATTTGCCGAGTGGGGTCTTTTGATGACACCAGACAGAAAAAATAATTTTGGCCTAGGCTAGTTGGGTGGTGAGTGGAGGGGATACATCCTCATTTGCCCCGGGCGAGTGGGCATAGGCGAGTAGGGGTAAGTGGAGCAACTTGGATTGAACTCGCCTCATGGTCCAGGAAAGTAGTGGGTGAGTGATGCTAGCTTCCCTGCACTCTCCTCAAGCTTAAGACAAGTGGTGAATCCCAGCTTCACCAGGAAATCACCATCTTCAATCGAATAGGAATAACATAGTCAACTCACCTAATTGTTTTGCCATGAAACCTAGTTTGGCTTGCCATTAACCGCTTCAAACCGAGGGATTTCGTTGTTGGCAGACCAATCTGGGCTGAGTTTAGTAAATCCAAAAGGCTGGATTCTGCTATCCGCAGAATGTAAAAATTTGAGAACTACGGAAAACGGGAAACCAGGCTCAGGAACATTAACCTATCTGAAGCTAAATGAACCAGATGCACTAGAAGAGCAAGAAACTTTATACGATCAAAAATCTTTACAAGGCGAGGCATACATGACAATAAATGATTCGCCTATGTACCCGATGGAAGAACAGAAAGAAAGAAAATACAAACAAGTCATGCGGTCTCAAGGATAAGCCGCCGACCCTACCGAGCTGCCTAGGGAGCCCCCTGAAGCTGCCTAGTCGCAAGACCGCAACCATGCCGCACAGACAACCAGTTATTCCAAAGCTGAAGAAGAACTCTATCTGCTGATCTGCAAGCCGCCTAACTATGAGGTCGCCTAGTCTCCAGATCATGTGAACTGTTGCTACTGAACTGAACAAGCCGCTAGAAGCAGATAGTTTATTGAACTGGGAAAGAGTTGCAGAAGAGAAGACGCCTGGTCGCAAGCCGCGACCTACTACTAACCGATGGTTGCTAACCGCAGAGTCCGCACTGACCCTGATAGAAATCAGAACCAAGTCCTTGGCTTTCCAATGCTATCCGCACAACCTACACAACACAAACTCGGTCAACTCTTCAAGCCGCGCGGATAGAAAACCTTGTCCATAGCAACTACCCATTCTCAGTTACTGTTCATTCAGTGTTACTGTTAATGTGACAAGGGGTCCTATTTATAAGCACGAAGTGGATTGTGATCACCACCCTAGCCGATAGAATCACCACCCTATCCCACGACAAGTACGGGGAAAATCAGCATAACAACAGACGACCAAAACTGCCAAGGAAACCACCAAGGCCAGATATAAATCATATTCGCCTAGTCGCCATAGCCAAGCCAGGACTAGACCACCACTAGCAGACCCTGCGGTTACACCACCAGTCTGCACACAAGCGAACACAACACCAGACCACACGCACTTGTGGACAGTACTCTAGTCCGCATACTCCAAGCTTGCAACCTAAGTACAGGGCTGACAGCTGTCAAACTCGGCGGGCAAAGAAAGTAGTACGCACAAACTGCACGACCACTCAGACTAAGCATACCTGGACTTGGTACAAAACTAGACTAAGTCCACACTACCAACCATCCCTAGTGCGAACACACTAGAGGATAAAAAGAACAGTATGCACAAAACCGACGGACTTCAGAACCAGTCTACAAACACCAGCAAACTGCGCGGATAACCATCCCATCTGCCCGGTTACAATTGGGAACAAACTGCCAGCAGGACATAAGCCGACCTAGCTAGCTGCCAGTCCTATCCACACATGCCACGCAAACAGGTCACCTAGGCCGCCACTTTCTCTTCAAAAAATTCAACATAGACCATTCTTGGAAAACTATCATTAACTTTGAAAGTTCCCTCATTATCCCCATGGATTTCAATAGTTGATGTGCCTACACCTCCTCCTTATACTGAGATTATTTGTTTAGTTACTGAAGCTATCTTTGTGATGATCAACACGTAACCAGGAAGGCTGGTGTAGCCTTTTACTATTGGAGTGTCCCGGGTGCTGGCTGGCATAGTTGAGCCTATTAGAGTAAGACAAGTGGCTAAAGAGCCATTAGTAGCAAGATGAGCGACTGATAAGCAACCGAATCACTTTCTGAGCTTTAATCCTCCTGTGTTTATGTGTTCTGGATCCCCAACTCAAGCCGAAGATTACCTCTCTCGGATAAAGAGAACCTTGACATCAATGAAGGCGGACGAAGGGCATAAAGCCACCTTTTCTACTTTCCTATTGGATGGAGAGGTGAGGTTTTAGTGGGACGAGTTAGTGTGTCATCCGTTTGCGGGCATGCAACTGACTGATGTATCGATGGATGAGTTCTTGAGATTGTTTTTGGCTAGTTATCTCCCTTCTATGCTGTGGATTGCGATGGAGAACCAATTCTAGAGGGTTATTCAGGGTGATAATTCGATGGATGACTATCTGCATGAGTTTACCATACTTGGGAGCTATGCAGGCTCCACGTTTGCTGATGAGGAGCGTAAGACTAATGAGTTTTATGAAGGTCTGTAGTATGATCTGAGGTTACTTTTATTAGGTTCGATGACGCAGGGCTTTCTGACCTTGGTGAATACAACCCGATCCCTGGAGCAGGATATGAATTAGGTACAATATAAGAATGATATGGCGGTCAAAAGTCAGAGTTCAAAGTACCGCAATCTATAAAGTTTGAGTACTGTCATAGGTGGAAAAAAGTCTAGTTCTTTGGGGAGAACTTCTTTTCATGCTTTTGAAGCACCAACTAGGCGAGGTCCGCCTACTTGCTACACTTGTATCAAGAAAGAACATTATGCTCGAGACTGTTGGAGTGATCCTCTAAAGATAGAGAAAATTAAAGATGGGAACATTGTATGCAGAGAAAGGTAAGCCAATGGAGTCAACTACATCCTCATGTGCTCCAGCTCAGCCCCGAGTATATAATCTTGGCTAGCAGGTGGCCATTAAACAAAGCGATGTAGTGACATGTACAATTTAGTATACAACTTTTACTGTTTTATATACTATACTTGTAGCATTACTTGTTAAAAGTATTTGAATTAGGCTTTGTCCTAATTCTGGACTATCCGAAGAGTGCACTGTTCGATACAGGGGCTTCTCATTCCTTTCTATCTGAGAACTTCGTATTGTGAATCAGAGTGTCTTCATTTATATTGATAGATAGATTGGATGTGTAGCCACATAACATGAGCTTGATGCGTGCAGATAGAGTTTATCACATTAGGGTTCAGGTAGGAAGTCACGAGTTTAGATTGTAAGCATCTGTACTGCCGATATCAGAGTTAGATGTGATCTTTGGCATGGACTAGCTTTCAGAGCAGTGTGCATGCATTGATTGTAACTAAAAGGAAGTCACATTATGGCAGAACACCGAACACGAGACAGTGAAAAATGAGCAAGAAAATGGCCAAGAAGTAAATAAATGGCAAATTTTATTGCTACAAAAAAGATAATTATTACATATATATGCCCCCTTATTTATAGAAAACGGGGGATATGAGAGAATACAGCATCGATGTGGGACTAAATACAAGTTGGGCGGCCTGTGCGGTTTGATAAGGTCGAACCACACACTGTATAATGAACAGCTGTACAATTGGCTGCAACTAAGGAATCCCGCCACATAGGCAAGGAAGACCGCTAGTCAAGGTCGCAACTGCAGGTTGCCACCAGAATGCAGTTGCGGCTAACCATCAGACCGTAGCTGCTGCAAGTCACCAGACCGCTGTAGCCACACACCAGACTACAACGGCTAACCTCCAACGCACTACTGCGGCCTCAAACCAACCTGCTGGAGAAGGTACTACATAGACCGCTGCGCCAAACCTCCAGAAGGCTGAATAGATAGCCCGCAAGACCACACCGCCAGATCGTTGACCAAACATGCCACTAGGCCAAACTCGCAGATTGCTAACTAGATAAATCGCTACGACTAGTTCGGCTAACTGCCTGAACTCTGGTTCCAACACTCCCCCTCATGCTGGAGCATATATGTCTACCATGCCAAGCCTGCTACAAACTTCTGTGAATGAAGTAACCGACTTCTTGAAGAAATTAGCTAGCTCTTTATCAGAGGTAACAAACGACATACATATTTGATTTTTTAGAATCTCTTCTCTAATAAAATAATAATCTACTTCAATATGCTTTGTTCTCTCATGAAAGACCGGATTCTTTGAAATGTATATAGTTGCTTTGTTGTCATAGAATATTAGTAGGGGATGATCATAAAACTCTTCCAGATCCAGCAAGAGTGTCTGAAGCCACTTCAGCTCGCAAGCAGTCAGAGCCATGTTTCTTGCTCTTTAAATGTCTCCTTTGCTGAAATAAGAGCCCTTTCCCTAGTGCACCTTTTACATACTCTAGGATCTTTAGAGCTGACTACATATGACATTCCATAGGGGCTTGCATAATTTGGCTCACTCTCCCTACTGCATAGAAAATATCTAGTCGTGTAACTGTCAGATAGATGAGTTTACCTAGAAGATGTCTGTACCTGGTGACATCTTCAAGAAGAGGAGAAGTCTCACTCCAGCATTTGTCATCTCCAACAACTATATGGGACTGAGTAGGTTTAGTCCCAAGAAGACCTATTTCTTGCAAAAGATCCAAGACATACTTCCGCTGTGAAAGAACATTAGAACCAAGTTTTTGAGATATCTCAATCCCCAGAAAGTACTTAGGAGACCTCATATCCTTGGTAACAAAATGCCGAAGCAGATGCTTCTTTGTTATATCAATACCTTTCCTATCACCACCTGTAAGAAGAATGTTATCCACATACACTACAAGAACAACAAGACCAGCCAGGGTTTTCTGAATAAACAAAGAGTGATCTACAATGCTCTGAACAAATCTAACAACAAAAATAACTTCATTGAACATGTCAAACCATGCTCTCGGGCTTTGCTTAAGACCATAAATGGCCTTATTTAATTTATACACCTGAGAATCCCCCTGAGCAACATACCTAGGAGGTTGCTCCATATAAAATGTCTCATTCCAATCACCATAAAGAAAGATATTCTTGACATCCAACTAAGATATTTCCCAATCTCTATTCACAGCCACAGAAAAAAGCACACGGATCGTAGTAATCCGAGAAACAGGAGAGAACGTGTCAAAGAAATCCACACCATAGGTTTGGGTAAACCCTTTGGCCATAAGACGAGCTTTGTATCAATCAACAGTACCATCAGGAAGATATTTGATAACAAAGACCCAGCTATACCCAACCACATCAGCTCCAGGGTGGGGTAGGAACAGGAGACCAAGTGCTCCATTCATTCATAGTTTTTATCACTTCATCCATAACAACTTTCCAATGAGGAATAACCAGAGCATCACGATAAGACGCAGGAAGAATAGTTGCCGAGAGAGCAAGAGCAAAGCTCTGAGACAGAGGAGATAGTCATGCATAAGACACCACATTAGAAAGAGGATGTTGAGTGCATGAACATACACCTTTCTGGAGAGAAATCAGAAGATCAAGGTTATTCCTATCTACTAGCTTAGTTCAATCCGAATGAGAGACTACTGGACCAGGAGCTGTTGTCAGTGACTCAACAGAAGAATCAAAGATAGCAGGAGAATCAGAAAGAGAAGAAGGAAGTGCAGGCTCTGGAAAAGGTGCCGACATAAGAGGAAAAGAATCTGAATCACCTGAAGTAGGGAGAATAGAGTAAGGTGAAAAGAATGGAACTTCCTCAAAGAAAGTGACATCGACAAAAACATACCGTTGGCAAAGAATAGGATCATAACACTTGTTTCCTTTCTATGTTGGACAGTAACCTAGAAAGATGCATTTAATCGAGCAAGGAGATAGTTTGTCATGACCAGAAGAAAGAGAGTGAACAAACATTGTGCACCCAAAGACACGAGGAGGTAAAGGAAAATGATTCACATTAGGATCCGGGATAGAAAAGGGAGTGTTCCCATCGAGAACTAATGACGGAACTCGATTAATGAGAAAATATGAGAGAAGAACAACATGACCCCAATATGACTTGGGAACATGCATATGAGTGAGAAGATTACGAGCCATATCCAGAAGATGGCGATTATTTTGTTCAACAATGCCATTCTATTGCGATGTGTAAGGACAAGTAGTCTGATGAACATTGTCATGATCCATACAAAACGATGTAAATTATTGACTAAGATACTCTTTAGCATTATCAAACCGAAGAATTTTAATAGGAGTATCAAATTGTTTACAAATCTAATTATAAAACACAATGAAAATAGAAAATATTTCAGAGTATTCGTGGAGCAAATACAACCACGTACAACGAGAAAAAACATCAATAAAAGTTACAAAATAAAAACCACCCCTACCAACAAATTGAATAGGAGATGGACCCCATATATTCGAATGTACAATTTCAAAAGGACGAGAAGAACTATGTCCATTCTTAGCAGGAAAAATAGATCGATGATGTTTGCCAAATTAATAAGCCTCACAATGAAGAGAAGAGTCTCCCCGAGATAAATCAGGCAGAAGTTGATAAAGAATCCGAGGAGGAGGATGCCCAAGATGAAGATGCTACTGAAGTAAAGGAGAGGAGGCAGAAAAAATAGAAGAAGTATCAAGATAGAACAAGCCACCGCTTTTAATCCCAGTAGCAATCACATCCTTGGATTGAGGAACCTAAAAATCATAAGTAGAAGCAGTAAATATAGCTTCACATTTCAACTGTTTGCAAAGGGCAGTAAGAGAAAGAAGATTGCACGAAAAGTTCGGGACATAGAGAGTGTTCTGAAGTTGAAGAGAATGAGTAACATGCACTGTGCCAGACCCATGAACTGGGGACGGAGAACCATCAACAATAAGAACCGGAGGTAACTGGTTACTTTTTTCAAGAGAAGAGAAAAGACGAGAAATCCCCATCATATGATTAGTAGCACCCGAATCAATGAGCCACCTACCCGTAATAGCTAACTAAGCAGCACCAGAAGTAGCAAGGGAAGAAGTAAACTTCTTGGCAGAATAAGTAGAAGCAGGACGTAGGTGAGGATGCTTGGTCCAACAACGATCAACCAAGTGGCCAACTCTGCCACAATGAGAGCAGAGAAACTTAGAATAACCACGACCTCCAATACGACCACCTCGACCACCAGAGTTGTCATGGTGTGTAAGATGAGCAACAATATCAGGAGAAGGAGAGGGAAGCAAAGGAGGCTGAAGCAGAGTTGTAACAATGGAAATGCGAGCAGCAGTAGCATCCAGAGTCGTAGTATCCGCCTCTCCTAGAATATGTTGACGAATCATGTCATATGAGCTAGGAAGACGAAGTAAGTAGTAAATAACAAGAAGCTCCTGAAAGTGTTTTTGTTGCTTAGCAAGATCTACAGAGAAAGGACAATGCTGAAGAACTTCAGCACCATGACTTTGGACTTCCTGATAATCAGCAGCGGGAGTCATAACTGGGCGAGCAAAAATATCTGTTTATAAAGTATAGGTGTGCGGAGTTTGAGCTCCCTTGGAATACAAAGCAGCAAGATGATTCCACGCAGCCTTGACCGTTTGGTCATGTCTAATAATACGAAGACACTCAACAGACAAACTGTTGTCTAACCAAGTGCGAACCAAGACATCGGCAGCATCCTAATCATCAGAAGCGGTCGTGCCAACTGGAGGGGGATCATCGATTAAATGAGAGCGCTTACGATGAGAGCGTAAAAGGAAAATAAAGGACATACTCTAGTTCGAGTAATTTGGCCCGACAAGCTTGGATGAAGTACCCAAATTACCAGAAGTAGAAATAGAAGTAGAAGAAAGAGAGTGGAGCAGAGGAAGAGGCAGAAAAAGATGGAGTGTCCATGGGGAAAAAATAGCAAGCTGCACTGTTAATCAAACAAACTGCATGAATAAACAACGCAAACAAACCGCACGAATAAGAGGAGAGACTGCACGATCTCGGTGTCAAAACACCAGCGGTAGGAGAGAGGCCACGACCAAAATGCGGAGCCCACAATAGAGAAGAGAAACCGCGCGAATAGACAAGAGCGCAGGAATCAAGTCGCAAACAAAGCGACCAGCAAGGACATGAAGAAGGGAGGGGAAGAAGTCAGAAGAAGAGGCCGCGTAGTTAAACAAACAAACCACGATCTATTTGGAGCAAAGGATCAGTTCCCTTTGATACTAAGTGAAAAATGAGCGAGAAAATGCCCAAGAGGTAAATAAATGACAAATTTTATTACTCCAAAAAAGATTATTATTATATAGGTATGCCCACTTATTTATAGAAAACGTGAGAGATGAGAAAATACAACAATCGATGTGGGACTAAATACAAGTTGGGCGGCCTATGCAGTTTGATAAGGTCAAACCACACACTATACAATGAACAACTATACAATTGGCGGCAACTAAGGAAACCTGCCACATAGCCAAGGAAGACTGCCAGTCCTGGACTCCAGACCGCAACTACGGCTAACCATCAGACTGCAGTTGTTGCAAGCCACCAGACCGTTGTAGCCCCATACCTGCTGCAACGGCTAACCTCCAGACTGTTGCGACTAACATCCAACGCACTGCTGTAGCCTCAAACCAACCCGCTGGAGAAGGTACTACATATATCACTGTGCCAAACCGCTAGAAGGCTGAACAGACTGCCCGCAAGACCGCACCGCCAAATCGCTGACCAAACAGGCCGCTGGGCCAAACCGCCAAATTGCCTACTAGATAAGCCACTGCGACTAGTTCGGCTAACCTCCCAAACTTTGGTTCCAACACGAGACTAAGTTTGCTGGTATGCAAGGATCGAGTAAGATATTAATGTCTGCTCTCCAAGTGGTCAAAGTTGTTCAGAAAGACGTAGAGTTATTCTTCAAGCTATTGGAGGCTTTAGAGCCGAAGCCCAGTTTAAGTGACGTTCCTATTGTGTCAGAGTTTGCATATGTGTTTTCTAATGATCTCCCTAGAGTTCCACCTCAGCGAGAGATCAACTTTATTATTAAGTTGGTACTAGGTGCAAAATCTGTGTCACGCTCACTATACCAAGTAACTCCAAAAGAGATGACATAGTTGAAAGTTTGGTTATAGGAGTTACTAGAGCATGGATATATATATATATATATATATATATATATATATATATATATATATATATATATATATATATATATATATATATATATATATATATATATATATCCATATATGTCTCCTTGGAGTGCACCGGTTCTTTTTGTGAAGAAGAAGAAGGATGGAAGCTTGCATCTATGTATCAACTACCGTGAACTGAATAAGCTGACAGAGAAGAACAAGAACCCGATTCCAAGAATTGATGATTTGTTTGATTAGCTAATTGGATCAACTGTGCACTCTAAGCTAGATTTGAAGTCTGGTTATTAATTATCAATTGAGGATTCAAGAAAGTGATATTACCAAGATAGTGTTTAGTACATGCTATGGACATTATGAGTTGATTGTGATGTCGTTTGGGCTAACAAATATGTCATCGGTATTCATGGATCTAATGCACAGAACCTTTCGAGAGTACATCCAATTTAAATCTTGGCTAGTTTAAGTCACAGAAATTATAGTGGTTTCCCAATTTATGGGTACATCCACTTTCCCCCTTCGCCTATCTAACAATGAACTAGATTCAGCCAAACTCCTCCTTACTTTTCCTCAGATCTTACACCTCAGAGCCCATTTGGATCCTACAACTCAGACAAAATAATGTCCTACCTCAGATCCTCAAGATCTTACAACTCAGGTTCCTCTTTAAGAACCCTACCTCTGAGTGCACCTCCACTCTTACTCCTCAGGCAAACCCTTGCCATATAACCTCAGAACCTTTCAGTTCCTACAACTTAGAGAAATTGCCCCTTCTCATACCTCAGGCTCATAGCCCTACCTCAGCCTTTATAATTTAGGCTTACAACTCAGAGAAATCAATCTCCGACACATCAAATCTACTAATAGATCTTACAAAATTATTATAACAGAAAGAATTTGAGTTTTGAAGTGTTACCCAGGAAGAAAGAGACTAGTGACTTCTTCTTGATCAGATCTTGATGTGAAATCTTCTCCCTTAATCTTGGATGTGAAGAAAAAGGTTCAACCCTTCTTAGCTTTTTCAAAGCTTCTTGAAGGAGAAGGTAGGGTTGAACTTGGTTGGAGGAGATTGAAGTTGATCCACGACCTGCCTCCTCTCCACCTTCAGAATTCTATTGAATTGTTCTGACAGACTTAGATGAGAAGAATAAGAATGATCACTCTTCTATTTCTATTGTGTCGCTCTCCTTATATAGGCTTTGGCAAGAGTGACTGGCTGCCCCATTTAATCCACTGACATCTGATAGTTCTGACGGTTGTCAGAACTTCAGGCTTCAAATTCTGGACTTAGAAGAATTTCTGTCTTGAGAGCTTCTGCATATATGTGTTAACACCAGTTTTGAGTGTTGACACTTTTATACTTAGATTCTGTCGACACCGGTCATGGGTGTCAACACTTCTCTTATAGGGATGTCGACAACAATCGAGTGTGTCGAAACTGCTAGCTTCTTGTCTCAACACAACTTGTGTAAAATGTGTCGACACTAGTCTTGAGTGTCGACACAACTGGTTTCTTGAATAACGGTGTCGACCCAAGTCCCGGGTGTTGACACAACTTGCTTCCAGTCTCGACATAACTTTTGTAAAATGTGTTGACACTAGCCCTGAGTGTCGATACGGCTAGTTTCTTGACTAACAGTGTCGACCCAAGTCCTGGGTGTCGACACAGCTTGCTTCCAGTCTCGATAGTACTTGAATAAGGGTATTGATATTAGTCCTGAGTGTCGACACAACTTGATTCCTTGTCTCAGCACTGCTTTTACAAAGGTGTCGACAGTTGTCTAGTGTCTCGACACTTTTATACTTAGTTTATTTTTTTCTTCAACATAGAAACTGCACAAGTAAACTCAACATACATCAAATATAAATTTCTTTATATCATTGAGTTGAAAGAGCTTCTCCAAATCAGGTACACAATTCCCAATATACCCAATAATCTCCCCCTATTTGAAGAAGTCATAACCCTAATTCAATGATATACACCATGATACTAAAATATGATGATAAAAATATATATTAAAAGTGCTGAACAAAAATGTAAAGAACATAGGAATGAACACACAAATATAACCAAGTTCAAACAGACTTTTTATTCCAATTTGTTATCAGTTTAAACTTTTCAGTTTGTTATAAAGTTCTTAAAAAAAACAAAATTACAAATGTTCAAAAATATTTTAGGAAAGATCCGGCTCTTTGATGACAATGCTTTTTCCTGATTATATCTTGGCTTTAACTTCAGGCACTTTGTCATCAACTATCCTTTTGCCTTTGTCATTCTTGGCTTTAGAGATCTTTTCCTCCTTAATCCCTGCCATTCAAAATAGTGATATGGCTTGAGGAAGTATTTGCTGGGCTCTATAGAATTTGTTGGGATCTTCCCTGCCTTCAGTTCTCTTCTGAATTTATAGATGACTTCCTGTTGTTTAGTATGCTTCTCCCATTCTTGTTCTGAAAACCATTTGCCCCTATCAAATTTATTAGTATTAACAGCTTGCCATGCAGTGAGTATGATATTTCTAGAATTTGGACTCCACTACTCAAAATCTAGCTTAGCCTCAGCCTGCTTCTTGAATCTTTTCTTGGATAATTGAGCTTCCCTCTCTTTGTGCAAGGCAATATTAGTCATCTCCACCTCTTCACATACAACATTTTGAACTTATGCTGGAGGACTGTATATTGCATGTAGTACATTATGAATGTCCTCAAACTATGGTGGAGGAGGGTATATTGTATGTACTGCTATAGGTTGAATATGCTCCAACTGAGCTGGTTGGCAGCCAGACTCGGCTGTTTGATCATTATAATTAATAGGAGGAAGTCCTAGAGTAGCCCTGATGTTGTTGGTGGTCCACACGACATGCTCAGAGCTAGCTTTTATCATTACTCTCTCCCCCTTTATGACTTCTCTTTCTACATGATCTCTCAAGTCATTCTTTTGAAACCTAACTTGATCAACAACATGATGAAGCTCAGAAGTTAGATGGTTCTTCATCTTGAGGAAATTATTATTTATTTCTTTGCAAGAAGTCATGACAGTTTGGTCCATAGAAGCAGAATGAGTTGAGATCTCAGTGTTAACAGTACTAGAGGTAGAATTTAGCTTTGCTTCCAGAGATGTAGTTTGCTCTGGTAGCTTTAACAATGTAGTCTCATGCATAACTAACATATTCTCATTCATTCTAGTATGATTTATTATGACATAGCTTTATTTTACAGCTATATCATCTTCAGTTTTCTTTGTTTCATCTTGTTGTTTACCAAGGTGCACTACTGCATGCGCACTTTTCTGAAAGAAATCTGTCATGTTTTTCTTCAGTAGATTTACTTCAAATCTAATAGATTTGATATCCTGAGCAAGCTGGAACTACAACTCCTTTTTTGCTTTCATCAACATATAGTTCCAGGGCTTTCCTATGCTCATCTAGCATAATTTGCATTTGAATTAATAAAGAGCTGAAATATACAGGAGGAGCAGGTGTTGTTCCAGATTAAACTGTCTTCTTATAGATCCTACTCCTTTTCCTGATTTCTTCAAATTTTCTTTTCTTGAGCAGAGTAGCTTCCTGCTTATCAGATTTTCTTTTCCTGATAACCTCAATTGTTAGCTCTTGATCTCCTTCAGTGTGTGGAGTCGGATTTGATTTCTCCCCCTCAACCCTTGCATTATCTTCATTAAGGTTAAGTCCCATCCTAGGTTCATCCTCTTGTTGTTCTAAGATAGCAGAAACAAGATTCTCTGGGAGTATATCTTGCAACTCCCCCTAGATATCAAATTCCTTATTCATAGGAATTTCTTCCCCAATCTCCTTAGAGGTTGTATTCTCATTCTCTTTCTCAGAAATCTGCACATCTTGTGTAAGATCCTCAGCTTCTCCCACAACTATATTCAGTCCTTGTAGAACTTCCATCACAGTGTTATTAACATTTTCACATTTCAGGTCAGGAAGAACAGTGAAATTCTCCCACTCAATGTGTTCCTTTTCTTGTACAGTCTCCCCCTATATCTGATCCCTAATACCAGAAGATGGTCTTGGAGAATTCTCTTGTTCTCCATCATCATTTTTATCTAAGCTGGAACTATCTTGTGCTTCAGAATTACTAGAAGAATCTTCTTCCTCAACTACTAATTTCTTCTTTTTTTCTGTCTTCTTCTCAAGTTCTGGTGTTTACCTTGTCAAAAATATTTCCCATCTTGCTAAAATCCTCAAGTCCATCCTTCTCATATGGTTAATATTTGATCCAAGCTTAAGATTAAGACTATCAGGAATGACTTGGACTCGGTAGAGACTTATAATACTTCTCATAATGGACTTCTTAATACTCTCTGCTATTTTGTCAAAAACAATCTTGCTCCAGTTTATCTTGACTTTGAATATAACTCTTGTCATCATTTCAAACATTGAAGCAGAAATTCTGTCATGTGCTCCTGTTTTGTAGAGCATCACTTTACCTATTACTTCTCACAGAAATTTATCTTGGGTATTCATCCCTTTCCTTGCCAGTGTGCTTCCTATCATTATGGTTGGGGCCAATCCACACCACACTAATGCCTCTGCAATCTTGCCAGATTCCAGGTAATCTTCTTGATCAATTTTTGACAAGTGAAATACTTTGACTAGTTTTCGGGTGGTGATCGTGACCATTGTTCCATTTACCTTAGACTTAATCTTCTCAGCATTAGAATCTAGATGGGCATTGGAGAAGAATTCTTGAACTTCTCGTTTCCAAATATTTGATGGCTCTGAAAGCAGGAATTCCAATCCAGCTTCCGTGATTAGGGATATTACATCTTTAATTTCTTCATTCGCTGAGAGGAATCCATTACGAACAAGTTCGTATCCTTCAATGATGTTAACGTCAGCCTTGGTATCCATTGGAGTGGAGCAATTGAGAAAGAGATGTGTCGTATAAAGGAGTTCTAGGTCTTGACACTCAGGAATCAATCTCTCAAGATTTCATGAAAGCGTAGTTGACTTTTACTTTCATACCATATTTATAGTAGATTTCCCTGAAGTCAAAAAGGTGCACTCTCTTTAGTCTATTCTAAGTTTTAGGAAATGACCTAGTGTCGACACAGGAAAACTAGTCTGTCGAGATGTGTCGACTCAAGTCGATATAAGTATAATGTCTCTTGACACATACCTTAGGGTCTCGACACATTCTTAGATGTCTTGACACATTCTCTGGTGTCTCGACACTTCCTTATGGACTTAGCCAAATTTATTTTCTAATTGTCTAACTAATGACATTTGACCTTTTTAATGTCTTACTTGTTTATTTAGGTAGGTAGACTTTGTTACTTAACTTATACGAGTTGAGCAGGGATTTTTTAGGTACCAATGAACATGGTTATTCTGATCCTAAATTCTTGTGTACCCTAACACCATGATTTACTCTATGTTTAACATTCCTAGTTTAAACTTGAAGAAATTGAACTTGTTTTCATCTAAGGGTTTTGTGAATACGGGTGTCGACACTAGTCTTGAGTGTCGACACAACTTGATTCCTTGTCTCAGCACTACTTTTACAAAGGTGTCGACACTTGTCTAGTGTCTCGACACTTGTCTAGTGTCTCGACACTTTTGTATTTAGTTTATTTTTTTTCTTCAATATAGAAACTGCACAAGTAAACTCAACATACATCTTATACAAATTTGTGTATATCATTGCGTTGAAAGAGCTTCTCCAAATCAGGTACACAATTCCCAATGTACCTAACATAGCATTCCACAGTTTACATACCTGATACACCCCCGGAGTAACATACCCAAGAGGTTGCTCCATATAGACTGTTTCTTACAAATCACCATAAAAAGAATTCTTTGCATTTACTGGGACATTTTCCAGTCTCTCTTTACAGACATAGAAAAGAGAACACAGACTGTAGTAATCCGAACAGCAGGAGAGAACGTATCAAAGAAATCCACACCATATGTCTGTGTAAAACCTTTGACAGCAAGATGAGACTTGTAATGGTCAATAGTACCATCAGGAAGAAACTTGGCCACAAAGACCCAGTGACAGCCAACCACATCAGCCCCTGGTGGGATAGGAACAATAGTCCAAATGCCCCGTTCATTGAGAGTTTTCATATCCACATCCATAGCGACTTTCCAATGCTAAATAGCAAGAGATTCTTGATAGGTGGCCAGAATAGCATTGACAGATAAAGCGAGAGCAAAACTATTGCAAGAAGGAGACAACCGCGCATAAGAAATCCCATCCCAAATGGGATGTTAGTGCAAGTTCGAACACCTTTCTGAAGGGTAATCGGAAGATCAAGATCAGACCTATCTACTTTATTAGATCCATCCAAAGGAAAGACTGCTGGCCCAGGAGCTATTGGCAGCAGCTCGTCCCATGAATCAGAGACAGATGGAGAAGAAGTAAGGGTAGACTCAGGAAGAGGTGTATAAATAATAGGAAAATAAGAAGAATCATCCGGTGGTGAAAGAGTAGATGTTGTAGAAGAGAACAGAGCATCCTCCAAGAAGGTGACATCCGCGGAAATATATTGTTTCCGGAGACCCGGATCAAAACACCTATAGCCTTTTTGTGTCAGACAATAACCCAGAAAGATGCACTTTATAGAACAAGGAGAGAGTTTGTCATGACTAGAAGGAGAAGAGTGGACAAATACAGTGCATCCCAGGACATGAGGAGGTAAGGGAAACAAATTCAAATCAGGATATAGAATCGAGAATGTGGTTTTGCCATTGAGAATCGAATACGGAACTCGGTTTATAAGGAAATAGGAAAGAGGAATAGCATGACCCTAATAGGATCGGGGAACATGCATATGAGTGAGAAGGCTATGAGCCACATCCAGGAGATGTCGGTTATTGCGTTCAGCAATGCCATTCTATTGAGAGGTGTAAGGACAACTAGTTTGATGTACAATACCATGATGCATACAAAATAATGTAAATTGATGACTTAGATACTCCTTAGCATTATCAGTGCAAAGTATCTTAATAGAGACATCAAACTGAATACAGATCTCACTGTAGAATGCAGTAAAAATAAAAAAAAGTTCAAAACATTCTTGTAACAAATACAACCATGTATAACTAAAAAATCATCAATAAAAGTAACAAAATAGAAACTACCCCTACCAACAGTCTAGATAGGAGCAAGACTCCAAACATCCTAATGAATAAGGTTAAAATGATGAGAAGAACTACATATAGGCATTGCTGGAAAAGTAGAATGGTGGTGTTTGCCAAATTGACAAGCTTCACAATTAAGAGAAGACTCTCACCGAGGTAGATCAGACAGAAGCTGATAAAAATTTGAGAAGGAGGATGCCCAGGGCGAAGATGCCACTGAAGAAAAGAAGAAGAGACAGAAAAGACTGAAATGTTATCAAGGTAGAATAAGCCGCCACTTTCAGTCCCAATAACAATCGACTCCTTGGAGTGAGGATTCTGAAAAGAACAAGTATACGTAGTAAAAATAGTCACACAGTTCAACTGTTTGCAAAAAGAAGTAACAGAAAGAAGATTGCAAGGAAAATTCGGGACATAAAGATTGTCCTCAAGCTGAAGAGGAGTGGCATGCACGGTGCCTGACCCATAAACAAGAGACAGAGAACAATCTGTAATAAGAACCAGAGGGAACCTGTTATGTTTGTTCATGCGAGAAAAACACGAGAATTCCCGATCATATGATTAGTAGCACCAAAATTAATAAGCTACCTATCCATAGTCACCAATTGAGCAACATCCGAAGAAGTTGCAAGAGAAGAAGCATAAAGAGAAAGAAGAGTGAATAGAGTAGAAGAAGAAGAGAGAGTCGAAGGGCCATAGAAATCAACGGGAAACCGCACAGGTAGAGAAAAATAACCCGCGTGAATACAATAGGATGTGCAAGCACAACAGGTCGCACAATCACAATAGGCAATGCGAACACAACAGGCCACGCGAACACAACAGGCCACACAAAAATAAGAGGTCGTGCAAACACTCGAGGAAAAAGAAGGTCACATGAATACACCAGGCCGCAAAGAAAGAATAAGGCGCAAGAGGAGCGACAAGCAAGGGAGAGAGACCAGGACGAGAGGGAGACTACTTGCGGCTAGAAAAATAAACCGCTACCAAAGTGGAGCAAAAGTATGATTAGCTCTAATACCATGTAAAAAGAGCTAAATAAAGACAAATTTTATTGCTCCAAAAAGATAAATAATACAAATGTATGCCCCCTTATTTATAGAAAATGGGGGGAGAAAGGAGAATACAACAAGCGATGTGAGAATAAATACAAGTCGCTCGGTCTATGCGGTTTGACATTATCAAACCGTAAGACTATACAATGGAGAATACATCCCTAAGAAGTCGCTGAGCTTCAATTGAGGAAATACCTGAGACCGCTACTGTAGGTTGGCACCAGACTGCTGCTGCGGATAACCACCAGACCACTGTTGCAGATAATTACCAGACCGCTGCTGCGGATAACCACAAGACTGCTGCTGCAGATAACTACCAAACTGTTGCTGTGAATAACCACCAGACCGCTGCTGCAGATAACCAACAAACTATTGTTACTAGGCGGTAGACCGCCTGGTCTCCTCAAGTTTCAATAAAAAAGCTAAGTCTGTGATATCTTGGACCATTTGAGATTGTGGAGTATGTTTGTGAAGCTGGCTACAGACTTGCTCTTTCAACAGAGTTGAGCGGATTACATGATGTATTTCAAATATTAATGCTGAGGAAGGCTGTACAAGAGCCTACACATATTATTGCAATGGATCAAGTGTCGATTGATGGTGGGTTAAAGACGAAAGTCAAGCCCATTCGTATCGACGACACATAAGTAAAATAGTTGCAGAATAAGGCGATCAACACAGTTAAAGTCCGTTGGGACAATTGTGATTACGAGGAACTTTCATGTGAGCGCGAGCAAATCATGAGAAAAGAGTTCTGATAATACGGTTTGCAGTCAATTTTATTAGGATATTTTCGGGGTTTTAAAGCAAATCATGTCTTGTAAAGTACTTGTTTTGATTCCCCTTTGTATATATTTTTGTCGCTAATGCATTTTTTCTGCTTTTTGCAGGTTTTCACGGCTTTCAGCCGAATTTTACTATGACACGCCCCAAGGTCACGCCCTACCAGGGCGTGTACCTAGGGCGTGTACCCAGAGGAATGAAGAAATTGGTCCGAAACTGCATTCCGTGGAAACTTAGTGTTCACGCCCTCTATCACGCCCGTGTCACACCCGACATGGGCGTGTACTAGAGGCGTGTCCCCAGGTTCCGAGGAATCGCCGCAGCGCGCTCGTTTTTCCCGCTCCACTGTCGCACCGAAAGTGTCACGCCCCAGGGTCACGCCTGACCCGGGCGTGACATATGGGCGTGTACTTCAGCAATTCCGCCCGTCACCTCCAGCATTCAATTTCAGCTCAACAAAGTCACGCCGCAAGGAACACGCCCCAGGTACACGCCCTACCAGGGCGTGACTTGTGGGCGTGTACCTCAACTACTTCGTTAGAATTCAATTCCTGCCCGAAAAAGTCGCGCTGAATGTGTCACGCCCCAGGGTCACGCCCGCCAGGGCGTGACAGGGGGGCGTGACCCGACCCGAAAAATTCTATAAATAGAGCCCAACTCTACGGGTTCAGGGACACCTTTTGCTTTGAGAGGGGAGGTTCTGTCCTTTGTATTTCTGAACTTTTTAAGCATGTCTTTCCATTTTTAGTTCATAGCTGTAGCTTTATGCTTTCCCTGTAGTAGTTCCTAGCTTCGTTCTGCAGTATGATGTTAATGATAGTGTAGTTTACCTTTCCATGCACTTGTAATCGCTGGTTTTCATGTTGTAAGATCCCTGTTTCTATTAATAAAAAGTGTTGTTTTCTTTTACGTTTCTGCTCCGTTTTCATTATTCTTCTTCTACTCATCCCCCCTCTTCCTCCTCACCATGATTAACTAATCCTCCATGTACTCGATCTTAATGATCCGAGGTTCGAGTGATTAGGTTATGATGCTTTGAATCTTACCTTTTCTTTTTAGGGTTTAGCTTTGAATTACTCTTGATGTATCACGGGTTGGAGGTATATCATCGATATATACTCTCCACCTTTGCTTTCATTCTGTGCTAGCCGAGAGGCCGAAAGTTTGAAATGAGCACTCAAGAGTAAAGGGAGTTGTTCGCACCCCTCGAGAGAGGCAGACGTTCAAATCTCCCGGATTGGAGTAAAATCCATTAGAGGGGTTCACCGCGTAAAGCGAGTTTTAGGCCTCCGATTTAGGCGAAAGTCGGTCGGACCTTCCTAAACTCAGTTAGGCACGGCCTTCGAGAGAAGCGTGTCAATATTCATGGAACCTCCACGATCAAGGACCTTTACCCTAATTAGCTTAGGTTTATTTATCGTATTTTTCTAACCACTCTTGCCGAGGTGATTTCTGATCGAGTGCATTTTCCCCTTCGTCGTTACTAAGCTTAAGTTATTCGCTCTTTTAGCTCTCTTTAACTTTTCATGCAAGTAGCTCTCTTTCATTGCAAGTAGTTCTCTTCCTTTAGCATGTTTAGCTTTCTTCTAAAAAAACTTAATTTTTTCGTCGATAAAATAATAGATTTCGTGTGAGTAAGCTTACTCAACTGTTCCTGGATTTCAATACGACACTTGTGTCCCCTAGCTGCATTTCGATAGGTATACTTGCCTTGATGAATTGTTAGTTTGGTTATTTTCTCCTTGCAGATATCTAAGAGACAATCAAGTTTTTGGCGCCGTTGCCGGGGAAGCAACGCTCGTTGATAAATTGAAAACGCGAATATATTAATTTTATCACTTCTCTTTCTCACCCTCCTTCTTTTATTTTTTCCGCCTACTCACTTGAGTTAAATGGCTGGATTTTGTTAAGTGTGCATATTTTTAATTTTTCCGCCTACTCACTTGAGTTAAATGGCTGGATTTATTTCAAGCAAGTGTGCGTATTTTTAATTTTCCGCCTACTCACTTGAGTTAATTGGCAGGCTTTATTTCAGTAGAGTGTGTTTACTTTCTGTAGAGTGGGTGTGTTTTAATTTTCTGTCGAGTGCGTGAGTGTAGCTTTTACTTTCTGCCTACTCACTCGGAGTTAAATGGCTGGATTTTAATTACCGCCCGCTTAATAGAAGCTCACATCACAAATTTTTCTACACCACCTAACTCTCTCGAAAAGGGCAAAGTGGCTCTAAATGTCACTATCTTGTCTAGTACCTTGCGAACCCTTCACCGGGTAGCCCTTGGAAAGTTCGGGAGTTAAAACATAAAAAAAAAATCTATTTCAAAAAAAAAAAAAAAAATTCGAACTTCATTAGCTCTTTTATTTTCTAGTCTTTCTTCTCCTCTCTTCTTCTAGTGTATGACCCGCGGTAGTCCGTCGGTTACTTTGGACCTGGACCACGAAATTGAGCGTACTCTTCGGAGAAGATCGCGATTTCAAGGCCCTACTACCCAAGTGCCGGTTGAGGATTCCGAGTCATTTTCTACCTTAAGAATGGCAGAACCCAACGTGAAGGAAGCCGTGCATAGGCCTATGTCCTATTATGCATGACCGAATCTCGAGGGTACAGAAACTAGCATAGTTCGCCCTGCAATAAATAATAATAATTTCGAACTGAAGCCTAGCATAATTCAAATGGTGCAGCAGTATGTGCAATTTGACGGGCTTCAAGATGAAGACCCGAACGCACACATAGCCAGCTTTCTTGAGATTTGTGACACCTTCAAGATAAATGGTGTCACAAATGATGCTATTAGGCTAAGATTATTTCCTTTCTCTCTTAGAATTAAGGCTAAGCAGTGGCTGAACACCCTTCCTAAAAATAGCATAACTACTTGGACGCAATTAACTGAAAAATTTTTTGCCAAGTATTTTCCGCCTGCTAAAACTGCTAAACTTAGGAATGACATTTATGCCTTTGGACAAATAGACTCAGAGACCCTTTACGAAACCTGGGAAAGATTTAAAGAATTATTAAGACAATGCCCACATCACGCTCTGCCTGTATGGTTGCAAGTGCGGACGTTCTATAATGGGCTAAATCAAAGCACGAAGCAAATGATAGACGCAGCTTCTGGCGGTACTTTAAACCATAAGACCCCGGAAGCAGCTCTTGAGCTGTTTGAAGACATGGCCATGAACACTTACCAGTGGAATGTGCCTAGGTCCCGCCCAAACAAACCTGCAGGTCTCTTTGAAGTGGACAATGTCTCCCAACTCGCACTGCAAGTTGAAATATTAAGCAAACAAATTATGGAGATGACTGCTG
The DNA here is from genome assembly GCA_039583875.1 of Platanthera guangdongensis. NCBI lineage: Eukaryota > Viridiplantae > Streptophyta > Magnoliopsida > Asparagales > Orchidaceae > Platanthera > Platanthera guangdongensis. The sequence continues at coordinate 45,162,096 of CM077150.1, read as the reverse complement.
CCTCCGCCCCTCAGGTATGGGAATCTGCAACTCCTCCCGCTGAACATTTGGATTATGTAAATAATATGCCTAGAACTGCTTTTAATAATTTTTCTGCTGCGAATTATCATCCTCCTGGTTTTAATTTTCCGAATAGTTATAATCCTGCGTTAAGAAATCATCCGAATTTTTCGTGGAGCAATCCATCGAATGCTGTGCACCCGCCACCGCAAAGTGAATTTTCTGCTCCACCACCACCTCCTCAAAGTTTTCCAAAACCTCCAAATTTGGAGGAAATGTTTTCAAAATACATGAATGCTAATGACGCTACGATTAGAACCTTAACCAGAAGTGTTAAAAATTTAGAAAATCAGGTAGGACAGCTCGCTAAAATGATTTCTGAGCGACCCGTAGGGTCTCTTCCTTCCAATACCGAGCCCAACCCGAGAGAGCAAGCGAAAGCTATAACTCTTCGGAGTGGGAAGAAAGTTCCCGGTACGATAAGTGAAGAGCCCGAGGCAATTTCCGCTTCCGCTTTAAAAAATCAAAGCTCCATTCCCGTTTTAAAAATTCCACCCTCTGCCGAAGAAATTATCACCCTTATCTTAGAAAAAGAACTCACTCCACCACCCACCTTTAAAAATAATCCATCCCCGCCATACCCTTCCGAACTTAATAAACAACGACAGGATGATCAATACACCCATTTTTTGGAAATGTTTAAACAAATCCACGTAAATCTGCCTTTCCACGAAGCCATATCCCAGATGCCGAAGTACGCAAAATACCTTAAGGACCTCCTAACTAACAATAAGAAGTTAGAGAACCTTTCGCATGTCACGTTAAATGTCGAATGCTCGACGGTTTTGACAAACGGATTACCGAAGAAAATCAGTGACCCGGGTAGTTTCTCTATCCCGTGTGTCTTTGGTGATCTCTTTGTCAAACACGCTTTAGCCGACCTAGGTGCGAGTATTAATCTTATGCCCTTCTCGTTGTTTAAAAAGTTAGGAATTGGTAGTCTCAACCCCACACGCATGAGTATCCAGCTCGCCGACAGATCAGTCAAATACCCGTTAGGAATAGTGGAGGACGTCCTAGTCAAAGTTGACAAGTTCATCTTCCCGGTGGACTTTGTCATTTTATACATCGAAGAAGACGTCGAGGTTCCCCTGATCCTTGGCCGACCCTTCCTTGCCACCTCCCGAGCTATCATTGATGTAAGCAATGGTAAGCTCTTCCTTCGAGTGGGCGACGATGAGGTAACTTTCTCTATCACCCCCTCGATGAAGAACACACTAGCTAATGATGACTCCTGTTTTTTCATGGATACCGTAAGTGAAGAATCCTTCTCTCCCACCTCTGATTTTGAAAAAGAATTTTCCATTTTTTGTTCCTCTCCTACTCTTCCAACTGAATCTCTACACCTAAGTGAAGAATCCTCCACCCGCCCCTCTGATTTTGAAAAAGAATTTTTTGATTTCTGTTCCTCTTCTACTCTTCCAACTGAATCGCTGCACGAAGCCGCCATGGCCGCTAGCAACACCCCTTTTAATTTTACATATAAAAAAGTGTACGAGGACATAGTTTTTGAAAAAGAACAAATTTCCAAAACCTCGTATGATGACCCCCCTACCTTGGAACTGAAAGAACTACCAGAGCACCTTCAATACGCTTTCTTAGAAAAGGACTCCAAGCTGCCTGTTATAGTTTTGGCCTACCTCACAGATGCACAAAAGGATAAACTTCTTTCAATTTTACAAAAGCATCGCCAAGCTATTGCTTGACAGATATCTGATATTAAGGGCATAAGCCCATCTTTCTGCACTCATAAAATCTTAATGGAAGATAATTAACGTAACTCTATACAACCTCAGCGCCGTATAAACCCAAACATGAAAGACGTAGTTAAGGGCGAGGTTATGAAATTATTAGACGCAGGAATTATCTATCCTATATCCGACAGTAAGTGGGTTAGCCCAGTACAGGTAGTACCAAAGAAGGGAGGGATAACGGTCGTAAGTAATGAAAATAATGAATTAATCCCGACTCGGACGGTGACCGGATGGCGAATGTGTATAGATTACCGTAAGTTGAATGACGCCACCCGCAAGGATCACTTCCCCTTGCCGTTCATTAATCAAATTTTAGAACGACTTTCCGGACATAGCTTTTATTGTTTTCTCGATGGCCTCTCGGGGTATCTTCAAATCCCCATCTCCCCCGAGGACCAGGAGAAAACTACGTTTACTTGTCCCTTCGGCACCTTCGCCTACCGAAGAATGCTGTTTGGATTGTGCAATTCGCCAGCTACATTCCAATGATGTATGCTCGCCATCTTTGACAAGTACGTAGAAAGCATTATGGAAGTTTTCGTGGATGATTTCTCCGTCTTCGGGAATTCCTTCGATAGTTGCTTAGAGAACCTTGAAAAAGTCTTAGAGCGATGCGAAGAAACTAACCTCGCCTTAAATTGGGAAAAATGTCATTTTATGGTAAGGGAAGAGTTAGTTTTGGGACATAAAATTGCTGAAAGGGGTATTGAAGTAGACGTTGCGAAAATAGAAGTTATCGAGAAACTGCCGCCACCTACGAACATAAAAGCCATAAGAAGTTTCCTGGGTCATGCGGGTTTCTACAGCCGCTTCATAAAGGACTTTTCCAAAATCACCAAGCCCCTTACCCATCTCTTAGAAAAAGATGCCCCATTCATCTTTGATGACCTCTGTCTAGCTGCCTTCAATTTAATAAAAGAAAAATTAGTTAATGCGCCAATCATGATAGCTCCGGTGTGGGATCTTCCATTTGAAATAATGTGTGATGCGAGTAGTTATGCGGTGGGAGCCGTACTAGGTCAACGTATTTCCAAAAACTTCCACCCCATTTATTACGCTAGTAAAACACTCACATCTGCACAGAAAAATTACACCACAACCGAGAAGGAGCTCTTAGCTGTAGTATTTGCTTTTGACAAATTTCGCCCTTATATTACTCTTTCGAAAATCATTGTTTTTACGGACCACTCAGCCCTCAAATATCTTCTCTCTAAAATGGATGCCAAGCCTCGCTTGATTCGCTGGGTCTTACTCCTCCAGGAGTTTGACTTAGAGATCCGTGATAAGCGAGGTGCCGAGAACTTGGCCGCCGACCACCTTTCGCGCCTAGACAACCCGTTTATAGAATAATTAGACGAAAATTCTTTTCATTACTATTTTCCTGATGAGAAGCTGTTTATAATTAACACATCTACTTCTCCTTGGTTTTCCCGCATCGCCAACTATCTAGTGGCCCGTGTGCTCCCAAAAGAGTTTTCATCTCAACAAAAGAAAAAATTCTTTTCTGAGCTAAAAAACTATTTTTGGGAGGACCCGCATCTTTTCAGAATTTGTGCCGACCAAGTGATCAGGAGGTGTGTTTCTTTTGATGAAGGATTAGATATTATTAAACATTTGCATGAAGGACCGACAGGTGGGAACTATCAAGCTGCTCGCACCGCTCACAAAGTGTTAAACACAGGTTTTTACTGGCCCACCCTGTTTAAAGACGCGCATGCCTTTGTGAGTAGGTGTGATAGTTGCCAACGGTCGGGGAATATTTCGAATAAAAATGAAATGCCACAAAATTATTTCCTAGAGTGCGAAGTTTTCGACCTCTGGGGGATTGATTTTGTCGGCCCTTTTCCCTCTAGCTTCGGGAATAAGTACATTTTAGTTGCCGTTGATTATGTTTCGCGTTGGGCCGAAGCCCAAGCTCTTCCTACGAATGACGCCCGAGTTATAGTTAATTTCCTAAAAAAATTATTTTCTCGATTCGGTACACCGCGCACTATCGTTAGTGATAGGGGTTCCCATTTCTGTAACGCGCAATTTTCAAAAATCCTAACTAAATATGGCGTTACTCATAAGCTTTCCACTGCCTATCACCCCCAAACTAACAGACAAGTCGAAGTAGTGAATAGAGAAATAAAAAGAATTTTAGAAAAGACTGTTTCAACATCTAGAAAAGACTGGTCAGCCAAATTAGACGATGCTCTATGATCCTACCGAACAGCGTACAAAACCGCCCTCGGGTGTACGCCATATCGGTTGGTTTACGGAAAGTCGTGTCATTTACCCGTAGAGTTAGAGCACCGCGCCTTTTGGGCCTTACGATTTTTAAACTTCGATCCCCACTCCGTCGGCGATTTTAGAAAATTTCAACTTAACGAACTCGACGAGTGGCGCTCTTACGCGTATGACAATAACAAACTTTATAAAGAGCGGACGAAGCATTTACACGATCGACATCTTAGGCACCCAAAAATCTTTAAGCCGGGCGACCAAGTGCTTCTTTATAATTCTCGTTTACGTTTATTCCCGGGTAAATTAAAATCACGTTGGTCTGGGCCTTTTACTGTTTTAGAAGTCTTTTCTTATGGTACTGTTTTAATTTCCCACCCTGATAAGGGTACTTTCAAAGTGAATGGTCAGCGTCTTAAACTGTATTTCTGTGATGATGTCAGTCTCAACCCTGTTAACTCTATCTTTCCGGTCCTGACATTTGATTAATATGAACTTTATTTTTCTCGTCAACTTTGAACTTTATTCGAACTTTATTTTTAAACAATATTTGGGACACTCTTATTTTGATGCGTCGAGCTCAAACGACGCTTTAAACAGAGGGCGCTCTTGGGAGGCAACCCAAGTTATCTTTTTCTATTTTCTTTCTTTTACACTTTTTGCCCCGAATGGCTCCGGCAAGCTGAACCTTCTGCGATCGCCTGCTCCAACGGTTCTGCTTCCATGACAAAGTCCACCAGCCGACATTTCCTGAAGATCCACAGCACAGGCATGGAGGAGCGGCATCACTCAGCTTGCCCTGCAAAATAAAACCGGGGAAGTACCAGTTTTTCAATTCTGTCTTTCCTTCTGTACTTTAATTTCTCTCGTTCTCCAACCTCCTTCTCCATTGAGGACAATGTAGACTTTAAGCTTGGGGGAAGACTTCCTCCTTTTTTTTGTTTTTTTTGTAAATATCCAAATAGATCAAAAAAAAACAATTCAACAAAAAAATAATTCAAAAAAAAAAATAATTTATATAGCTGCATTTTGGTATTTCCATAAGTACCCCATGTTTATGTTTTGTTTTTCTCAAACTTCTTTATAAACAACGTAGTTAATTATAATTTTTCTAATCATTCTTTTTAATCATATTTCACAAGTAAAATGTTGGTCATGCTGTGTTTCTAATTCACGGTAGCATGTTAAGGTAAAATATTTCTCTAAAACGTGCATTTCTATTATGGTTTTCCATTCTTTATTTTCTTTACTTTCTCTAAAAATTTATCATCCACTATTTTCTTTTTCGTCTTTAGATAATTTTTGTAAGAACAAATTTTGAATAACGTAGTAGATATGAACGATCTAAGTCACATATTATTTTTATTTTCAAGATAATTTCATCAATCTTCTTTTATTATCTCGAACTTGCTTTTTGAAAATTATCGACTCTATGTTTTAAATAATTTTTTTAAAAAAAGCGTGAAAATGATTTAGGCCATTTTTTGTTTACGTTTGAGCTTTCCTGCCAACCTAAACTCTTTTACCACTAGTTAGCCGCTTTTGAGCCTTTTTTCCAAATTCATTTGATAACTCCACACAACATTTCATTTTCACCAAAGCCCAAATTCCTACCTATCTAATCAAGCTAATTTTTTTGATAGGAAATTTTGTGTTATCTTTGGAGAACTTGTTGAAAAAAGTGTACTCAAAAGCAATAAATTGAAAAAAAAAGAAGAGAAAAAAAATGAATGAAAATAATAATAATAATAATAAAAAGAGATAAATAATCATAAAGAGAAAAAAATAAATTTATTTATACATATTTTGTTTAAAATAAATTTTTTTTTGAAACTCGTTGTTTTGGTTTAGTGTGATTTTTAAGCCTCCGTGTTTATATTTGAATTCCACTCCTATTCATATTCCTAAACCAAACATTTCGGTCCTATTAAGTCTTTTTGATTCACGCCTTTTTTTTAATTTTATTTAACAACTAAGAAAAGAAGAAAAGTAAATCAGTTTTAGTTTTGGATTTAACCTTAGATTTTTGTTATTTAATTGATATAATTATAATGCGTTGCTTGGATCTAGTAATAACTCAATACGTTCTTTTCATTTTCATTGCCTTGCTTAAATCTATTTAAAGAATTCCGTCAAAATTCTGGATGATTTATTTTTATTAAGTAAAATTTATAAAAGTTAAACCATACCAAAATAATTGTTTTAGATTTACATTTTACATTCTCCCTACCTAGAATTTCGCATAGTACTTGTGTGAGTATGATTAAAACTTTTTGAATTAGTCACTTTTTATGATTAGCTAGTCTTTATATCTTTACTTGGGGAAAAGCAAAACTTAAGCTTGGGGGAATTTGATAATACGGTTTGCAGTCAATTTTATTAGGATATTTTCGGGGTTTTAAAGCAAATCATGTCTTGTAAAGTACTTGTTTTGATTCCCCTTTGTATATATTTTTGTCGCTAATGCATTTTTTCTGCTTTTTGTAGGTTTTCACGGCTTTCAGCCGAATTTTGCTGTGACACGCCCCAAGGTCACGCTCTACCAGGGCGTGTACCTAGGGCGTGTACCCAGAGGAATGAAGCAATTGGTCCGAAACTGCATTCCGTGGAAACTTAGTGTTCACGCCCTCTGTCACGCCCGTGTCACACCCGACACGGGCGTGTACTAGAGGCGTGTCCCCAGGTTCCGAGGAATCGCCGCAGCGCGCTCGTTTTTCTCGCTCCACCGTCGCACCGAAAGTGTCACGCCCCAGGGTCACGCCTGACCCGGGCGTGACATATGGGCGTGTACTTCAGCAATTCCGCCCGTCACCTCCAGCATTCAATTTCAGCTCAACAAAGTCACGCCGCAAGGAACACGCCCCAGGTACACGCCCTACCAGGGCGTGACTTGTGGGCGTGTACCTCAACTACTTCGTCAGAATTCAATTCCTGCCCGAAAAAGTCGCGCCGAATGTGTCACGCCCCAGGGTCACGCCCGCCAGGGCGTGACAGGGGGGCGTGACCAGACCCGAAAAATTCTATAAATAAAGCCCAACTCTAAGGGTTCAGGGACACCTTTTGCTTTGAGAGGGGAGGTTATGTCCTTTGTATTTCTGAACTTTTTAAGCATGTCTTTCCATTTTTAGTTCTTAGCTGTAGCTTTATGCTTTCCCTGTAGTAGTTCCTAGCTTCGTTCTGTAGTATTATGTTAATGATAGTGTAGTTTACCTTTCCATGCACTTGTAATCGCTGGTTTTCATGTTGTAAGATCCCTGTTTCTATTAATAAAAATTGTTGTTTTCTTTTACATTTCTGCTCCGTTTTCATTATTCTTCTTCTACTCATCCCCCCTCTTCCTCCTCACCATGATTAACTAATCCTCCATGTACTCGATCTTAATGATCCGAGGTTCGAGTGATTAGGTTATGATGCTTTGAATCTTACCTTTTCTTTTTAGGGTTTAGCTTTGAATTACTCTTGATGTATCACGGGTTGGAGGTATATCATCGATATATACTCTCCACCTTTGCTTTCATTCTGGGCTAGCCGAGAGGCCGAAAGTTTGAAATGAGCACTCAAGAGTAAAGGAAGTTGTTCGCACCCCTCGAGAGAGGCAGACGTTCAAATCTCCCGGATTGGAGTAAAATCCATTAGAGAGGTTCACCGCATAAAGCGAGTTTTAGGCCTCCGATTTAGGCGAAAGTCGGTCGGACCTTTCTAAACTCAGTTAGGCACGGCCTTCGAGAGAAGCGTGTCAATATTCATGGAACCTCCACGGTCAAGGACCTTTACCCTAATTAGCTTAGGTTTATTTATCGTATTTTTCTAACCACTCTTGTCGAGGTGATTTCTGATCGAGTGCATTTTCCCCTTCGTCGTTACTAAGCTTAAGTTAATCGCTCTTTTAGCTCTCTTTAACTTTTTATGCAAGTAGCTCTCTTTCATTGCAAGTAGTTCTCTTCCTTTAGCATGTTTAGCTTTCTTCTAAAAAAACTTAATTTTTCCGTCGATAAAATAATAGATTTCGTGTGAGTAAGCTTACTCAACTGTTCCCGGATTTCAATACGACACTTGTGTCCCCTAGCTGCATTTCGATAGGTATACTTGCCTTGATGAATTGTTAGTTTGGTTATTTTCTCCTTGCAGATATCTAAGAGACAATCAAGTTCCTCGAGCTATTCAGTTGAAGTATATTTTTAATGCTATGTACTTCTTTATTATTTTTCTAAATTGATTAATTTCAGGACGAAATTCTTAAGGGGGGAGATTTATAACACTCCAGATTTCCCATAAGTTGAAAAACAAAAAAATCTACTTTTGGAGCTATCGCTAGCGATAGCAATATTGCCTAGCGATAGTGGTCAAGTTGATACAGACGACAAAATGATGAATTCGATGAGTCGATGCGGTCAAAAAAATGATGAAGTTTATTTGCTATCACTGGTGATATCAATATTGCCAATCGATAGTGTGCCATGTGGCAAGCTTCTACGTCTCAATTGGTTGTGAAGCAGCCGATAAGCGATAAAGCTGCACTGACTTAGTCAAGCAGACACCACTGGAGCTATCGTCCAGCGATAAAATTTTGAGTGAATTTCTCAATGCGAATCAGGACATCTATTTCTTTTGGATTGGGGATCCTATGGCTGAGCTTAGGCACGAGATTGATAAGGTGGTTGATGAGATACTTCTTCTCATTTTTACTTTCTCTTTCTCTCACTCTCTCTCTCTCTCTCTCAACTTAAGAAAACAAGAGAAGGAAAAGAGAGGACGAAGAAGGCGGTTCTCAACCTTTGAAAGAGCTTTGGAGGAGTTCTTAAGGTCAGAATTGCGAGCCGATTGAAGATTCATAGAAAGGAAAGCGAGACGATACTTTTTATACAACTCAAGCTCAAATTCATGACACCAAAACAATTGACGAGGGTAACGATCTTTCTCCTAATTACTAGGACATGCTCTTCCTTTTAATATGCATAGTTGCATGAAGGCCCCTCCATTAATTTATGGAGATGAGACTTTTAACAGGTAGATATGGATTATCCCCGGTTGAAATGACATATAGAGCTCAGAACATTATACGGGCATAAACATGTTGTGTGAAGCTCATTTGGATAAGTTGGTCTGGATTGGTGATGATTGATTTGCATGCTGGAGAAGTCTCTTTGTAAAAACGAATAGATTTTAGAGTTTTGGGGTGATGCAGGTTGTTGTAGAAGTACTATAGTGTATTTCCAGGAAACACCTGAGATTGCAACAAAAAATGATGTTGTATTGCTATCGTCCACAGTAGAGATATTGTTGGTGATAGCTCTACTAGTAGAGACCTGTGAGCAGTTGTATGTGACGGGTGTGAACCCGAGCCTGAGGCAGATTGGTGGTTCTATCGATATCACATGACGATAATGATATTGCTGGTGATAGCTCCCAGAGTGCTTTTGTGGTTGCGAAGCTTGTGTCCCAGGGACTAGGTGGGTAGCATGATAGAATGTTCAACATGTTGTGCCCAGCTTTGGTGTCCATGTGTGTCAACCGTGGAACATAACATTTGGTTATGATATGAATAAGAAAAGGGTGGCTGACCCACTTTTTTGTCTCATAGACACGACGATTTGAGTAACGAGATCTGGTTGAACCATACCTGCACCTTGTCGCTCGACTTAGATTGCCCAAAGTACCTAACTTTCGATGTTGGCTTGGGGAGAGTCCTTGACTTGATCTTGAACTGTTGAATGCTCAAAATTATTCCATCTTAGTCTGGGACTAAGGATGGTGGTGGGACTCGGGGAGTACACCGAAAGTGTGTCTTGAGAGCACGAAACGTGCAAATGTAAGTGCAGACATTTATGCTAGTTGTGTATATATGTGGAATGGTGCTTAACTTGCATATTCTCGTGGATACATATATGCTTCGATATACTGCTTGCTTGGAGTGAAGGAGAACCACCTCCCCGAGAAAGGGGTGGGTTCATTACACCACCATGGTCAGCTTTAGCTGACCGTTCTATTGCTTACCACATGTTCATGGATTGTACTTGTGCAGGTGCTGGTGCGTCGAGCGAGAAATAGCGGCTTGGAGCCCTGATGTTGTGTTGGCCCTCAAAGGTCCAAATGCTTATTTTATTTTTAATGTGTTGCCAACCTGCGTGTTGAAGTATGGAAATCACATGTATTGTAAACATTAACATAGTTGTAAGGACTTAATGCCAAATGTTTATTTATACACTCATTCCCAGTTTTATATATAGTGGACATTCCGAGTTGTGGGTTTTGTTTACTCCATTGTGAAAGGGGAAACTAGATCTGATATACTCTAGAGGGGGGTGAATAGAGTATATGGTGCTTTTTAAAACACAAAGAAAAACTTTTGCAAAGCTTTACAACAATTGTTGTAATGAGTGTAAGCAGGGAAGCAGAAATAAAACTAATCACAAACTAAGCTATGCAGAAACTAAGCACAAGAAATTCTAGGCCAGAAACAAAAAGAAAACAAGCAAAACCAGATGACACAAGGAATTATAGTGGTTCCCCAACTTGGGTACATCCACTCTTCTACCACCCTAGGTAGGAATCCACTGCAGGATGAGTTGATCAGGTGTCCTGGGCACCAATGAGCTTTTGATAAGGTGCTCAAAAACCAAAACAGATTTTTTGATCAGGTGTCTTGCCACCAATGAGCTTTTGACAAGGTGCTCAAAAACCAGATTCAAACTTTTGAAGGGAGTTTGAAAAACCCTTTACAGAGTGGGGGTGAGAGAGTGATGGCAGTCTTCTATTTCTCAAGCAACTGAGAAGACTAAGTGGATTGATGTCAAAGCTCCCCCTGAGTCCTTGATCTTCAGGAAGATGAGCTTTGCTGAGGGTGATAGGCCTTCAAAGATAGATCTCCAGCAAAAGATGATTTCAGCAAGCTGAAATGTTGAGTGTCTGGAGTCTTGGAATGATGTTGGCCTTGAACACTTTAAGAGCTGAAGAGATCTGAAAATTTTTGAAAGCTTGATCTCTCTGATGAGTGTTCTTCAGAAATCTTTTTGACAGAAGATTGAGAGAGTCTCTGTATTCTGAGTTGTGTTTTTTGTTCTTGTCAATCTCTGTATTTCTTCTCTATTTTATTCAAAAACATTCTGTCTATTATTCTCTGTGTCTGAATAGGATATCACTCTGTCAAAGATAGCCGTTGGTCTGCATTGATTACAGCCTTAATTGCATAATTTCTTCTGAAGGAAGGTCCACTAAATTGTTCCTTGAAAAATCCCTTGAAACTTGTTCCAGGAGTAAATGAAAACGGCTGGCAGATCTTCTGAATTAAATGCAGAATAACTTCTATCTGATTTGAATTTGAATTCTGAAAGATAACTGAAATCGTCGAACTGAGCTCTGCTATCATCGAGCTGAGCTCAGCGACCTGGAAAATGCAAGCAGCAAAGAAATCGTCGATCTGAGCTCAAAGATCGTCGAACTGAGCTCAGAGATAAGGATCCAGTGCAGAGTCAAAATCGTCGACCTGAGCTCACCGATCGTCGAATGGAGTTCGACGATATTGCGAAGTTGAGCTCAGCGATCGTCGAGTGGAGCTCGACGATATTATGAGGTTTGAGCTCAGCGATCGTCGAATGGAGCTCGACGATCTGCAGAAGTTGAGCTAGACGATCGTCGACCGGAGTTCGACGAAACGTCGTGCTGAGCTCGACGATTAGACTTAGTCTCCAGAAAAACTTTGGTCTTCAGGGCAGCTTCCAAACCTAGACTCCTGATCCCTTAGACTCAATTCTAATTGACCTATTAAGCTATACAGAAGGTCAAACACAGATTCCTAGAGACATAGTGATCCTGACCCAAATTAGTAATAGGGTGTTCCAACAATCTCCCCCTATTTGGGTTAGGAAAACTATTTACAGACTTTGGAAAATCAAACAACATCATACAATCAGAAAAACACAAGAACAACAGTAGCTAGACATTACAGAACCATCACACAGATATATATATATGTCATCCAGATATCAGTCAGAAAAACCCAGAAATGTCACCTTACAGAGTTACTTTTTCTCTTTGCCTTTTACCATCTTGATTTCTCTGTTAGGATTTAAAGCTTCCTGTTTGGATCTAGTGTCATCAGCTGCACCCAAATAAATTTGCTTAGAAGCCCTGGGAACCACTGCAGCAGGATGCAACTCCATGTACCTGTCTGCATCAAAAAATTTACTGGAGGCATATCTTTCTAGTTCTTTCTGTCTTTGTTCTGACATTGTAGATATATTGGAGGTGTCTAGGCCTTGCTCTCTGGCTTTCTTTATCTGGTCTAAAGCAGCCAACTCTTTCATTCTAGCAGTCCAAGCAACAGGATTCTTCTCAGGATCCTCAAATGGAACAGGTGGCTCATACCTGTTGGAAGAAGTATCTTGAGGAGTCCTGGCAGTCACAGTTTCTCTGAGCTTATAGGGGAATGGACCTGAAGATGTATCAGAAGGAACATGTCCTCCCCTGGAATAAGGGTGCTGCCTGGAATGCCCTTTGGAGTAAACCTGAGTCACTCTTTGATTTCCCCTATATCCTCCCCTTCTAGAGTAAGAGCCCCTAGACTGGCTTTCCCTTTGATATGTTCTAGCATGAGGTTGGTAGGGTGCCTGGCTTCTAGCTGGGCCTGAACTTGCAGAGCTGCCACCTGCACCTGCATCAGGTGGAGGTGGTGGAGGAGGATGAGGGTGCTTGAACTGAGTGGAACCTTTCTCATACTTCCTTTTCTTCTTCATAGCCTTTAGCTGATTCTTAGAGAACTGCATCCAATGCTCAGAAATTGGGCAGTTGTGCAGAATATAGTAAGGAACATCATTATCATCTCTAACTTTGGCAGGTGGAACCCTCTTCAATGCCTTAATTCTTGCCTTCCTTTTCCTTGCAATGGTGGCAGAGGAATCATCAGAAGCAGTGTTGTAATCCTCAGATTCAGAACTCTGTGCATCATATAAGGCATCAATCCTTTTCATCAAATTTTCTTTCAGTTGAACAGCAGCAGATGGGGCAGAAGCAGAAGCAGAAGGAGCAATAGAGACAGATACATCAGCAGATATAACAACAGGTACTGGAGCAACAGTAGAAGCAACAGAGGTTATTTCAGGAATTATGGCAGCAGCAGGTTCAGAAACAACAACAACATCTACAGCAGGCTCAAAAACAACAGCCTCTGTCATCAGAGAATCCTGGGAAAAGGGCTCATCAGCAGCAGTTGGAATATTTTCTTCTTCAGCAGCAACAACAATTTCAGAAGTAGATACAGCCTTGTCTTCAGCAGCAGCAGCAGTAACATCATCAGAAGCAACAGTCACTGAATGAATAAAAGCAGAAATGATACTGGGGTCACAGCATGAGAAGGGCACCAGAGCCTTGGACAGATCCTCTGGGGGCTGGACAGCAAGAACTTCTGGCAGACAGCTGTAGAATGCAGGATCAAAGGCTAAGAGCAAAGACCTTAGGTCTATTACTAAGATTGGAGTAGGCACAGCAACTGGAGCAGAAGATACATGCACAGCAGCAGCAGCAGGAGCAGAAGCAGAAGCAGCAGCAACAGCAGCATGAAGGCTGGCTTCATAAGGCATCTCCCCCTGCCTGGATGCAGATACCGCTGTATCAAGGCAAACTGCTGGAGGTGCTGCTGGAGGAATGAGGGAGGAAAGCCTGGCAGACAGGGCTGCCACTGACTGTTGTAGAGGAGCTAAGGAGGCCTCCATGAGAAGAGAGAGACTGGGGGCCAGTAGCTCATACAACTTGTCAGCTAGGGCTGGCAGATCTACATGCTCAATGGCAGGAGCAGAGGTAGAGGGTATTGGGATGGCTGAGGATGCTGGAAGTGGAGTGCTGGATGGTGAAGGGATAGAGGGCTGAGGTGTGGGAATTGTGGAGATGGAGGACAAGGGTATAGATATGGATGGAGTGAATGATGGTTGGTCAAGAATGTGGTGGAGGAGATCTTGGAAAGATGTGGAGGAGGAGGGGAAGTCTGGAGGAGAAGAGGGGGAATCATCCATGTAGGATTCATCCAGAAGGGTGAATGATGGTATGGATGAAGATGAGGTGACATCTGGTGGTGGATAGGAGAACAAGGGGTGGAATTGGTCTACTGGAGGTGATGAAGTGGTTGCTGGGGATGGAATTGAGGTTGGGGATGGGCTGGATATGGTAATGGGGGATGAGGCTGGAATGGTGGATGGAGCTGGAGGTAGGGTTGAACTTGGAGGAGGAGGAGAAGCAGCACTAGCAGCAGGCAGGTCTTCTGCAGGTGCAGAGACCTGGGGGGGAGTACTCTGTGAGTCCTGGTGCCTGAAGGGGCAGCTGAAGAGGGCCTGCTGGGCTTGCTAATCTGCCTGTCCCATTTGCCAAAAATGGCACAGGTGAGTCTCTTGGAGGCATTGATGTGCACTCCAGAGGAGACCAGCAGAGTAGGGCACTTAGCCTGAAGGAAAACTCCAAGGATTCTTCCAAAATTTACAAAGCTTTTATTTATTTTCTTCTTTATCAGGTCAAAGAAGACCTCTCCCCAATTCAGATTTTTCTTATCTACCAGAGCTCCCATGAGGCAGAGCTGATGTCTGGAGATGGTGTCATGTGTAGAATGTTTGGCCAACAGGACCTTGCCTACAACATCTGCCAGAAACCTGTATTCAACTGACAGGTTCCTCTTAAACAATTTGCTAGGGTTTCCCTCAGGATGACCCATCCTGACAAGTATATCAGTAAACTCTTCTCCAGAAAGTTCAGCAGAGTCATCTCCATTTCTAAAACCAAAAAACTCTGTTAAGACTGTTGGGGTCAGAGGTACCTGGGTGCCACCAATAGATCCAACTATGGTGTTGTTGTCAAGGTTGTGTGCAGTATATACCCATTCCTTTATTTCATCTGAGGCAAGTTTGATTCTTGTGGTCATGAGGGCAGATAAATGCTGATCTTTGAATAAACTTAGGATGTCCTGGAAGACTTGATCAGTGGTGTTGAAGGAGTCCAAATCGATGTCAAACCCTGCATCAAACTTCATGGCGGCGAGGACAGCAACTGAGACGGCCATGGTACCTGCAAAAACTTAACAAACAAAACCACCAAGGTAGAACTGTTTGGAGGGAAGAAAAATTCTGCAGAGAAATTGAAAGCGCAAGAGAGAACGACGGCGAAAAATGAGTTTTATATTAGGGTTCGACGCAGAATTGGAAAGATCGTTGAACTCAGTTCGACGATCGAGGCTTCTAAAGGAATCTGAAGAGACTCCAACATCGTCGATCTCCGTTCGACGATCTTGGGAAGCGTCGAGCTCCGTTCGACGATCGTTCAGGGAACAAAATCGTCGAGCGCCGTTCGACGATCGTTGACCGAAGGAGACAGTTCATGCTGTCTGAGGGGCGCTGAACTCAGTTCGACGATTCTGGAAATCGTCGATCTCCGTTCGACGATCTTTGGGAAAATCGTCGAGCGCAGTTCAGAGATCAGAAAATCCTAAATACTAAGAAAAATCAGAATTTTGCCTAGTCTTGGTCAATTTTTAGCTTTCAAAATCTTGGGGATTATTTAAGACTTCCTCCATCTAACATTCCTAACTGATTTAGGAAGAAAGTGTGTTTCTTTTCATCCAAAGGCTTGGTGAAAATATCTCCCCTTTGTAAATCAGTTGGGATATACTGCAGTTCAATTTTGTTCTTTTCAACATTGTCCCTTAAGAAATGATGTCCTAATCTCTATGTGTTTTGTCCTACTATGGAGGACTGGATTTTGAGCTATGGAAATAGCACTTGTATTGTCACAAAAGATTTTTGACTTCTCTAAGTTGTAACCATAGTCTAGGAGTTGGTTTTGAATCCACAGTATTTGTGAACAACAACTGCCTGCAGCCATATATTCAGCTTCAGCAGTTGAAGTTGACACAGATGTTTGTTTCTTGCAAAACCAGGAGACAAGTCTATCACCAAGGAACTGACAAGTTCCACTGGTGCTTTTCCTGTCAATTCTGCATCCAGCATAATCAGCATCAGAGAATCCAGTTAACTCAAATGCTGAATCTTTTGGATACCAGAGACCTAGATTTGGACAACTTTTAACATACCTAAGAATCCTCTTTACTAATGTGAGGTGTGACTCTCTAGGGCTTACTTGGAACCTAGCACATATACATGTAGCAAACATTATATCTGGTCTACTAGCTGTAAGATACAGTAAAGAGCCAATCATTGCTCTATATGTTGTCTGATCAACTGGTTTCCCATGTTCATCAGCATCCAATACAGCATTGGTAGGCATGGGTGTTTTCATACAAGATGCCTCAGACATACCAAATTTCTTAACCAGTTCATTAGCATATTTGGTTTGAGAAATAAAGATGCCTTCAGCATGTTGTTTGACTTGCAATCCTAGGAAGAAGGATAGCTCACCCATGCTACTCATCTCAAATTTAGAATGCATTAGGTTAGAAAACCTTCTGCACAATTTTGAGTCAGTAGAACCAAAAATGATATCGTCTACATAAATTTGTACTAGTAGGGTATGGGACTTATGGGTTCTAATAAAAAGAGTTTGGTCTACTCTACCCCTTATAAAACCATTTTCCAAGAGAAAGCATGCTAGGGTCTCATACCATGCTCTAGGAGCTTGCTTGAGACCATATAATGCTTTATGTAGTTTAAAAACATAATCAGGGTGAGTTGGAGAGATAAAACCTGGAGGTTGTCTGACATAGACTTCCTCTTTGATGTCTCCATTTAAAAAGGCACTCTTGACATCCATCTGATAAACCTTGAAGCCTTTGTGAGCTGCATAAGCTAGAAATATCCTGATGGCTTCCAATCTTGCAACAGGTGCAAAAGTCTGGTCGTAGTCAATTCCTTCTTCTTGAGAATATCCTTGGGCAACTAGCCTTGCCTTGTTCCTTATTATTACTCCTTGATCATCCAGTTTGTTTCTGAATACCCATTTTGTTCCAACAATGGAATGATCCTTTGGCTTTGGCACTAGTTCCCATACTTTGTTTCTCTCAAATTGATGCAACTCCTCTTGCATGGCAATGATCCAGTGTGGATCTTGCTCTGCATCTTGAATGGACTGAGGCTCAATTTGAGAAAGGAAGCAGGTGTGCAACAGGTTTTGGTTGACCTGATTTCTGGTTTGCACACCAGCTGAGATTTCTCCAATTATTTGGGAAATTGGATGGTCTCTTGATGTTACTAAATCAACAGGGGGTGTTGATTGTTCACCAACCTGTGTTGTTGTTTCCTCTTGTGGTACAACAACTGGCTCTTCAAGTGGTGCTTCATTATGTTGAGCATTGCTTTCATCTTCACTGCTTTCTTCTTCTTGAGCAACCTGTAGCTTGTTCATATCTTCAACTAGAGAGTGTTCCTGCAAAGGTTCTATGGTAGAAGAGATCTTCTCCTTGAAAGACATGTTAGTTTCATCAAAAGAAACATGAACAGATTCCTCAATTTTCAATGATGATTTATTATATACCCTATAGGCCTTGCTGATCATGGAGTATCCCAGAAACACTCCTTCATCAGCTTTGGCTTGAAATTTTGCTAAATATTTCTTATCATTATTGTGAATATAGCAAATGCAGCCAAAAATTCTGAAATAGTCAACTTTAGGTTTCTTCCCTTTGAGTAATTCATAGGGAGTCTTTCCCTTCAGTTTATGTATCAGACTTCTGTTCAGCACATAGTTGGAGGTGTTCACTGCCTCTGCCCAGAAGGATAGAGGTAGATGAGCATCTGACAACAATGTAGTGGCAGATTCAATAAGGGTTCTATTTTTCCTTTCAGCTACCCCATTTTGTTGAGGAGTTCTAGGAGCTGAGAAAGTATGCCTGATCCCTTCACTCTGACAGAACTCTTGCATAAGAAGAGAATCAAACTCTGTCCCATGATCACTTCTGATCAGGGCAATGTGAGTATTGAACTCAATCTTTATACATTTGAGAAACTCTGTCAGACACTTAAAGTTATCAGACTTCTTCCTTAGAAAGAACACCCAAGTGAATCTAGAGAAGTCATCTACAATCACCAAAGTGTAGGATTTCCCTCCTAGGCTTTGTACTGTGATGGGTCCAAATAGATCCATGTGTAACAGATACAATATCCTAGGTGAATCACTCTTATTAAGTGACTTGAAACTGTTTTTAGTTTGCTTGCCTAATTGACAAGCCTTGCAGAGTCCTTCCTTCTTGTAGGGGCCAGAAGGTAGTCCTCTAACAAGGTTGTCCTTGGATGGCCTAGCAATAGTTCTAAGGTTTAGGTGTCCTAGTCTCTTATGCCATAAAACATTTGGTCTACAAACTGAATTGAATAAACAGATATCTATAGTAGTTGAAAGAAAATCTACTAGGTAGATGTTACCTTTCCTTTTACCTGTCAACACAGTTGTGTTGTCCTCTGACTTGATTTTGCATAAGGTTTTGCTGAAGGTCACCTGGTAGCCTTCATCACATAGCTGACTGATGCTGATTAGGTTGTGCTTCAGTCCTTCCACATATGCTACTTTCTTGAAGGTTACAGAACCAATCTGGACTGCTCCATAACCTTTAGTTTGTCCAAAGTTGGAGTCACCAAAGATAACTTTGGGTCCAAGCTTGGCTCTAAAGGAATTGAGGTTGTCCTTGTTCCCTGTCATGTGCTTAGAGCACCCACTATCCAAATACCATTGCTGGTTAGATGTTGGATAGGTCTTCACCTGCACATAAACAATTTACTTGTTTTTGACCCAGTTTACCTTGGGCCTAGGTTGATAACCTCTAAATTCAGAAATGAAGGACATCCCTGGCTGACTTTTATATCCTTCAGGATGATATCTCCTTGGAGGTAAAATCCATTCAGTATAAGGGTTGAAGGTTTGGGATGAAGAACCCTCAGGATTCAATTTTGACTTGCCTTTGAAAAAATTTCCAGAGCTCTGACCTCTGTTCGACGATCTTGGAGCTGAGTTCGACGATCTTGGGTCAGATCGTCGAGCTCCGTTCGACGGTCGACTATGGCTGAGGTCAGGTATATGGGATCGTCGACCAGCGTTCGACGATCTTGGCTGAGATCGTCGACCAGCGTTCGACGATTTTCCCTGAGATCGTCGAGCTGCGTTCGGCGATCGTCGATCTTCATTCGGCGATCGTCGATCTTCGTTCGACGATTTCTGCTGGGACTTAAATTTTCTGAGGCAGATCAGAATTTTTCCTGGCAACCTCTACAACTCCCTTTCCCTTGTCAGAAATAAACTTGATGGGAGTTGTTAGACTAATAGGTTGGCTGGATGAAGCACCCAAGCCCAGTGTACTGTTAATCTAGAGTTCACTGTGCTTGTGATGTCCATCAGCTTGATGCTTCTCCCATTAAGGGATTCTTCAAGCTTCTTGGCCTCAGAGAGCTCACTCTTCAGTGAAGCTATCTGTTCCTTATAGTTCTCCAACTCCTGAGAGAGTTTGAGGTTTTCTGATTTTAAAACACTTTGTTCAGATAATTGATTTCTGAGAGAGATGATCTCTTTCTCAGACTTTAGCAGATCTAAACACAGTGCTTTAAATTCAGATTTAAAATCTTCTGAAGTAAAATCAAAAGAACTGATTACCTGATCTTCTTCAGGTTGAGTCTCTGAGTCTGACTCTGACTCTTCTTCCTCTGAGTTGTGCTGTGAGGCATTGATTGCCATCATGCAGAATTCCTTTTCTTCTGCATCATCCTCATCATCACTGGAGCTGGAAGAGGCTTCTGACTCCTCTTCAGTCTCACTCCAGGATTCAGCAACAAATCCTTTCCTTGTATGCTTATTTTTGCTGGAAGAGGGTTTGCTATTGCCACTCCTTTTGGAGTCTTTCTCCTTTCTTCTTTCTTTTCTGTCCCTTCTGTCCTTGTTCTTGTTTTCTGGACAGTCAGGAACTATATGCCCTGGTTTCCTGCAACCAAAGCAAATAATGTCTTTGTTATTGCCAATGGACTTGTCATACCTTGGCTTGTCCTTCTCCTTGTATGATCTTCTTCTGAAATCCTTTCTGGCCATATTATAGAATCTTTTGGCCAGCAAGCTGAGAAGTTCATCATTGCCTGTTCCTTTTTCTTCAGGAAGATCTTCAGTTGCCTTGAATGCTATAGTCTTCTCCTTTCTTGTGGCTGGTGAAGCAGCCTTCTGTTCTTCCTCTCTGTTCTTGATGAGTAGCTCATAAGATTTGAGCTTACCCAACAAGGCTTCAGTGGTGATCTCATTCAGACTTCTGGCATCTTTAATTGGCCAGATTCTTGAATCCCAAGTGCTGGGGAAGCACATTAGGATCTTGTCATTAAGTTCTGTCAGTGAGATCTCTTTGTCTAATGTCCTCAGTTCACTGACAATTAGACTCATTCTGTTGTACATGTCTCCCACTGACTCTGTTTCTCCCTTCTTGAAGTTCTCATATTGGGAGATGAGATGGGATCTTCTGTCCTTTCTCTCATCAGCTGAGCCAGAGACAATTTCTGAGAGCTTGTCCCAAATCTCCTTGGCTGAATTGCATTCAGCTACTTTTTGAAAAATGTCATCTGACATTGTCTGAGCTAAAATGTTCATTGCCTTGGCATCAGCTACTTTCCACTTTTTGATGTCAGCATCTGTTCCTGATGGAGGTGGAACAGCATTTGTGCTTGTTCCCTCTGGAGGTCTTGGACACACTGTCAAAACAGAATTAAAAATGTCTTCGTCAATAGAATTCATGTAGAGTCTAATCCTTGCTTTCCAAAGTGCAAACTTTGACAGATTGCACACTGGAGGTCTGGTGCTAGCATAATCTTTGTTTTGGGCCATGACTTGTGCAAGCTAAATCTAATAATGAAATATAAAAGAAGGATCTAGATTGGGATCTTGGGGTTCAGGTGTTAGCCTGTACAACCAAACAGATATGGTATGTTTAACCAACCTCCCTCTGATACCAATTGAAAGGGGAAACTAGATCTGATATACTCTAGAGGGGGGTGAATAGAGTATATGGTGCTTTTTAAAACACAAAGAAAAACTTTTGCAAAGCTTTACAACAATTGTTGTAATGAGTGTAAGCAGGGAAGCAGAAATAAAACTAATCACAAACTAAGCTATGCAGAAACTAAGCACAAGAAATTCTAGGCCAGAAACAAAAAGAAAACAAGCAAAACCAGATGACACAAGGAATTATAGTGGTTCCCCAACTTGGGTACATCCACTCTTCTACCACCCTAGGTAGGAATCCACTGCAGGATGAGTTGATCAGGTGTCCTGGGCACCAATGAGCTTTTGATAAGGTGCTCAAAAACCAAAACAGATTTTTTGATCAGGTGTCTTGCCACCAATGAGCTTTTGACAAGGTGCTCAAAAACCAGATTCAAACTTTTGAAGGGAGTTTGAAAAACCCTTTACAGAGTGGGGGTGAGAGAGTGATGGCAGTCTTCTCTTTCTCAAGCAACTGAGAAGACTAAGTGGATTGATGTCAAAGCTCCCCCTGAGTCCTTGATCTTCAGGAAGATGAGCTTTGCTGAGGGTGATATGCCTTCAAAGATAGATCTCCAGCAAAAGATGATTTCAGCAAGCTGAAATGTTGAGTGTCTGGAGTCTTGGAATGATGTTGGCCTTGAACACTTTAAGAGCTGAAGAGATCTGAAAATTTTTGAAAGCTTGATCTCTCTGATGAGTGTTCTTCAGAAATCTTTTTGACAGAAGATTGAGAGAGTCTCTGTATTCTGAGTTGTGTTTTTTGTTCTTGTCAATCTCTGTATTTCTTCTCTGTTTTATTCAAAAGCATTCTGTCTATTATTCTCTGTGTTTGAATAGGATATCACTCTGTCAAAGATAGCCGTTGGTCTGCATTGATTACAGCCTTAATTGCATAATTTCTTCTGAAGGAAGGTCCACTGAATTGTTCCTTGAAAAATCCCTTGAAACTTGCTCCAGAAGTAAATGAAAACGGCTGGCAGATCTTCTGAATTAAATGCAGAATAACTTTTATCTGATTTGAATTTGAATTCTGAAAGATAACTGAAATCGTCGAACTGAGCTCTGCTATCGTCGAGCTGAGCTCAGCGACCTGGAAAATGCAAGCAGCAAAGAAATCGTCGATCTGAGCTCAAAGATCGTCGAACTGAGCTCAGAGATAAGGATCCAGTGCAGAGTCAAAATCGTCGACCTGAGCTCACCGATCATCGAATGGAGTTCGACGATATTGCGAAGTTGAGCTCAGCGATCGTCGAGTGGAGCTCGACGATATTATGAGGTTTGAGCTCAGCGATCGTCGAATGGAGCTCGACGATCTGCAGAAGTTGAGCTAGACGATCGTCGACCGGAGTTCGACGAAACGTCGTGCTGAGCTCGACGATTAGACTTAGTCTCCAGAAAAACTTTGGTCTTCAGGGCAGCTTCCAAACCTAGACTCCTGATCCCTTAGACTCAATTCTAATTGACCTATTAAGCTATACAGAAGGTCAAACACAGATTCCTAGAGACATAGTGATCCTGACCCAAATTAGTAATAGGGTGTTCCAACACATTGCTTATGCTAGAATGCAACTTTGTGTTAGGTTGCGAAGATGTTTGGTATTTTCATCTTGTACCACTGTTGGGTATTGTATCCACAATAACTTAGATTTGTGTGAAGTCACCCTTGAACTAAGTTGAATTAGATATGTATTTGATGCTATTTTTTAGTTGAGTGCTTGCAAGTCATTATTTTTAAGTGTAGACCAATGTCAGTTTACAATGAGTCATTAAACACAAGACCATGCAATGTAATCCCTCATTGTGTGATCCATGGTGTTGACTCATGTGTAATCTCTCTATTAGGATGCACTTCATTTTCAAGTGCTAAAGCAATGGAAGAAAGGAAAGGTTGCTGGTTTTCAACAAAGCAGAATTAAATTTTCAGAGAAAATTTTCTAAGTCCTTTTCTCGAGAAATGAAGTGTATTTCTTGAGAAGTCCAAGTTATTTTCTCGAAAAAGCAAAGCTTTTCTCGAGAAACCTCAAGACTTCTCGAAAATTCTCAGAAACTATCTCCAAATAAATTTCTCGAGAAAGCCCTGAAAAATTCTCGAGAAGTCAAGTAAATTTCTCGAGAAAGCCAAGCAGTTCTCGAGAAGACAAAATTCTTTCTCGAGAAGCTAAGTATTTTTCTCGAGAAATCTAATCTTTCTCGAGAAATCAATCCTTCAGTTTCTAAGAACTTACGTTAAACATTTTTTCTCGAGAAGACTAGGCCATTTCTCGAGAAATCAAATCTTTCTCGAGAAATCAATCATTCATTTCTAAAAATTTCTGTTAAGTATTTTTCTCGAGAAGACTACGCCATTTCTCAAGAAAGCAAATCATTTCTCGAGAAATCAAATCCTTCTCGAGAAATAAGTAGTTCAGTTCAAAGAATTTGGGTTAGGTAAATTTTTCGAGAAAGCTGTGTTATTTCTCGAGAAAGCAAATCCTTCTCGAGAAATTATAAGTCTTCCTGAGAAATGGAGTTGCATAAAAGATTTCGCGTAAAGTATTTTTCTCGAGAAGCTAAGTACATTTCTCGAGAAAGCAAATCATTTCTCGAGAAATCAAATTCTTCTCGAGAATTGGAGTTGCAGAAAATTTCTTTCTTAAATGTCTGACGGGATTTCAAAATTATCTAAGTTCTTCATGATTGGTCCACGTGGATCATTCCTTAATGATTTATGACCGTTAGACGATGTTCTATATAAAGTCTTTTCAGAGGAATTTCTAACCCTAAAAAGAAGAATTATATTCTGAATCGCAATCGCACTTTCTAAATAGGGAGAAGCCTCGCCGTCTTTAGCATTATTCTTCATTATCGCTTATCTCTCGATCCAGCGATTCCAAGGAGAAAAGATTCGACAATCACATATTCAAGATTCTTCAAACATCAACTTGATCGTGTCGGATCCCAAGTTTTTCAGATCAACATTTTCTTGAGATTTCTTCCTCATCTTCACCGAGATTTTCAGTTTTCAAGAAGGAAGAACCTTGAAGATTTTAGATCTGGAAGTATAACGTTTTTATTGTTGTTGTAACATTTACTTTAACTCTTGTAGGAGCTTTGTCTCTGAGATTGTAGGATGTTTGTTCTTCCGAGTGTAGATCCCATTTTGTGGGATCGAGTTTGTAGGAGTATGTTATCTCGGAGTTGTAGGAGTGTTGCTCCGATTTGTAGGATTGTTGCAATCTGAGATATAGTGAAGTAGCCGAGGCTAGCCGTGGTGCTAGATTGGCGAGGTGGAGAGTGGACGTACCCAAGATTGGGAAACCACTATAAATTTCTTGTGTCGTCTGTATTGTGTTTGGTTATTTTCTGTGTTGATTTCCCTCAAGTTTTTATTCCACAAAAGATGCAGAACTCACCTATTCACCCCCTCTAGGTGATTTAGGTAGACAACTAGATACTTTCAATTGGTACCAGAGGGAGGTTGTTCACAAAAAGATTAACACCTTGAACAGATCTACTTCTAGTTGTCATAGAGATTATCAAGCATGGACAGATCCAAGGATTTTGCAAAGCTTCCGGTGTGCACCAAGACTAACTTTCCCATGTGGAAAGAGAGAATAAAATTCTTCATGGAAGCTATTGATCCCCGCATCTTCATGATAGTGGAAGAAGGTCCCTATGTTCCCATGATTGCTTTCACTATTGATCCAACCAAGAAAGTGCCAAAAAAATCGATGTGTCTTGACAAAGATGAGATTTCGTTTATCTCTTTAGACAAGAAAACCAAGAACATCATCGCAAGCACAGTCGATGATTCAATGTTGTAGAACCTGATATACTGTCAACCTGTCATGGAAATGTGGCAGTCTTTGATCATCCTGATAGAAGGTACAAAAGAAGTAAGGGATGGCAGAAGATCCCTTCTGAACTAGAAGTATAAGGCCTTCAAGCAAGGCCCCAAGGATATAATAGTTGATACATTTAAGAACTTCAAAATCATCAACGGCCTGGAGAGCTATGGCCGGGTCTTCACTAATGGAGAGCTTAATGACAAGTTCTTAAGATCCTTAATTAAGGAATGGGACAACAAGACTTGTGCTATCAGAGAGTTTGGGAGACTGTCTGATACTGACCCCCCAGAACCTTTTCAGGAAGCTTATGTCCTATGAGCTTCAAATCAACTCCAGAAAAGCTAAAGAAGAGGGCAACAGATCTTCATCAAAGGAGAAGTTTGTTGCACTGAAGGCAGATAGCTCAAGAAAGGCTAAAGCACCATCGCCTACTCCCACTCAGGAATAAAGTGAAGAAGAAGACTCAGAGCCAAGCACCTCGGGCTCAGAGTTATCTAATGGAGAGTTCTCTCTTCTCTCCAGATAGTTCAAGAAGTTTCTCAGTGAGAAGAAGCAGATGAGAGGCAAAGACTCCTCATATAGAAGATCACGTTACTATGACGATCATCAAAAGAAACGTCACACAAATGACATGTATAAATCTAAACAGAACAAACATATTTTTGCTGACATTGTGTGCTATTGTTGTAAAAAGCCAGGTCACGTGATCGTCGACTGCCCTCACAAGAAGAAGGAGGGTGGAAGAAGAGAAGAGCATAAGTCCTCCCATAGCAAAAAGAAGGAGAAGAGATTCATAGAAAAGAAGCAGAAGACCTTCAGTGACACTGACTCATCTGAGTCAAGTGAGGATGAAGAAACCTACTTCAAGCTCATGACTCACTCCGACGAAGAAGAAGTTGACCCCCAATTTCATGGGGAGGTAAATTCTCACACCATCCTCTCAGATTCTAATGCTCGAGATGATGATCATGAGGATTGTTCCTCTGATGATGAATAAAAACTCATGGCTCAGTATAAAGAGTTGATCAAGGCCTATGACCGGTGTAGGAAAGTTGTTAGAACTCAGGCTAAGGAGATCAAATCCCTTAAGGCCGAGGAGATCACTCTGAGGGAGGAAGTTGCAAAAATGAACTCAATCAGAGAGGAACTCCATGCCCTGGTCGATGACAACAACAGTACACATGAGCTCCTTAATTTAAAAGAGAAAATCATTGAGGAGTTGGAAGGACAGCTTGCCGCTGAAAAGAACCTTGTTGAAAGTTTCTCCAAGCCCAAGACAATCCTTCCACTTGTTGCTGAATTCTCTGCCCAGGCTAAAGGAAATGGTTTAGGTCGTGTGGCTACTCCTAGTAAATCTTCTAGGAGAGCTAAGGCCAGAAGGATGAATAAGGCTGCTATAAAAGCAAGCGCCGAAGCTAAAGGCAAAGCACCTGAAAGTCAAATGAAGTTCAAGAAGGTGATATTCCCTTCTAACCCGTTTGACTTCGAGACTTCCTATGGACATCTAACATGACCAACTCATGTTGATCCTGTTGATAGATACTAGGGGTGGAATCGTCCCCTAAACTTCGGTGCAAGTGCCTTCAAAGCACCTTATGAATTGACCACTCTACAGAGCTATGGTACCTATGTTCATGGTCATAATGATAAAAAAGCTCCAAGAGTGAAACCCGTTGTTCAAAAGCCACTTGAGAAGAATAATCCATGTGAGTGCTATCATCATGAGGCTTCTACCTCCAAGTTAGCCACTCCTACTAGACTACACGTTCAAAAGGTCAAGCAGGAGACTTGTATAAGATACAACAAGTTTGAATTTTGGTGTTGCGGCAAAGTTGGCCACTTTGCTGTGGATTGCTGGTTTAATCCCAAAAACTTTGAAACTTCTCAAGTTAATCATACGAGACAGACCACTCGTAGTGTTAACACTCGTAGGGGGAGTATGATAATAAGGAACCAAGGACCCACATCTTATTGGGTTTCTAAGGTAAAATGATCAATGATTGCAGGTTTTTCCAAAGTCCAACAAAATGCCTATTTGGTATTTGGACAGTGGATGCTCACGATATATGACCAGACAAGAAGTCTGCTTCAAAATTATACTCCAGTCAAAGATAGTCCAAAGGTTATCTTTGGTGGCTCTGACCGGGGAATTAAAAGGGCTACGGTATGATTTCATATGGTGTAGTCTCATTCACTAATGTAGCTTATGTGAACGGATTAGAACATAATCTGATTAGCATAAGTCAGTTATGTGATAAAAGTTTTATTGTTACTTTCTCCAAGGATCAGTGCCTGATAAAATCGACCTCTACTATGGAGATGGTGTTAACAGGCACTAGGAGTAGAAATATTTTTTATCATAATTTTTTATGCTCAGACACTTCTACCCAGTGTGTTTTGTTTCAAAAGATAGTGCATCTCTTTGTGACCAATGACACAAAAGACTAGCACATGTTAATTTCAAAACTATTAATATGTTATTTTCTCAAAACCTAGTACGTGACGCACTAACTATTAAGTGCATTAAATAAAGTTCATGTCACACATGCCAAATGGGCAAGCAGACATGGGTTACCTTTAAGGGTATTGCTGATAAAGATTCCTCAAGGTGCTTGTATTTACTGTACATTGACTTATTCGATCCAATGCAAGTTCGTAGCTTAGGAGGTAAGTCATATATGCTGGTAATTATTGATGATCACTCACGTTTTACTTAGGTGTTCTTTCTAAAATGAAAGTGGGATACCTTTGATGTATTCACGAATTTTGTCAGGCAAATTTAAAATGAATTAATCTGTTCAGTGGTCAGAATTAGAAGTGACCATGGAACAGAATTTGAATCTAGTTCCATGACAGAATTCTATGGAAGTCTAGGTATCTTTCAAGAGTTTTCCTCCTCACGTACTCCACAACAAAATGGAGTTGCATAGAGAAGGAATAGAGCAATCATTGAAGCATGTACTACAATACTGACTGACTCCTCTCTACTAGAGTACTTCTGGGCTAAGGCCGTCAATACAACTTGTCACATTCAAAACAGAGCATTGATCTACAAGAGTCATCGTAAGACTCCCTATGAGCTACTGAAAGGCAGGAAACCGACCATGTACTACTTCAAGATCTTTGGCAGCAAATGCTATGTACTTAATAATGGGAAATATCATCGTATAAAGTTTGGAGAAAAATGTTTTGGAGGTATTTTTGTAGGTTACAGTAGCCATAGTAAGTCTTATAGAATTTTTAATAAGAAAACTTTAGTGGTAGAAGAATCAATTAACATTGTATTTGATGAGACGGGCTTGCTACAAAGCAGCTCTTACAGTATTTTTGTTGAAGATACAGGTTCAAAGCTGAAGGAGTTAAGCTTGGATGAGACAGTTGAAGAAAATGCTCAAAAGTTCATCAAGATCACTCCTCCAACCTCAATTAGAGAGGGAGATCACCAAGATGAAGAAGTTATCCCAGTTGAGGAAGGCACTCCAAAAATAGAAGAAGCTCCCAATGCAAGCACTCTAGAGCTTAGACACTTGAGGGATCACCCGGTTGATCAAATCATAGGAGATCCTTTTGATGGTGTAAGAACTCAAAGAGTTACTACTAATGAAAATATGCATTTGAGTTTTCTCTCGCAGGTTGAACCAAAGAGATTTGAATAAGCAATAAAGATGCATCTTGGATAGTTGCAATGAAAGAAGAACTCAATCAGTTCAAGCGCTGCCAAGTCTGGAAGCTTGTACCAAGACCCAAAGGTAAAAATGTAATTGGAACAAAGTGGGTCTACAGGAACAAGTTGGATGAAGATGGAACCATCATAAAAAACAAAGCCAGACTTGTAGCAAAGGGATATAGACAAGAAGAAGGCATCAATTTTGATCAGACGTGTGCTCCAGTGGCAAGACTCAAAGCCATCAGGTTGTTCCTCGTATATGTTGCTCTCATGGGCTTCGTTGTCTATCAAATGGACGTGAAGTAAGCCTTCCTCAATAGTAAAATAAAGTAAGAAGTGTATGTGGAACAATCCCCAGGTTTTGTTGATCCTAACCATCCTGATTATGTTTATTTATTATTTAAAGCTTTATATGATTTAAAATAAGCTCCACGAGCTTGGTATGGAACATTGTCTAACTTTCTTCTTGAGAACAAGTTCACAAGGGAAGGATAGATAAAACATTATTTCTTAGGGAAGTAAAATGCAAAATTTTGCTAATGCAAATCTATGTCGACGACATTATCTTTGACACTACTGATGACAACCTTTGTAAGAAGTTTTCCAAACATATGCAAGGGCAGTTTGAAATGAACAGTATGGGTGAGCTGAAGTATTTCTTAGGACTTTAGGTGAAACAATCTGAAGATGGAATTTTCATCTCTCATACGAAGTTCACCAAGGAGTTGTTAAAGAAATTCAGAATGAAGAATGCAACCTCTATGAGGACTCCAATGAGTTCAACTATGTCTCTGGATAAGAATGAGAAAGGGAAACCTTTTGATGAAACTAAGTACAGAAGCATAATTGGATCATTGCTCTATCTTACTGCTAGCAGGCCTTATATAATATTTTCAACATATGTGTGTGCTAGATATCAGGTGAACTGTAAGGAATCTCACTACACAGCTGTAAAGTGGATTTTGAGATACCTTAAGAGAACACCAAATCTTGGCTTATGGTACCCAAAAAGTAATAATAGCAAACTAATTGGATTTTCAGATGCAGACTTTGCAGGTAGCAAAGACGATAGAAAGAGCACTTCAAGGACCTGCCAATTCCTTGGAAGAAGGCTCATATCTTGGAGTAACAAGAAATAGAATTGTGTTTCAATCTCAACTGCCGAGTCAGAATACATTTCTGCAGGCAGTTATTGTGTACAACTTCTCTGGATAAAGAATTAACTTGAAGACTACAACTTGAAGTTCAGGGACATTCACATGTTTTGTGACTCCTCTAATCCTATAGCAATTTCAAACAATTCAGTTCCTCACAGCCAGACAAAGCACATCGAATTAAGATATCATTTCGTTCGAGAGCATGTGGAGAATGGGGACATCAACCTCTAGTATGTTCCAACTGATAGGCAAGTTGCAAATATTTTCACGAAGCCGCTGGACGAGGCCAAGTTCACTTTCAATACAGAACTTGGTATTCTCAACATGGAGTCCTGAAAAGTTCATATCTGAAGTCAATAGAAGATTCAACATCAGTCACTCAATAAATTCCAAAAGAATTCTTACGCAACAACCTTTAGATAAATTCAAAGCTCAGATATGAATTTCTCAAAAACTTATTGAATTTCTTGGAGAATCAATTTATATTCCTCGAAAACTTACTGGATTTATCGAAAGCTTTGGAATTTCTCAGGAAAACCTAATGGATTTCTCGGAAAATTAATCTAGATTTCTCGGAAAACTTATAAATTTCTCGATAAAAGGACTTCTCGATTTCTCGAGAAATCTGCTTACTTTACTTTCAAAGAAGAATTCCAACCATTATTTTCTCAGGTACACTTTTCATAATTCTTCAAAATATTCAATTTTATATAAATAGAGAAGTCCATAGAATATCCAATCCATAATTTCAAAAAAGCTTTCCCGAGAAAAGCCCTTGAGTTCCGCCGAAGGCCTCCGTCGCTCTTCTAGCGAAACTCTGTCATCTCTTCTCGGAAAAGTCGGAAAACTCTCATCTTCTTCAATCAATGGCTCCCAATGCAAAGATTGGCGTCGGCAGTGAGTTCGTTCGCTCAGGTATTGACCAACTCTCCGATGATTTCCGAAATGTCATTCGACTTCTTAAAACTGCCGGCCTCACCTTCATTCTCGAACATCCTTGCAAAATTCTTATTCCAGAAGTTTAAGAGTTCTTCAAAAATGCTAAGCTTAAGAGGAGTGGGAAACTATTAAAAAGTTCTGTCAGATATGTAAAGATCAAAATCAAGCTGTCCTCTTTAACAGAATTTCTGAGATTGCCATCCATTGATGAGGAAGATTATCTGGAAGAAACCGATTACTCCAAGGCTCTGTCATTTTGTGGCCTCTCACAATCCACTACCTCCATTCGAAGACAACATATGAATGATGAAAGCAAGCTGTTGGTAGATATACTAGGAAAAGTTCTCCTGCGCAAAGCAGGTTCAATTGTTTATATATCCTCTGACTTCTTCTACATGTTAATTATTGTGGTATGCCGCAAAAAGTTCCAATGTGGACACATGCTATTTGACAAGATTAAGGAAAGCATGAATGCACCCAATTTTGCAAGGATCATATCTCTTTATCTGAATCAAGCGCACCCTGAAATCTTTGACTTGTCCAAAGGTGTGTCCATTCACCACCTGAATAAAGGCTCTCTCTCATCCATCACCAAATGGGAAATCAGGATTCAGAAGCCAAGACAAGCTCCAAAAGCTCCAAGGATAGTAGTTGATGAGGACATGACCCCATCTCCCCCGCATATTGATACAGTTCACACATCTGCTGCAGCTATTGAGGGGGAGCCTGCTCCTTCGGTTTATGAGGAAGATCAGCAAGCTGAGGTCCCAGAAATAGAGTTTCAGTCAGATGTTCCTACAAATCAGGTGACAGAGAAAATTCTTGATGATGATGTGATAGTGGAAGAGGAAAGCACTGCTCAATTTGATGACGAAGAGATTCTAGAAGAGATTCTTAAAGAGACTCCGAAGATTCTCAACCCATGGAACATATTGAGGGGGAGAATATGGATATAGTCTCTAATGAAGAGGATGCAGTTACCCCGGAGCCTGCAAAACCTCCTCTCAGGAATTTAGATTTCTCTCTCCCTACTATTCTTGGTGAGGAAGGGGATGTAATTATATCTGCCCAAAGAGGCAAAAGTTCAGTTATTATTGATGAAATACCAGTCTGGACAGCTCCAACACTACCTCCTCCAGTTGAAGTTATTCCTGATGATACCCTTTTGGGTAAAATTGAGTCCATGTTGGCCAAGCAAAGTGAGAACTTTCACAAGTCTCTCAAAGAGGTAACTGATAGAGTAACTACTCTTGAAAAAGAAATGAGCAGAGAATTTGCTGAAATTCAGAGCAATACAGATGAATTCAAAAGACTGTTAAATATTGGTGACAAGGCTTTGGACCATATTATCACTAGTGTTGGTGAAGTCATGGATCAAGCAGTCGCGGTGGCTAACAATCAAATACTCTTGCTGAAGAAAACTGAACAACAAAACTTCAAAACCTGTGAAGAAGTTGGAAAATTCAAGGAAGATGCCATAAAGACTCTAACTGTAGAAGTCAAAAAGGGGGAGGATAAGGTAAAAGAAAATCTAGAGAAGAAAGTTCAAGAAATGAAGACTCGGCGGGACAACTAACTAAAAGAAATTAATACAAGTGTAGAGACACAGATTAAATGTGTAAACATTTATACTTATGCGACTGCTGTGTGAATGCACAACCAAATCTTTTCAAAATTTCAAGTTGACCAAAATAAGGCTCCACCTCCTTACCTTAATCCAAATGTCTGCAAGCCTACATTCTCTCCCAGACCTGAACAACATGATATTACTCCTGATACTTATTCTCAAGTCTGGACTTCTGATCAGCACGAGATACCTCAGGATCTACCTCCTAAAGTGCATGTGCCTACAAAAATAAAGTATGATGATGGTGCCTAAGCCAATCGATCCATTCCAAGTCAAGAAGTTGCCCAAAGGATAGAAAAAGAATTTGTTGAAGTCTGGAGTCCAACCTCCAAGTCCTTAATTCTTGACAATCTGAAATTAGTTGTGGACTTTCATGATAATAAGGATAATCATTACAGTCATAAGGATGGGAGCTATACGAAAAATCTACGACAAAAAGAAGGATTTAAGATCTTGAATATGCCCTTAATAATCCTAATGCTCCTCCTTGTCCTCCTAAGTACTATCCCAAGCCCTTTAGTTATCAGAAAAGGCAGCAAGAGAAGAAGGAACGTCAATATCAGCAACAGTACAAATAACTCATGATTGTCAGTGTTACAGAATGTTGTGGACCAAGATATTTCTATGGACAAATTATATATATATATATATATATATATATATATATATATATATATATATATATATATATATATTTTGAATTTTGATGATCTAATTATTTCTTATCTCTCCTTGCATATATTGCTTTATTTATTAGTTAATTTTTTGATTATCTTGATATAATCCACCTTAGTGTAGAGGATTCTGGCTTCTACAAATAGGAGGAGATTGTTGGGTATTGTATCCACAATAACCTAGATTTGTATGAAGTCACCCTTGAACTAAGTTGAATTAGTTATATATTTGATGCTATTATTTAGTTGAGTGCTTGCAGGTCATTATTGCAAAGTGTAGACCAACGTCAGTTTACAATGAGTCACTAAACACAAGATCATGCAATGCAATCCCTCATTGTGTGATCCATGGTGTTGACACATGTGTAACCTCTCTATTGGGAAGCACTTCATTTTGAAGTACTAAAATAATGGAAGAAAGGAAAGGTTGCTGATTTTCAACAAAGCAGAATTAATTTTCAGAGAAAATTTTCTAAGTCCTTTTCGCGAGAAATGAAGTGTATTTCTCAAGAAGTCCAAGTTAATTTCTCGAAAAAGCAAAGCTTTTCTCGAGAAACCTCAAGACTTCTCGAAAATTCTCAGAAACTATCTCCAAGTAAATTTCTCGAGAAAGCCCTGAAGATTTCTCGAGAAAGCCAAGTAGTTCTCGAGAAGACAAAATTCTTTCTCGAGAAGCTAAGTATTTTTCTCGAGAAATCTAATCTTTCTCGAGAAATAAATCCTTCAGTTTCTAAGAATTTACGTTAAACATTTTTTCTCGAGAAGACTAAGCCATTTCTCGAGAAAGCAAATCATTTCTCGAGAAATCAAATCTTTCTCGACAAATCAATCCTTCAATTCTAAAAATTTGTGTTAAGTATTTTTCTCGAGAAGACTATGCCATTTCTCGAGAAAGCAAATCATTTCTCGAGAAATAAGTACTTCAGTTCAAAGAATTTGGGTTAAGTAAATTTCTCGAGAAAGCCATGCCATTTCTTGAGAAAGAAAATCCTTCTCGAGAAATTATAAGTCTTCTCGAGAAATAGAGTTGTAGAAAAGATTTCGCGTAAAGTATTTTTCTCGAGAAGCTAAGTACATTTCTCGAGAAAGCTAATCATTTCTCGAGAAATCAAATTCTTCTCGAGAAATGGAGTTGCAGAAAATTTCTTTCTTAACTGTTTGACAGGATTTCGAAATTATCTAAGTTCTTCATGATTGGTCCACGTGGATCATTCCTTAATGATTTATAACAGTTAGACAACATTCTATATAAAGTCTTTTCAGAGGAATCGCTAACCATAACAAGAAGTATAATATTCTGAATCGCAATCGCACTTTCTAAATCGGGACAAACCGCACTGTCTTCAACATCGTTCTTCATTGTCGCTCATCTCTCGATCCAGCTATTCCAAGGAGAAAAGATTCGACAGATCACATATTTAAGATTCTTCAAACATCAACTTTATCGTGTCGGATCCCAAGTTTTTCAGATCGACGTCATCTCGGGATTTCTTCCTCAACATCTTCACCGAGATTTTCATTTTTCAAGAAGGAAGAACCTTGAAGATTTCAGATTTGGAAGTATAACGTTTCTAATGTTATTATAACATTTAATTTAACTCCTGTAGGATATTTGTCTCCGAGATCATAAGAAGTTTGTTCTTCGGAGTGTAGATCTCATTTTGTGGGATCGAGTTTGTAGGAGTGTGTTATCTCCGAGTTGTAAGAGCGTTGCTCCGAGTTGTAGGATTGTTGCAATCCGAGATATAGTGAAGTAGCCGAGGCTAGCCGTGGTGCTAGATTGGCGAGGTTTAGAGTGGACATACCCAAAATTGGGGAACCACTATAAATTCTTTTTGTCGTCTGGATTGTGCTTAGTTATTTTCTGTGTTGATTTCCCTCAAATTTTTATTCCGCAAAAGACACGGAACTCACATATTCACCCCCTCTAGGTGATTTAGGTAGACAACTAGATACTTTCAAATGCTTTCGTTTGTTCGTGGAATATGACGTGGCGTCCCGACCGGACCTTATGTTATATTATTCGTGGCATGCAGGGTGTTACATCGAGTTTAGAAAGTATGTCAGCCCTAGAATTCTACTCCTTGGGGGACATATTGGATCTGGTGAGAAGGAATTTTCTGTAGGAGATTTCTTATGAATGCCAAGTATAGGGCAAGTTAATCATTCCTAACTTTGAAATCTCCCTTGATCTGTGATGCTGCCAACTATGAGTCAGTGTAGATCGTCAAGTCTCAGACGCTGCTATCAATGGTGAGCAAGAGTCTGGCGATTAACTCCTCATACTCTACAATATTATTGGTGGCTAGGAATTTTAGCTGGAGGACGTACTCTAGAGTGATTTCCTTTAGGATTTTCAAAAGAACACCGATGGTTGCACCTTCGCCTCCCGAGGCTCCATTGACGTAAAGGGTTCAACAAGCAGTGGTTAGGGGTGAGGAACGAAAATTGAAAACCGACTAAACCAAACGAACCAACCGAACTGTACCGACTTTGAAACTGAGCCGCCCGGTCCGGTGTCGGTTCGGTTTGGAGCTTTCGAAAACCGAAGGCTTATCAGTTCGGGTCGGTTTTCTAGTTCTGAAAACAGACTAAACCGAACCTAACCGAGCACTTCACCACTGTTTTGGGGTGTATTTGATCGAGCAACATTTAGATTACATGTGGGTCTACAATCAAGTTCACTTTCCCCATCTCTGTGCATGGTGAGATTTTTCTGACCCTTCTCCTTAGGTTTAGAGAGTTCTTCAGATCCTAAGTAATTCTGTTGGAAAAAAGTTTTATTAACAATTTAGTTATTTGAGATGCTCTGTACATTAAATTGATTTAATAACGGTAATGATTATCTATCGTGATACTCCAATTGCTCTCATTACTTATTTTTGGATCTATTAGTATTAAATTTGTCCAAGTTATTATAGAGAACTGTGGGATGTCATAAGGAAGGTTTTCCCTAATATACCCAAATTCTACATGTTTAAAATTGCATAAATATAATAGTTGTTTGTGTGCGTGCTATGGATTTAATAAACCTTCTCTTTGACTTACACTCAAAAAAATTATATGTTATTTATTTAATATAAACCTTCAGTTGATAAAGATTATGAAATTAGTAAAGAGTTGATGACCGATCCAACAAACAGTACTTGATTATGTTTGTTCGCTGAAAACCGACATCGAACCGCAAAAAACCGACTAAAAACAGAACCGACTTTGAACCGAACCCACTGGGTTCGGGTCAGGCCGGTTTGGACAAACCAAAAATCGAGGCATGTCGGTTCGGGTTCGATTTGCGTCCAAACCGAGCCAAACCCCTAGCGGTGGTTGACCCTTCTTCGGGTGCGGGCTATGCAATGGTGCACTCGACAATAAAGTCGGCAAGAACCTGTGACTTAATGACAGGTCGCTAGAAGAAGTGGATATCAAACTCGCATAACTCGACTGCCCACTTAACAAGTCTTCCTAAAACTTCTAACTTCCGGAAGATGGTTCAGAGGGGTAATCATGTTAACACCTTTACTTTATGTGCCTGGAAGTAGGGTTAGAGCTTTCTTGCTGAGAATACAAGTGACATGGCCATTTTATCCACCACTGGGTACCTGGTTTCGGTGTCGGTGAGGACTTTGCTGAGATAATAAACAAGTCTTTGCACTCCTCCCTCATCACTTACAAGGACCGAGCTCAGGGTGGCGGGTTAAACTACTGGGTACAATAACAAATCCTCACCAGGAACCAACTTTGACAAGAGCAGTGGGGGATGCTAAATACTGCTTGAGATGTTCGAACACAATTTGGCATTCATCCATCCACTGGAAGCCCACACTGTGCGCCCCATGGAGGATTGTGAATAAAGGTAGGTATTTATCTCATGTTTGAGCCAGGAAGAGGTAGAACACGGTGATCCTACAATTTAGTTGATGGACCTCCTTGATCGAGTGTGGGGCGCCTTATCCTCTAGGGCCCTAATGTTTTTGGGATTCAGCTCTGTCCCACATTGGGTCACTATGAAACCCAAGAATTTCCCTATTGTGATGGCAAATGCGCACTTGTTGGGATTAAGTCACATTTTGTATTAACACAGTACTCAAAAGAATTGCTCCAAGTATTCTAAATGGTTATGGAGGTAAACACTTTTGACTAACATGTCGTCTACATACACCTCCATCGTTCTTCCGATGAGATTCCTGAACACTTTGCTTATTAGCTGCAAATATGTAGTGCCATCATTCTTGAGGCCGAAAGGCATGACTTGGAAGCAGTAGATGCCTTTGTCAGTTCGCAAATCTATGTGCCCCATATCGTCAGGATTCATACGTATTTGGCTGTACCAGGAATACACATCTATAAAGCTTAGGAGTTCATGCCCAGTAGTCGCATCTATGAGTTGATCCATCCCGAAAAGTGGGAAGCCGTCCTTGGTATATGCCTGTTTCAAGTTACTATAGTTGATGCACATCCTCAACTTCTCGGAGGGCATCTTCACCATGACTACATTTTCTAGCCAAGTTGGATACCAGGCCTCCCGGATGAACTTTGCCTTTAGGAGCTTGGCAACATCCTCCTTGATCGCCTGCAATAGTTCCAGAGTGAAATTTATTTTCTTTTGGAAAACTGGTCAACATGAGGGGTTGATGTTTAAAGAATGAAAGGTTACCTCTGAATCCACCCCCGACATATCGTTAGGGCTCTAGGCAAAGATGTCCTTGTTCCTAAGGAGGAATGTCATATATTCCTCCATCCCCTTCGGAGTAAACATGGACCCAATTTGCACTATCATAGATAGATCATGCTGAGAGAGGACAACTTCCATGAGCTCTTCCAATAGGGCCCCATGCTGATTTAAAGCATCGTCACGAAGGTTGAAGTTGTTTATGCTTAGGGCGACCACACGGAGCGGTTGCTTGGATTTTACGTTGTATGATTGAGCTGATGCCTGATTCCCATGGACAACTCTAATCCCGCCTAGAGTGGGGAATTTCATGGTGAGATGAGTGATCAATGGGACTGCCCTGAAGATTGTTTGGAAAGGTCTCCAAAATATTGCATTGTACGGAGAGTTGGAGTCTATGATGACGAATTGAATGCAATGGGTCTCCTGTATTGATAACTCCCCAATGGTAACAAGGAGCGAGATTACTCCTTGGACTGGTATTGGACGATTATCAATACCATGGGCTAAACCTAATGCAAGGTTCAAGTTCCCCCCTGTGAGCTTAATTTTCTGAAGGGTGGAGCAAAAAAGGATATCAACGGAGCTGCCACAGTCCTCCAGGATTCTTTTTACACGGAAATATGGGTCCCCGATCTCGACACTGATTACTAAGGGGTCTTGGTGTGGTATTTTGAGTCCTTCAAAGTCTTACTCTTAAAACATGATGGTCGAATCCTGGTAGGCCCTTTTCCCTCCACGCCCACCACTACCAGTGGGATGTGCTGGGGCCTCGAATCCAGGAGGCCCTACAATGGTCATGATTCTTTCCTCCACCTCGTCGAAGGTGAAAATCATCGCTCTTGGTGTCTTCGAACTTTTAGGGAGCCTCTTCCCATAGATGACGCCAAAATGTTAGGGACTGTGCGTCGCTCTTGGTAGACCAAACCTTCTGAACCGTCTTAACCCGCAGAGCAGTCAAGCGTACCAACAATCAAAGATTCACTGGGTGTTAAGATAAAGGCTTGATTACGTGGAAAACCCGCAATCAGTGTGAAAAATCACGCAGTATGTACGATGCCAACCTAATTTTCACTATATGAGAGTTTATTACAGAGCTTCCAGGAGTAGAGCGAGGGTGACATACCGCGCCTCGTTACACTTAATGAGGCAGAGGGAGAACAAACAACGAGTGCCACTGGCGACCGCTGTAACGCCCCTGAATTTTTGATGATGTATTTCAATTTTCGTTTGGCGTAGTAGTGGCGTAAGGGTTTTACGTTAATGCGAGGTTAGCGGTGCGTATCCATTAGTGCGTTTCCATGACCATTTGGTCAAGTCGACTGAATTTCGAGCATTCTAGAGTGTAGATTTTTTCTAGGTTTAGAAAATTAAAATAATTAATTTTAATCGCAATTGCCAAGTCTCATTGCTGTGAACTGTGAAAATAAACCGTAAGTTGTTCTGGCTCATCAAACTCTGATTTTGACTTCGACGTTGGATTCGTAGGACCGATATTTACCTTTGGTGTAAACTTCGTCAAAAACTAAGTTGGCCTTACTCCAAATCATCAAATAAAAGGTTTGGACCATCTATATATCATATTAAATAAATTTACATAAAAATTTCCTTATAAAAGTCGACCCAAACCTTAGACTCGGGGTTTCGATTTTTCTGTTCTTCCTGTTCGGTCGAACTAGAGTCACGAGAGAGAAAAATACATGTCCTTTTGGGAGTTTTTCGATGGCCTCTGCTAGAGCTCTAGTGTCTGGAATCTTCGTTAGAGTATAGATTTGGAAAGCTCTCACCGAGATCTACACGTTTGCGTGAGTTTTTCCAGTCTTGTGGATTTTTGGTGTTAGAGTGAGTAGTTGTTGGATCCCTAGTTTGGATTTGGGCTAGGTTCACTATTAGGTTATTGACCCTTCATGTATAGCCTAGGGTCAAATTGTTAGTTCTAAGGTCTAGGTCAGTCTGACTAGGTTAGACAAACATTGATCCAGCCCTCAGTAGAAATCAAAGATCCAGACATAGAAGAAATGCAGTCTTTAAGAGTTCAGAGAATCAGTTCAAAGTTCTTCGAACTCAGCTAGATGATCGTCGATCGCAGATCGACGAACTCAGAGTCCTTACTCTGAGCTGAGCTTGACGAACTTGGAGCTCAGGTCGACGATCTTCCCTCTTCTCTCAAGTTCTCTAGTCGATGAAATTCTACCTCAGGTCGACGAACTTGGAGCTCAGCTTTGATAGTTTATTTTTCTAGATCAAATTTTTTATGAGCTCAGCTCGACGAAAACGATTTCTCAGCTCGACGAACTTGAAGTTCAGGTTGACGGAATCTGTCCTGAGTTCGACAATTTCTCTCAGTATCAGTTTGGCATTTTCTCTCAGTTTGTTTTCAGTTTGGATTATTCTAATGCAGTAATTCTCTGATAATTAATGCTTATATTCTCAAGAATATGGTCGTTGCTTGGCAGAATTATTTATGGATTTCTCAGAGTAATTGCTTGACTTATTTACTGAGACAGTTGAGGAAACACATTTAAGACAAATTCCAGTCGTTCAAGTCCAAGGATTTCAGCATTAATTTTAGAAATTCAAATTTCAAATGGCAGAAATCCTTCAGAGTATAAAAAGGAAAATTCTTCTCTTCAGGACAACAATAATAAGAATAAGGAAGAAGAAAAGGGAATTACAAGTGATATGTGACAGAACAACAGATAGAAGTTTTTATAGAGAAACAGATTGCTCTCTACAGGAAATTGAAGAAGAACAACAACACACAAATCTTTAGTCTTCTTCAGTTTCTGCTTCAGACTTCAACAGGACAACTCATCTACATCAGTCCAAGAAGTTTTCTGAAGATCTTCATCAAGGCCTATACCCCGTGCAAAGCTCTCATCTTCCTGAACCATTTTACATCTCAGGAGGAGCTTTGACAACATCATCCACTAAAGTCTTCTCAGTTGTTTGAGAAAGAGAAGACATCATCAATTTTCTTTTTTCCACTGTGTACAGGGTTATAACTCCCTTTAAAA
The DNA here is from genome assembly GCA_039583875.1 of Platanthera guangdongensis. Taxonomy (NCBI): domain Eukaryota; kingdom Viridiplantae; phylum Streptophyta; class Magnoliopsida; order Asparagales; family Orchidaceae; genus Platanthera; species Platanthera guangdongensis. Next base: position 45,121,553 of record CM077150.1, on the reverse strand, counting down.
GTTAACCCCTTTGGTTGTTAAGTCTCCTAATCAAAAGACTTAGTTTGGTTTTTGGGCACCTGATCAAAATCTCAAAAGGGTTGTTAGATCTCCCGTGAAAAAATAGATCTTGTGGTGACAGGGCACCGGAGCAAAAACCTATGGTGGCAGGGCACCTGATCAAAAACTTATAGTGGATTCCTACTAGGGTGGTAGAAGAGTGGATGTACCCAAGTTTAGGGGAACCACTATAAATTCCTTGTGTCGTCTGGAATGCTCTATTGTTTATTTTCTGTGTGATGTGATTGTTTTGCTTTTATTCTCTCTTTATACATATACTTATCACTTTTTTAATCCGCTGTAAAAATTAATTAAAGTTTTAAAATACTCTATTCACCCCCCTCTAGAGTTAAGCAGATTTATCCCTCACTTTCAATTGGTATCAGAGGGTAAGGTTGTTTGGTTTCACAGGCTAACACCTGAACCAAAAGATCTTTGATAGATTCTATTATCTCTAGTGTCTTTCTCGTATCATGACACAAAATAAAGAATATTCAAGCACTAGACCTCCAGTATGCAATCTGAATAAGTTTACAATCTAGAAGGCAAGAATTAGATTATATATGAACTCTATTGATCAAGATATCTACAATTCTATCTTGACAGGTCCCCCACTCCTTCTTCCTCTACTTCAACAAGTACCTCAGCAGTTCCACCACCTGAGTGGACAGAAGCTCAAAAGAAGGCAAAGATAACTGATGCAAAGGCCATGATCATTCTGGCATAAACTATGTCAGATGACATATTCCAGAAGGTGGCTGAGTGTACTTTAGCAAAAGAAATTTGGGACTCTCTAAACCAAATGGTTGTAGGATCAGCTGATGAGAGAAAGGACAAAAGATCTCATCTCATCTCTCAATATAAAAATTTCAAGAAAGATGAATCTGAGTCGGTAGCTGATATGTACAACAAACTCAGCTTAATCATCAATGAGCTGAAGAATATGGACAAGAATATCTCACTGACTGAGATAAATGACAAAATTCTAATGTGTTTCCCTAGCTCATGGGATTCTAGGATTTGGTCAATCAAGGAGGCCAGAAGTCTGAATGAAATTTCCACTGAGGATCTTCTAGGCAAGCTCAAATCTTATGAGCAGCTTAAAAGGACAAGAGGAGCAGCTGAGCAGAAGACTTCTACATCAGGAAGAAAAGAGCAAAGAATTACCATTAAATCATCTGAAGAATCTGATACTCTACCAGCAAATGAAGAGATGATGAGTCTGTTAGCCAAAAGATTCTATAAAATGGCTAGGAAAGACTTCAGAAGAAAGTCATCCAGACAAGATGACAGACCAAGATTTGACAAAATTCCTACCAAGGAGATTGTCTGCTTTGGTTGCAAAAAGCCCGGACACATTCTACCTGAGTGTACAGAGAAGCAGAGGAAAGACAAAAGGAAAGACAAGGACTCTAAGAAACACTACAACAAGCCCTCTTCCAACAACCACAAGAGGAAGGAAAAAGGTTTTGTTTCTGAAACTTGGAGTGAAACAGAAGAAGAATCTTCATCCTCCAGCTCCATTGAAGATGAATAAGAAGCTAGAGCAAAAGAAGCTTGCTTGATGGCTATCAATGCATCAAGCAACCCATCAGAAGCTGGAGAATCAGAAGCAGAAGGTTCTGAGACTGAAGAGGATCATATCCTCATTTGATTTTAATTCAGATCATTTCAAAACTGAATTTAATTTATTATGTAATGATGTAATAAAATCTAAGAAGGAAATCAAACTTCTCAAATGAAAGATATAGCACCTAAACACCTAGAGGGGGGGGGGTGAATAGGTGACCTAAACCTTTTTAAAACTTTGTTGGCAGCACAACAGTTATTTCACAGATTACTACAGCTAACAGCAATTACAGAAAACAAACAGTCAATCCACAGCACAGCTCAGCACACCACAGCAGACACACTAATTTATAGTGGTTCCCCAATCTTTGGGTACATCCACTTTCCCCCTTCGCCTATCTAGCAGTGTACTAGATTCAGCCAAACTTCTCCACTATCTCAGAACCCAACTAGGTTCCTACACCTCAGGCCCAAAGCCTTACACTCAGCCACAAAGGCCTACACTCAGCCACCCAGGCCTACACTCAGCCAATTAAGGCCTACACTCAGAGTTCTTCAACTCCTACACTCAGGCAACCAAGCCCTACCCTCAGCCTTTATAATATAGGCTTACAATTCTCTCAGATCCAATGGATCCTACAAATAGAAATACAATAGCTAACTCTACAACTCAGAAAATAGGAGAGGAGTTGAGAATTATTTGAAGAGTTCTTGGAAGAACTCAGTTAGATCCAAACTGACTTAGCTTCCTTCAAAGCTTCTTGAGTTAGAACTGAATTAGTCTGAATCTTCTGCAGTTGTTCCTTGACCTCTGCTTCTTGAGATCCAGTTGTTTCTGAATCCTTCTTCTCAGCCTTAGTTCCAAAGACTGAATTCTTGATTGGAGCTCTCTCTCTCCAACTTCTTAGATCTGCAGTTGGACTGACAGATCTTCTTGTGTTGATCCTCTGTGTATCACTTCTTGATTTAATCTGATCAACTACTTTAAATATTCTCTCAAGCTGTAACTCTTGTTTCTCAATCACAACAACTGTTTCTGTAAACTAAGGATGCCTATTTATAGGCTTCCTTCATGGTAACCGGCTGGTCCGGTTCATAACAAACTTCTGATTTCTCTGACAGTTGCTGTAGACCGGCTGGATCGGCAGCTGTCATGTCAACCAGTCACTTCTTGAAATTCTCTAACTGTCAGATAGTGTCGAGACTTTCTGTTCTTAAGTGTCGACACTTATAGACTAAGTGTCGACACATGTTGTGTAAGTGTCGACACAAGTCTACAAGGTGTCGACACAATTCCTTGTATGTCTCGACACAGATTCTTCTGCATGTGTCGACACTGAAATTGAGTGTCGACACAAATACTTGTACTTCATTCTTTAACTGTATTCTTCTAAGTGTCGACACATGTTCTTTGTGTCGACACATCTTCATGTGTTGAAACTGTCCAGTGTCGACACTGCTTCTTGGTGTCGACACAAGTCTTCACTTTTGTTTCTTCAGCTGAGTGTCGACACATTCTTTTAGTGTCGACACTTGTACTTAGAATATTTTGTAACTTTTCTGTTCTTTGCTAAGTGTCGACACAACTCCTTGTGTCGACACTTTCTTCAAGTGTAGAGTCTTCAATTAAGTGTCGACACATTGTGCTGAGTGTCGACACTTTCTTCAAGTGTTGACTCTCCTGGTTGTGTGTCGACACATTGTGCTGAGTGTCGACACTTTCTTCAAATACTGACTCTTCAGCATAGTGTCGACACATTGTGTTGAGTGTCGACACTTTTACTTAGACTCTGCAGACTTTTGCTGAGTGTCGACACAGCTCCAAGTGTCGACACTTTCTGGTGTAGACACAGCTCTTCTAGGTGTCGACACTTCTGCTAAGTGTCGACATAGCTTTTCTGCATACTTCTTTACTGAGTGTCGACACAGCTCCAAGTGTCGACACTTTCTGTCTGGTGTTGACTCTTCATTCCAGGTGTCGACACAATGACTCCAAGTGTCGACACTGCTTGTCTGGGTGTCGACACAAGCTTTCTCAAGTGTCGACACTTTTCCTCTGGGTGTCGACACATGGACTTAGGAAACTTTTAGCTTCAGTCCAGTGTATACCTAACCTGCACAAGTAACTCAAACAAACATCAAATACATTATGATGCATATCATTGAGTTAGGGAAGACTTCTTCAAATCAGGTACATTTGACCAATATACCCAACAATCTCCCCCTATTTGGAGAAGTCATAACCCTTAGTCAATGATATACATCACTCATAATTAAAAATTAGAGAATGATGTAAAGCAGGTATATATCAACAGGGTATACTTAAACATGTAATAAAGCACACATGTATACTCATTCAGCATTACAGAACAACCAAGAATTAGACACATTCTACTGAATCAATCATGAAATATATTTATCAAAAACTGTCCAAACATTGTGTTCAATACATTGTCAATGATTTACAAAGATATTTAGATGTAACAAATTATAACATTCTTCAGTCTAATCTTAATCTAATTCTGCTCTGGTTCTTTTATAACTATGCCTTTCCCAGCTTGTATTTTGGCTTTTACAGCAGCAGCAGCAGCAGGCTCAGTATCAGCAACCTTCTTCCCTTTGGAGTCCTTCTTCTTAAGTTCTTCAGCCTTGATTTTCTGCCTTTCAAAATAATGATAGGGCTTAGGAAAGTACTTGCTAGGCTCCACAGCTGTAGGAGGTAGCTTTCCTAACTTAGCCTTCCTTCTATACTGGACAATGGCTTCCTGCCTGATCTCATGCTTCCTCCATTCTGCTTCTGAGAACCATTTATTCCTTTCATGAGCATTGTCCTTGGCTGCTTTCCAGGCTGTGAGAATGATGTTCCTAGAAGTAGGGCTCCACTGTTCAAAATCTGGTTTTTGCTCAGCAAGTTCCCTGAACTTCTTCTTTGACAGTCTTGTCTCTTCCTCTTTGTCCATAGCCTCTTGCATAGCAGCTGTAATAGGTTGAACAACCTTTTCCAGAATAACATTTGGCTTGCCAGCAGTTGGGCTATACATTGTGCTTACCTCAGCATGAACCATGTCAAAATCTGGAGGTGGATAGATCACCTGAGCTACTTCCTGTTGCTCTCCTCCAAGATATACACTTTGAATACCAGATTCAGCTACATTGTCATCATCACACAGGGGAGGATAGCCCAGTGTAGCTCTGATGGAATTAGAAATCCATTTGGCATGGTCAGAGCTAGGTTTGACTAACACCCTCTCCCCCTTTATGACTTCTTGGGCTACATGGTCTCTTACATCATCTTTTTGGAACCTGATTTGGCTGTCCAAATACCTTATGTCATCCTTAAAGAAAGGTCTAAGCTTGGTAAGCTGTTCAGAAATGACCTTCTGGGAATCCTTGATTGCAGTCTTGACAGCAGCAAGTTCTTCTTGAAAAGCTTTATCAAATTCAGCCTTGGCAGCATCAGTAGAAGTAGATGGTTCAGCAGACTTATTCTTTAATTCAGTGACTATAGCATTGTGGGAGGCAGTTAAATTGTCATTCATTCTTAATTGATTTTCCAGCACATATCCCTGCTTCAATGCTATATCATCTACTTTGTCTTTGATCTGTTCTTGATGTTTAGCCAGGAATACCACTGCATTTCCACCCTTGTGGAAGCAATCATTCATTTCCTTCTTATTCAGGTTCATCTCAAACCTGATTGACTTGATATCTTGAGCTAAATCAAACTGTAAAGACTTGTGGCCTTCATCAATATATGTCTCTATAGCCCTCCTTTGCTCATCCAGCTTAACTTGCATTGCTACCATTAAGCTGCTGTAATCTGTTGATGGAGCTTGTTGGACTAGGGAGTGTTGAGCAACAGTTTGTAGAGCTTTCTTATAGCTCTGACTCCTTCTTTTGAATACAAAGAACTGCTTCTTCTTAGCTTGCTCAGCTTCATCATCCTCAGACTCTGAAGTACTTGCTATATTTACCCTATCCTTAGGGCTTGAGGGTTTGTCAGCTTGCACATCTAGTGCCTTCTCAGTATTTAGCCTTATAGGCTCTTCCTGAACTTCCAGATTCTCCCCCTCAACAACAGCACCCTTCTCTTCAGTAGCAGCATTCGTCTCTTCATCAGCAGCAGTCTTGTCCATGTCAAAGTCCTCTTGATCTAAATTCAGAAATAGATCTTCCATTGTATATTCTGGGGAGACTGTGCAGGAGAAGTACTGGGTACATTAACTACAGCAGATGTGTCTTGGAGAACAACATCTGGTGCTTGGTTTCCTTGCTGAGTTTGCTGATGAATATCAGACAAATCAGAATCTATTATAGAAAAATTTAAAGTATTGAGGTCAGAAAGTACCTCTTGGATAATGAGAGTAGCTTGCTCACTCTCCAGTGTAGAGGGTTGTTCTACAGCTGGAGGCTCCCCCTGGATGTCAGCTGGCTCTTGAGGAGCAGGTGACTTCTCTGCAGCCTCATCCTCATGATTATCAGGAGTGAAAACCACATGTTCTTCACTACCTGAGCTGCTGGAGGACTCCTGAGTCACAGCAGCTATTTTCCTCTTCTTCTTTGGAGGGGAATCCTTCTTAGAAACTTGTTTCTCAGGGGTGGTCAATTCCTTTGACAGCACCTTTCCCACCTGGAGAAGATCCTCATGTCCATCCTTCTCATGTGGTTGATTTTGCTACCTGCAGCAGAGCTCATTACCTCTGGTATTGTACCAGCCAGGTAGAGACTAAGTATCCTGCCCAGATTGGGCTTCTTCAGACTTTCCTTTACTTTTTCAAACACAACCATGGACCAGTCTGTTTTGAGGTTGAAGATGATTCTAGTCATAACACTGAACATGGAGGCTGACACCCTGTCATGCCCTCCAGGTTTACTGAGGATAACTTTACCCACAACTTCTGACAGAAACTTTCCTTGGGTATTCATTCCTCTCCTATTGAATACTGATCCTATCTTTAGCTTAGGATCTAGTCCACACCAGGGAAGTGCTTCCCTGGTCTTAGATGTTGTTACTTCCTCTTCTTCCTGAACAGGCGGGATGAATTTCTAAAGATGTGTCGACACTGTCAATAAGTGTCGACACTGACTTATAATGTCTCGACACACATGTGTCGACACAAGTTTAGTCAACAGATTTTAAGTGTCGATACTTGGTTGAGTGTCGACACCGCACTACTCGACATGTAGTCGAGACTTTACTTAGAAAATTCTGAGTAAAACTTAAGTGTCGACACCATATTGAATGTGTCGACACCTACTCGACATGTGTCGACACTAACATTCTGAAGTGTCGACACCAGCTTCCTAGATGTGTCGACACCATTTTCCTGAAGTGTCGACACTTACTATTCTGTGTCGACATAGACTTGTCTATGTGTCGACACCTTTTTACTTAGCCAATTTTTAGTTCTGTAAACTTAGTCTAAATTTATCATACCTAGTTCAATTTTGAACCTATTGAACTTAGCTTCTTCTAAGGGCTTAGTGAACATATCAGCTATCTGATTATCAGTTCTAACATATTCAAGTGCAATATCATTTCTTTCTACATGCTCTCTAAGAAAGTGATATTTAATCTCAATATGTTTAGTTCTACTATGTGATACAGGATTGTTAGCTATTGAAATAGCACTAGTAGAATCACAGTAAAGTGGAGTTCTACTTACCTGAAATCCATAGTCTTCTAACTGATGTTGAATCCACAGAAGTTGAGCACAGCAACAACTTCCTGCAGCTACATATTCTGACTCAGCTGTGGAAATAGCCACACTGGTTTGCTTCTTACTGCTCCATGAAATGAGTCTTCCACCTAGGAATTGACAGGATCCAGTAGTGCTCTTTCTATCTTCTTTGCATCCTGCAAAGTCTGCATCTGAATAGCCTGTTAGATCAAAATCTCCATTCCTAGGGTACCAGAGGCCTAGATAAGGAGTGCCCTTTAGATATCTCAAGATTCTCTTGACTGCAGTCAAGTGAGACTCTTTAGGGCAGGCTTGATACCTGGCACAAACACATGTAGCATACATAATGTCAGGCCTACTTGCAGTCAAGTATAGTAGGGAGCCAACTATCCCTCTATACAAGGTTTCATCTACAGGTTTCCCTGCATCATCCTTGCTTAGAGACATACTTGACCCCATAGGAGTCTTCATGGTACTGGAGGAATCCATACCATATTTCCTTATGAGTTCTAGGGTGAACTTGGACTGACATATGGATAAACCATTTTCAGTCTGTTTAACTTGGAGACCCAAGAAAAACTTCAGTTCTCCCATACTACTCATCTCAAATTGACTTTGCATAAGCTTTGCAAACTTTTTGCAAAGGCTACTTTCAGTAGACCCAAATATAATGTCATCTACATATATTTGGACAAGTATTACTTTGCCTCTAGATTCCCTAAGGAATAGAGTCTTATCTATTTTCCCCCTTGAGAACTTGTTCTCAATGAGGAAACTAGATAGGGTTTCATACCAAGCTCTAGGTGCTTGTTTTAACCCATATAATGCTTTCCTAAGTCTATACACATAATGAGGTAAAGTTGGATCAACAAAACCTGCAGGCTGCTCCACATAGACTTCTTCTTTCAAATTACCATTTAGGAATGCTGACTTGACATCCATTTGGTATACCTTGAATCCTTGATAGGTTGCATAGGCCAAGAACATCCTTATGGCTTCCAGTCTGGCTACTGGAGCAAAGATTTGATCAAAATCAATACCTTCTTCTTGCCTATATCCTTTTGCAACCAGTCTTGCTTTATTCTTTATGATGACCCTTGTTCATCTAACTTATTTCTGTAGATCCACTTAGTTCCTATAACATTGTGGTCTTTAGGCTTTGGAACCAGCTCCCAAACCTTGCACCTTTTGAACTGATTAAGTTCTTCTTGCATAGCTTCAGTCCACTGTGGATCTTGTATAGCTTCTTCAAATTTCTTTGGTTCTATTTGAGACAGAAAACTTGAATATACTACAGCATTCTGATTTCTGCTCCTTGTCTGAACACCTTGTCTTGGATCTCCAATAATTAGCTCTACTGGATGATCTCTTAGATGCCTGTTGGCTGGAGGCATCCTTACTTCTGGTTGAACATCTTCTTCAGCATCTTCATCAAGCTGAGTTCCTTGTACTTCTACAGCTCCTTGTACATGTAGTTCTCCCCCTGGACATAAGCCATCTTCTTCAACTTGCTGTCTTGCAGCAGGTACATCTTCTATGGTTAGCTTGTCCATCTTCTTAGTAAGACCTGTGGGGCTGCACACACTACTAGACAACTCATTGTTAATTAGTTGTGTTTCATCAAAAACTACATGCACAGACTCCTCTACAACTTGTGTAGTCAAGTTGTAGACTCTATAAGCCTTACTATTATTGCTGTACCCAACAAACACTCCCTCTTGGGATTTGGCAGCAAACTTAGTTAAGTAAGACTTTCCATTGTTAAGTATGAAGCATTTGCAACCAAAAATCCTGAAATAGGATAGGTTTGGTTTCCTGCCTTTCACAACTTCATAGGGGGTCTTGTTTAACCTTTTAGTGATGGTAGCCCTATTTATCACATGGCATGCAGTGTTAACTGCTTCAGCCCAGAAATATTCTGGCAGTGATGAATCACTTAATAGGGTTCTACCAGCCTCTATCAAGGTCCTATTTTTCCTTTCAGCAATGCCATTTTGCTGAGGTGTTCTAGGTGAAGAGAATTCTTGAAATATCCCATAGTCTTCACACAGCTTTGTCATGCTTTCAGACTGAAACTCAGTACCATGGTCACTTCTAATTTTGACCACTGTACAGTTCAATTCATTCTGAATTTGCTTAACAAAACTATAGAAGACACTAGGTGTTTCAGATTTCTGCTTTAAGAAGAACACCCAGGAAAACCTTGAGTAGTCATCAACAACTACAAAGGTATAGACCTTCCTACCTAAGCTGTGAACTGGCATTGGACCAAATAGATCCATATGCAAGAGGTATAAACACCTCACAGCATCTTTGTTGTCTAAGCTTCTAAAGGTGGATTTAGTCTGCTTGCCCTTTTGACAAGCTGAGCAAATGCCATCTTTGACACACTTAACTTGAGGACCATTCCTCACTAACTCTTTGCTAAAGAGTTTGCTAATAGTCTTGTAGTTAAGATGAGCTAGCCTCTTGTGCCACTTGACACAATGAGAGATTGTCTCATTAGCTACAAGACAGACAGGAGAACCATTGTTCTCAATCATAATGTCTAAACAATAGACATTTCTCTTTCTATATCCTGTCAAAATGATCTCTTGATCACTTGACCTCTTGATATGACAACCATTTTTAACAAATGAGATGTCATACCCTACATCACTTAACTGACTTATACTAATGAGGTTGTGTTTCAACCCTTTAACATAAGCCACTTGAGTAATGGTAACAAGGTTTGAAGAGATGTTACCAAACCCTTTGATGATTCCTTTTTCAGAACCACCAAAGGTCACTTTAGGACCATTTTTGATTGGAATGTAGTCCTTCAGTAGTCCCCTTGTTCCAGTCATATGTCTGGAACATCCACTATCCAAGTACCATGTTGGGGTATGGCCACTTGGATTCACCTGCAAAACAAATTAATGAACCTTAGAACCCAAAGTAAACTTGGGTCCTTGGTGATTGTTAGTTTGCAACTTGACATAGCTACCTGCTAGCTTTCCACCAGGTAACTTGCTACTCAACTTGGCACTGGCATTGTGCCAACAATCCAAGGCAAAGTGGCCAACCTTGCCACAACACCAGCATTCAAACTTGTTGTACCTTTGCTTAGGTACAACCTTTGCTGTTTTGACTACAGCAGGCTTGTTGAATGTTGGGGCTTTGCCCTTGGACTTGGACTGATCCTGAACAGTCCTAGCTGGTTTAATAAAACCCAATCCAGCCTTTCCTTTATGATGAACAAATTCATCAATCAAGGGTAGCACTGATTTAGGTTTTGAAAACCTAGCAACTAGCTCTCTTTCCTTCTGGAGATTGATCTCCAGTAACTTAATTTGATCATTTTTATAAGTGATAGTTCCCATCTGAATCACAGTAATGTGTTTCAGCCTGGCTACCTCATTGAGCTTTTGATCAAATTCCTTCTCAAAGTCTGTTGCAGCTGCCTTTAGATCAGCAATTTCCTTTGCCTGACTTTTGGCAAGGGACTTGCTTTTCTTATAGGCTTGCAACAGAACTTTATATTCATCTAGGAGCTGATGAATATCTCCCTCAGATTCAGAAACACTTCCATCACTTGATGAAGATGAATCTGACTCTGAACTAGAACTGAAATCTGAACTTTGAGTTGGACTTTGTACCTGACTAGGTCCTGGCTGCTCCAGGATTTTGGTACTTTCAGTCAATGCCATCAGTCCTTGGCACTGACACTCTTCTTGTTCATAGATTGATTCCATGATCTGCATAAACTCCTCTTCTTCTTCAGCAAATAGCCCTATGTAGGCTTCAGCATCTGTCTCAGTGTCTGAAGAAGAAATGTCTGAAAGAGTCTTCTCATTCTTTGCAACAAAGGACTTCTCCTTCTTTCCTTTGAAGTGAGTCTTCTTTTTGTCACTGGATTCTTTTCTTCTTTCAGGACAATCTGCAATAACATGCCCCTGTCTATTGCAGCAGTAACATACTATCTTAGACCCAGTTGCCTTGCTAGTCTTTGTCTTTTTCTTGTCCTTCTTTGAAGGCTTCTTCTCCTGATACTGAACTTCTTTCCCTTTGGAAAATGAAGGTCTGGACCTCCATTGTTTCTTCTTCAGGAATTTCTGAAAATGTCTGGTGAATGCAGCAAAGTCTTCATCACTTTCACTGCTTGTAGACTTTGTGCTCACAGACTCATCTGATTCTGATTCAACTACCTCTGGGGGAGGAGTTGATGACTTAGTCCTTCCCTTTCTAGGTACTTCTGTCTTGAAGGCAACAGTCCTTTCCCTGTGCTCAGTCCTTGTTGACTTTTCCTCCTCTTTTCTCACAGACAACTGCATTTCATAAGATAACAATTGCCAAACAGTGTGGGAGGAGGAATTTCTCCCAACTTTGCCATTTCCCTTATGGCACAGATCTTGGTGTCCCAATCTTTAGTTAGGGACCTTAAGAACTTATCATTCAATTCATAGTTTGTGAACTCTCTTCCATAGGACATGAGTTCATTAACAATTCTGTAGAATTTTTTGTAGCATTCAGTGATGCTATCTCCTCTTCCTTGCCTAAAGCTCTCATACTCTTGATTAAGCAAGGACTTCCTATCTTGCCTAACTTCTTCAGAACCTTCCATATAGACAATGAGGGTATCCCACATTGCTTTGGCTGTTTTACAGTGAATTAGGTTCTGAAAAGTTGCATCATCAATGGCACTTACTATTATGTTTTGTGCCCTTTTGTCCATAGTGGCTAGGACAATTTCATCCTTGGTCATCTCAGAGAAATCCTTTGGAGTCCTCTGATTTGCATCCAATACTGAGATCTTCATGGGCACATATGGCCCCTCTTTGACTGTGATGTAGATTCTAGGGTCAGAGGCTTCCATGAATAGCCTTATCCTTTCTTTCCAGATTCCAAAAATCTCTTTTCTGCATATGGGCAGTTTCATTGAACCCAATTCCTTGTGATTCTCTGAAGAACCCATGTTTCTTGAAGTGCTTGAATTTCTTGAATCTGTTTTCTGACTTAGACTGTTTCTGCCAAACAGGATCTCCTTACACTGTTAGTCCTTGTTTTGAGGAACCTCCCTCTGATACCACTTGAAAGATATGGCACCTAAACACCTAGAGGGGGGGGGGGGTGAATAGGTGACCTAAACCTTTTTAAAACTTTGTTGGCAGCACAACAGTTATTTCACAGATTACTACAGCTAACAACAATTACAGAAAACAAACAGTCAATCCACAGCACAGCTCAGCACACCACAGAAGACACACTAATTTATAGTGGTTCCCCAATCTTTGGGTACATCCACTTTCCCCCTTCGCCTATCTAGCAGTGTACTAGATTCAGCCAAACTTCTTCACTATCTCAGAACTCAACTAGGTTCCTACACCTCAGGCCCAAAGCCTTACACTCAGCCACAAAGGCCTACACTCAGCCACCCAGGCCTACACTCGGCCAATTAAGGCCTACACTCAGAGTTCTTCAACTCATACACTCAGGCAACCAAGCCCTACCCTCAGCCTTTATAATATAGGCTTACAATTCTCTCAGATCCAATGGATCCTACAAATAGAAATACAATAGCTAACTCTACAACTCAGAAAATAGGAGAGGAGTTGAGAATTATTTGAAGAGTTCTTGGAAGAACTCAGTTAGATCCAAACTGACTTAGCTTCCTTCAAAGCTTCTTGAGTTAGAACTGAATTAGTCTGAATCTTCTGCAGTTGTTCCTTGACCTCTGCTTCTTGAGATCCAGTTGTTTCTGAATCCTTCTTCTCAGCCTTAGTTCCAAAGACTGAATTCTTGATTGGAGCTCTCTCTCTCTCCAACTTCTTAGATCTGCAGTTGGACTGACAGATCTTCTTGTGTTGATCCTCTGTGTATCACTTCTTGATTTAATCTGATCAACTACTTTAAATATTCTCTCAAGCTGTAACTCTTGTTTCTCAATCACAACAACTGTTTCTGTAAACTAAGGATGCCTATTTATAGGCTTCCTTCATGGTAACCGGCTGGTCCGGTTCATAACAAACTTCTGATTTCTCTGACAGTTGCTGTAGACCGGCTGGATCGGCAGCTGTCATGTCAACCAGTCACTTCTTGAAATTCTCTAACTGTCAGATAGTGTCGAGACTTTCTGTTCTTAAGTGTCGACACTTATAGACTAAGTGTCGACACATGTTGTGTAAGTGTCGACACAAGTCTACAAGGTGTCGACACAATTCCTTGTATGTCTCGACACAGATTCTTCTGCATGTGTCGACACTGAAATTGAGTGTCGACACAAATACTTGTACTTCATTCTTTAACTGTATTCTTCTAAGTGTCGACACATGTTCTTTGTGTCGACACATCTTCATGTGTTGAAACTGTCCAGTGTCGACACTGCTTCTTGGTGTCGACACAAGTCTTCACTTTTGTTTCTTCAGCTGAGTGTCGACACATTCTTTTAGTGTCGACACTTGTACTTAGAATATTTTGTAACTTTTCTGTTCTTTGCTAAGTGTCGACACAGCTCCTTGTGTCGACACTTTCTTCAAGTGTAGAGTCTTCAATTAAGTGTTGACACATTGTGCTGAGTGTCGACACTTTCTTCAAGTGTTGACTCTCCTGGTTGTGTGTCGACACATTGTGCTGAGTGTCGACACTTTCTTCAAATACTGACTCTTCAGCATAGTGTCGACACATTGTGTTGAGTGTCGACACTTTTACTTAGACTCTGCAGACTTTTGCTGAGTGTCGACACAGCTCCAAGTGTCGACACTTTCTGGTGTAGACACAGCTCTTCTAGGTGTCGACACTTCTGCTAAGTGTCGACACAGCTTTTCTGCATACTTCTTTACTGAGTGTCGACACAGCTCCAAGTGTCGACACTTTCTGTCTGGTGTTGACTCTTCATTCCAGGTGTCGACACAATGACTCCAAGTGTCGACACTGCTTGTCTGGGTGTCGACACAAGCTTTCTCAAGTGTCGACACTTTTCCTCTGGGTGTCGACACATGGACTTGGAAACTTTTAGCTTCAGTCCAGTGTATACCTAACCTGCACAAGTAACTCAAACAAACATCAAATACATTATGATGCATATCATTGAGTTAGGGAAGACTTCTTCAAATCAGGTACATTTGACCAATATACCCAACATCAGAGATAAGCTAATTGAACAAGAAAATTTATTATCAGAAAATATTGAATTAAAAGATAAACTAGTTATAGCTTCTGATGAGATTAATACTCTAAAAATTACACTGAATGAGACTAAGCAATTTGAAGAATCCGTAAATGGGAGAAGCATCAAATTGATGGACATCACAAGTACTGTTAATGCCGGGCTTAATGGCAAACTGGGCTTGGGTGCTTCATCGAGCCAACCTCATTTAATTCAGAAAAACATTCTCTCAACCCCCATTAAATTCATATCTGCAAAGGGAAAAGAAAAGACAGATGAGAATAATAAACCAACTGAGTTAAAACAGAAACCCAAGAAAAAGAAGAAGAACAAGAAAAGCCTTAAGCATAATAATGTTCAACAGATTTCGTCGAACTCAGATCGACGAAATGTGTACAGTTCGTCGAACTCAAGTCGACGAACTCTGAACATAGATTTTTATTATAATTATTCTTTGAACAGCGATCGACGAAACCAATATGGTTCGTCGAGTCGTGATCGACGATATTGGGGCACAGAGAATGAATGTTTCCATTCTCTGAGCATAGTTCGATGAGCTCATCCCTATTCGTCGAACTCAGTTCGACGAACTTATCAGAATTCGTCAATCCCAGTTTAAATTAACAGAAACCTTAATTATTCCAGATCATTTAATAAATCAAAAGAATTTGTTAACTCATTTAACCAATGGATAATTCCACCTAGGAAATTTTACCCCCTAGGATATAAAAACCAACTTGAATGTTCTTACATTTCTAGTTATAAATTTGTAAAGAATCAAGGACCCAAGGTTACCTGGGTCAAGAACACCTAATTTTTATTTTTCAGGTGAAAGGCTATCCTACCACAGAGGAACAATGGTACTTGGATAGTGAATGCTCAAAGCACATGACAGGCAACAAGGTTAATTTAACAAACTACAAGTCTAAGCTTGGTCTAAAGGTGATTTTTGGTGACTCCAACTATGGCCAGACTGAAGACTATGAGAATGTAAAGATTGGAGCTGTCACTTTCAAGAAAGTTGCATATGTGAGTGGTTTAAAACATAACCTGATATCCATAAGCCAATTATGTGATGAAGGTTATTAGGAAAATCAATGGCGATTTCGGCGCTCTCCCTTTTCATCATGAAGTATGACACGGGTTTCGACATCGACTTTGATTCCTTCAACCACATTGATCAGATATTCACTGACATTCTACAGCTATTTGAAGAACAACATTTGAAGAAATTCACGACAACAAGGATCAAGTTGCCAGCGACTGAAATCAGAGAATGAGTTTATACTTCAACATCTCCTGACACAGATACTATGATTGGTACCATTGGCCGCAATCAGGTTACTCTAACCCCTAAAATTTTAACTGAGATTTTTATTTGGCAAGTGGAGAAAAGATATTGAAATAGAAAACTCTGAATATGAAAATATGCTGATTCAAATGGGTCACTCTAAAGGAAACCCTAATAAGATTCTGAAGAAGAATCTCTCTGTTTAGTATAAGTTTTTGACAGATATTGTCGGAAAGGTTTTGCTGGGCAAACATATAGCCCATGATTATATAACCAGGCACCAGTTCTTGGTGATGTGTGCTCTGGTAAATAAAAAGGCTGTAAATTGGGGAAAGTTAATATTTGAGTTGATTAAGAAGAAAAACTCTAAGAAAGATATTGGTTTTGCGAGAATTTTAGGAATTTTCCTCCAGGAAAAGGCACCTGAACTATTGGTCTCCCAGACCATATTCATCAATGCCTTCAAGAGGATAACCTCTACTTTATTTGGCAGATGGGAGATGACCATCCCTAAACCATCCAGGGCCTCCTCTTCCAGGATAACTTCTGAGGACACCTGGGCAGTCATAGCCTCTCCACCACCTCCAAAAGAAATTCTTCCATCCACGAGAATTCCCTCACCTCCTCCTCAACAACAACTACCATCTTAACCTCTTCCACAACCATCACCTCCATATTCTCCCATCATCATCCATGAGGACATTCCGTCTCCACCACCTCAATCTCCTCTCCAAACTCATCTTTCTGATATTCCATCCACATCCTCATAGCCCACTTTCAATCTACTATCTCCTCCTCCACCATTTATACATCATTCTCCAGTTCCATCTCCTGTTCAGGAACCCACCTTAACACCCACTACCCAAGTTCCTACCTCCACTGCTGAAATTCCATCCAACCCTCCATCCACATTCCCTGAATACACATATACAGATTTCTCCCATGCCTTTTCTGTATGTTTCAACTGTGGACATCACACCCCTTACACTACCTCTACTCCCGAACCTCTCTACTTAAATTTCTCTGATATAGCTAAAGATCTTCTTGCTTTCATTTCTCCAACTCTTGAGCAATTAATATCACAAGCTATTGCTCCTCCCTCTGCCTCCATCATTTCTCTCTCTACTAGAGTTGCTGCTCTCTCCTCTGTTCCTTCTTTTGGAGGACTGGCTTCAGGACCCTCTGAAACCAGCTAGGGGGAGATGTTCTATGAAGAAGTTCTAGTTCCTCCTCCAGCTCCAGCAGCACTAGCAACAGATTCTAAAATGATTGTAGATTCCCTAGAGGCAGATATTCCAACTGAAATAATAGATATAATTGATTGTGACACAGACATGATTTGTGATATAGTTTCTGAAATAACCACTGCTGGTGATTTTATTATAAATCCCACACTTGATTTAGATTCTTTACAAAATTCTTTTAATTTAGTTTACAGAAATGTGTTACCAAGTTTTGATGTACAGAACTCTAAAGCTATTGTCTGCTATACTGCTCCAATAAGTCCTGAAGTTATGGATCAACTAAAGACAAGTTTTGTAGTTTTTGAGATTATAGAAAGTTCATCTGTTGAAGATTTTAGTGAGCCAGCTACTGAGCACAAGGCCTTCTCTCCACCAACTTTTGGCTGGTGTGAATCACCTATGCCAGATTTGGATGATATTATGTTTACAGATATGGAAGAAGAAGAAAATGTTCATATTACTACAGGTAGTTCTGCAGATCCAACAAGTCAAGCACAACCACAGATTCTTGGAATCTCAGCTAATTTGCTAAAGAAGCTGGATGCTCTTTATGACAATCCAGAAAATTCTTCTGATGATGTTGCTAATGAGTCAGATGACTCTGAAAATACCAGTTCAAAGAAAAGAAAGGCAAAGAAGAAGGCTGCTCCTGCCAAGGCTGTTCCTAAGCCTAATCCTTCTACTGATGTTCCATACTATATCCTGCATAACATAACTCTCACTCCAGACACCCCAAACTGGATGAGATATTCCAAAAATGAACAAAAAGATAGGTAGAAGAGCAGGAGATACTCTCCACCTCCTAAATTCAGGAGAGGTCCTCCTCCTCCTCCCACAGCAGGATCTACATGAAATGTTTCTCAGGTTCAGAAATCTACATCTTCTCATCAGTCTAAACCTTCCTACAGCAGAGAGTAACGTAGTTCTAGCAGCAACAACATGCATCAATAATACCGAAAGCTTAGCAGGCAGCAGAAAACCTCTGAAGATGATCAACCAGATAAAGCATCTCCTGAAAGGCCTCTTTCTCTAGTTTGTGATCCAAAAATGGACCCCAACTCCAGAATGGTCAGATTTCAAGAATTAATAGCTATATCTCAAATCAGAAAAGCAAAGGAAGAAGGACATGACACCTCTTAGTATACTACCATGTCCTCCTACAGAAAGAAAGAGCTAGACAAATATAAGGTACATAATCTTTTTAATGCTGATGCTTATATGTCGTTACATCCAGAAGCAGTTATACCAAGAGCTGCATCTATGACAATCCTTAGAGCTAGTGACATGAAAATGACAAAACAGCAAGCTGCAGATCCAAAAAGGGAAATTATCTTCACCAGACCAGTCTCAGATGAACAGAAGAATGACTCTAAGAAAGCTTAAAAATTTTCTCTTTCTATACTTTGATTTGAACCATTATTTATTTTCTGTACTTCACAAGACACTATTGTTAATATATGCTGAATGGTTTTAAATTCTGCCAGATATCTTTTTATGCTTTGTGATTTTTTTCTTTTGTGTTGTTCATAGTGACCTCACCTAAATAGGGGGAGATTGTTGGATCCCTAGTTTGGATTTGGGCTAGGTTCACTATTAGGTTATTGACCCTTCATGTATAGCCTAGGGTCAAATTGTTAGTTCTAAGGTCTAGGTCAGTCTGACTAGGTTAGACAAACATTGATCCAACCCTTAGAAGAAATCAGAGATCCAGACATAAAAGAAATGCAGTCTTTAAGAGTTTAGAGAATCAGTTCGAAGTTCTTCGAACTCAGCTCAACGATCGTCGATCGCAGATTGACGAACTCAGCTCGACGATCGTCGATCACAGATTGACGAACTCAGAGTCCCTACTCTGAGCTGAGCTCGACGAACTTTGAGCTCAGGTCGATGATCTTCCCTCTTCTCTCAAGTTATCTGGTCGACGAAATTCTACCTCAAGTTGATGAACTTGGAGCTCAGCTTTGATAGTCTATTTTTCCAGATCAACTTTTCTCTGAGCTCAACTCAACGAAGACAATTTCTCAGCTCGACGAAATTGAAGTTTAGAATGACGAAATCTGTCATGAGTTCGACGATTTCTCTCAGTATTAGTTTGGCATTTTCTCTCAGCTTATTTTCAGTTTGGATTATTCTAATGCAGTAATTCTCTGATAATTAATGTTTATATTCTCAAGAATATGGTCGTTGCTTGACAGCATTAATTATGGATTTCTCAGAGTAATTACTTGACTTATTTACTGAGACAGTTGAGAAAACACATTTAAGACAAATTCCAGCCATTCAAGTCCCAGGATTTCAGCATTAATTTCAAAAATTCAAATTTCAAATGGCATAAATCCTTCAGAGTATAAAAAGGAAAATTCTTCTCTTTAGGACAACAAGAATAAGAATAAGGAAGAAGAAAAAGGGAATTACAAGTGATCTGTGACAGAACAACTGATAGCAGTTTTTACAGAGAAACAGATTGCTCTCTACAGGAAATTGAAGAAGAACAACAACACACAAATCTTTAGTCTTCTTCAGTTTCTGCTTCAGACTTCAACAGGACAACGCATCTATATTAGTCCAAGAAGTTTTATGAAGATCTTCATCAAGGCCTACACCCTGTACAAAGCTCTCATCTTCCTGAATCATTTTACATCTCAGGGGGAGCTTTGATAACATCATCTACTAAAGTCTTCTCAGTTGTTTGAGAAAGAGAAGACATCATCAATTTTCTTTTTTCCATTGTGTACAGGGTTATAACTCCCTTCAAAAGTTAACCCATTTGGTTGTTAAGTCTTCTGATTAAAAGTCTTAGTTTGGTTTTTAGGCACCTGATCAAAAGCTCAAAAAAGTTGTTAGATCTCCCTTGAAAAAATAGATATTGTGGTGACAGGGCACCGCAGCAAAAACCTGTGGTGGAAGGGCACCTGATCAAAAACCTGTAGTGGATTCCTACCAGGGTGGTAGAAGAGTGGATGTACCCAAGTTTAGGGGAACCAATATAAATTTCTTGTGTCGTCTAGAATGCTCTATTGTTTATTTTTCGTGTGCTGTGATTGTTTTGATTTTATTCTCTCTTTGTACATATACTTATCATCTATTTTAATCCGCTGTAAAAATTAATTAAAGTTTTCAAATACTCTATTCACCCCCCTCTAGAGTTATGCAGATCTATACCTCACTTTCAGTAACCCTAACCCTCAATTTCGTCAAATCATTTTAGAAATTTGTTGTCGTAGTTTTCTATCGACCGATCCTTGACATGGAGTGCTTAGGAGGCTGGAAATTGGAAGATTTGAGGCAAGTGATGGACTATCCCTCTTGCTTAGTTTTCTTCTAGTTCCTTATTCTATTCTCTTTTGGATTTCAAGACCCGTAAATATTGTATTTATCCTGGCGTTGTTCTTTCTAAAGTTCTTATGGTTTCAATTTAGGTCTGAGTAAATTCATCGAGTAGACACGCATAGTTTGTCAAATAATCATGGGAGATTAGTCGAGTAGTCACGTGATATTCGTCGAGTAGTCATATGAGATTCGTTGAGTAGTTACGTTAAGACGGACGGGTAGTTACGTAAAGTCCATCAAGTTCGTTGAGTTTGTCAAGTGATCCCGCCAAATTCATCGAGTGATTTCGTCTAGTGCATCAATTAGTCAAGTCAAATTCGTCGAGTGGTTAAGTCAAATTTGTTGAGTAGTTCAAGTCGAATTCGTCGAGTAATCAAGCCGAATTCATTGAGTGGTTGCGTCAAGTTCAACGAATGGACTCGATGAATTCGTTGTGAGGATTGTTTTTACATAAAAATTCTCGATTTTTCCTTGCGTCGTCATGTTGATCCGATGTCAAGTCTTGTGTGGCGCCAGATTTTGGCTATGATGTTTATGGACGGTTGGTTGGGTTGGAATGGATGACCACTACCACAGTGCCTGTTTGGGAATCATTGCACCCGATGATTTTTGTTATGGACAGTTGGTTAGATTTCAGTGGATGACTGCCACCACAGTGCATTTTATGGATGTTTTGATATGATGATTTGTGTTGGAAAGAATACCACCACAACAATACCATTTGATGTCTGGTGTTAATAATTCATTTTTTGAGCCTATCAGTCTCTTTTATTTTATAAATATATGATTAATTATTTGTATACTTATCACACTTTATGCAAGTCTCTCTCTAATATAGCGTATTCGTGTTGAATTATTTATGTTTATTATTCATATTACTTTGTTTGTTGTTGTTTCACAGCTACTCTTGTTGGGTTGGTAACTTTTTTAACTCATTAATCTTTTAAATTCTGTTTGAGCTATCTTTTTTGTCTTTATGCTGAGACATTCTTTTCTTTTTGAATGTCTCAGGTGCGGACCAGTAGCAGTTAGAGTTGTCTGAGTTTGATTCTTCCAGACCTTTTGTAGCTAATTTGTTTTTCTTTCATCAGTGAGAGGTAGTCTGTTATTTTACTGACTTTGTATTATATCTCAGACTTGTACTGTTGATGTTATGGGTTCGTGTCAAATTGTTGGCGCTTATATCATAATTTTTTTTGTATAAACTGTTTATTTGTTGTTTCTGCTACTACTACTGTTTTTTGTTGATGCATTGCTCTCTATGAAGGTTTTATGTTAGGATGCACATTAGTTATTTTATATGTATAAAAAAAATCTGCACTTTACTCATAATCATGACATTATTTCAACCAAACATCACTCTATTTTGAAGACTGTAAAAGTTCCTTCTCTACTTATACTAAATTTAGAAATGTGCACTTTATTTGAATATTGTTAGATCTACATGCTCATGTAGGATAAAATAAATTAAATTATATATTTTTCCGCTACGTATATACTTTTCTACTTGTGGACTAGCTAATTCACTGAACCGATGGACACAATCTTTGAACATTAAACTTAAATCTTGTTCTTCAACACAAAATATACATGTATTTTATAAAAATAAATGAAGAGTCGGAGCTGCTTGGGCGTCTATAATTGTCCTCTGCATTGCGTGGCATCACAACACGTATTTTCTCTCACTCTAATAATATATTTATATATTGAGAAAATGCGGGTTGTGATAACCATGTTGCTTTAATGGCCATCCAATGTTGGCTTCCTGAGGGTGCGGGCGTTGCCTTACCTTCAGGGTGAACTTGGTTTGTTGGCGGGGATGGCACCACAGGTTCTGTCTTTCGTTCTTTTGTAAGGCCGACGATTTGGGGGGATGTTTTTCAGAGCGATAGCGCGTCCCGTGATTGACTCGCTTATTTTCCAACTTTGTCTTGACTTTGCAGCCTTGACTGAGTATTGCTGAAGCGGTCTTTGGTGGAGATCCTGCAAAGAGAACGGAGGAGAAAAATGAGTGAAGTAGAGTGAGAGTTAGGAAGTTTTCTGAACCCGGAGATAGAGGTCCTTATGAAGTAGAATCCGACCTATTTATAGATTTTTAATGGGGCGGTCCGGTAATTTCGCCTAACCATTACCGGACCGTCCAATAGGATTGCTCTAAATTGAGCATGTGGATCGCCATTTTTTTTTGGAAAAATGAGATCCTACCCTTTGGCCATAGGAGATCCAACCCGCCAAGATCGGCGGCCCGACGATAGACGTGGGGGAGACGGCCTCCGTCCTCACACCCGGTGTAACACCTCCCCTGCAATGTCCGTATAATATGGGTTCGGTCGGGGCCCCACAACACAGAATTCACAGCTTATGCATTATAAGATGATATAAACTACCTGTTGAAACTGAAAACTCGGTCTCTTGTAGAGTTTAGCCATGGGGAAGGGGTGTTCGCACACCTACTTCTCTCCTGCAAGCGAAATGACAACGGAAAACTGACCCAAGGGCTCGGCGTGGAAGTCCCATCTCACACCCGGAAGATCTTAGAGCTCTTCCCCTCCTTAGCCAAAGGCTGAACTAAGGCTACCTTAGAAAGCGCTAGAAGATTAGGGAACAAGTGAGCACCTAAAGCATGCCTTCTGAGGTACCCCTTGGGTCCTATTTATAGATTTCTGAAAACGGACTGTAAATAGCCATCCTCCGTTGTTCCAAACATCTATGTGCAGCCCAACCAGGTCTGCCAACAACGTAACTCCGCTGTTTTAGCAGGCTATGGGCAGGCCAACGGGGGCAAAATGGTAAAAATAC
The DNA here is from genome assembly GCA_039583875.1 of Platanthera guangdongensis. NCBI lineage: Eukaryota > Viridiplantae > Streptophyta > Magnoliopsida > Asparagales > Orchidaceae > Platanthera > Platanthera guangdongensis. Next base: position 45,098,456 of record CM077150.1, on the reverse strand, counting down.
CTTACAGAACAACAGGAGAGTAGCCCTCAGCAACCTCTGCTCGGCACGGGTGGCGAGTACGGGTCCGGAATGCTCTGCTCGCGCGCTGCGAGTTCGCTCAGCCGTCAGGACTCGGCAAGCGGCCTGGAACTCGATGAAAGGTCCAGAGGACGGCGAACACCGGGTTCCGTTCGACGAATGCCGAGCTCAGTTCGTCGAACGCCGAGCTCCGTTCGTCGAACATCGAGCTCTGTTCGACGAACTGAGTGGACTGGGCTACACTCACCGCTTCTACTCACCCCCCGGCGAGTGCGGGCCCGGCTGGCCCTTCTCGCATGCTACTAGTCGGGCTCACCTGGGCGAGCTGGGGGTTGTCGAGCTTTGCCACCCCTGGGGCTTGCCCAACTCAAGAAAAGGGAGCCGGCTGGTCTGGTTCCTGGCGACCCCACTCGTCGGATACGGGGTTATACACTACCCAACAAAAAACTCAGACTATAAACACAGCGGAAACAAACAGCCAAACTAGAAGTTATCCACTACTATAGGAATATCAAATGACCTTAAGGCCTTACAACATTCACAAGTCCAAATACTGAAATAATACATCAACGTATCAATGTGTTTTAGCACACCTAAGCTACCTCAGCATGCAAGCCGGATCATAGTTTATGAAGCAAAGCATTCAGCAAAACATAAGTAAAAACAAGAGAATTCACTTCATGAAGCTTAGACCTTTTTGGTTGGCGAACTTGCTCCCGCTTGCGATCCTTACCCTATAAAAATTGGTGGTAACGTGGGTCAGCAAAGGCCGACCTCAACTATGTAACCAACACATCTCTTCCCGGTCGTCCCTAGCCGATCATAGGGCACTCTATCACCCTACAGGTCTGCACTTCGTATGCAAATATACAAGAACATAGAAAGTAGAACAACAAGTTTGGATGTCTCATACAATAAACATGTCTCTATACTGAGTATATAATAAAAAGGGGCCTACTATATAGCATGTATGCAAATCTGGGTTTCACCCAAGACACCATATAGTGCATGAACCTAACATATCATCAAACTGGTACTTCCAATTTCTCCATCGACGTTCAAGCCGCAAATACACAAGTACTTCCAATTTCCCCTAACGACATATAATCCACCACATGGAACTCTTTCCTAGGTCCCACCCGCTCGTGGGTCTCAAAATTCGGGCTTGCCTGCAATCTCTGACTTCTCACATCAGGATTCCGTCTCACAAACCACAAATCGATGCTAAGAACCCTTCGAGACCCCACCCGCTCGTGACGACCCAGGCTCGGCTCCAAATCCGGACCAAGTCCACCAAAGGAGGCCCAGCGGGACCCAGCTGACATCGTCCGGGCTTGTCCAAACCTTGGCATTCTCGTCAGTTTAACAGAAGGGGACTTATTTCGCCGGGACACTTCCACAAATGACTTTGCAACATCACGGGCTAGCCAGCCGACCATAGAGACAAAGTCGCGCCTTAGCACATCACAATCAAAAGCCTTTCCCGCCCTAATCCACCTTTCGTACTCACACAAAACAAAGGGGGGGGGGGCAATCAGCACAAACGGCATATTGCCGCAAACAGATTTCTAGCGCAATACTTAAGTCTCGTTAAGCAACATCACCGATTCGGACTAACGGTCGTGACTATGGCTTCACCCACAATGCCTAATCCACTAGAGGAGCGAATTTCTAATGCAATATCATGTCAGGGATGGACACAATCGACCTGGTGGTTTCACTTGAACCATGGTAATCAGAACCCCTCTCATTTGAGAGATCTGGTTCCTAAAGCTTGAAAGAAATCAAGAATAAAAATGGATGTCATGCACGCATCCTAAAGACCAAGAGGAAAAGTGTCGTTACCTTACGACTCCTCTTCCTTGCCATGGAAAACTCGACTTGCACCGATGAAAATGTGCGCCTTCAAGTCCTCTCCACGGATCTGGCGTTGGATCGATGATCGGAGTCCCTAAGCTTCATCAATGACGGAGAAATGCCTTCTTATTCCTCCTCTAAACTCTCTCTCAAACCCTAACTCTCACTCCAAAAGAGAAGAAAATGAGGGTTTAGAACATTTCAGCCCTACTTATGCCCTTTGGACGGAGTGTTCTAGGCCATAGGATCGATTCCTAAGAGAAATCGGATGGCTAAAAAGCCAAACGACGGAACTGCTCTCGTGCGCTATCGTCGGGCGGTAACTACCTATCGCGCCGCGGTAGCTCCCCGAGCGCTCGTCCTGAAAAATAATGTCGCGCTAACACCGACGGTAGGAATAACGCTGTGTGGTAGCTCACTCAATGCCTACCACTCAACGCCTACCTCTCAACTCACTCAATGCCAAGCTACCGCCGAGCAGTACCTAACTAACGTTGTACGCTAGTACTCAACGCTTTCTTTCGACGAAACAAGGCTATCGTCGGGCGATAGTTTCCTGAGGCTCAAGCTCTAAAACAATTGGGGTGCTAAACTGGGGGGGGGGGGGGGGGCGGGCCGCGACAAGGCCGCTAGGGGACGGGCCGCCTCGACCGGCCCTCGCGGGGGGGGGGGGGGGGGGGGGGGGGGTGCAGGCCGCGACGAGGCTGCCCAGGTTCGGGCGGCCTTGGATGACCCTCGCCGTGGTCGGCTGCAGCGAGGCCGCACAGATCTGGGAGGCCTCGGCCGGCCCTCGCGGGGGCTGGCCATGCCGAGGCCGCCTGGGATTAGGAGATCTTGGTCGTCCCTTGTGGGGGCCGACCGGATCCGGGCGAGGCCGTCCCGATCCGGGGGGGGGGGGGGTCTAGGGGTCGTCGACCCTTGTGTGGGCCGGCCGCAGCGAGGTTGCCCGACAGCGGGCAGCCATGGTCGGCCCTTCAGGGGGCCGGCCACGGCGAGGCCACCCAGCTCCGGGCGACCGAGGAGAGGTAGAGGAAGAGGTCGGTGGCCGGCCCGGGTTATTGCGAGGTTTGCGTGCAATGATCGCGCGTGCGGCAGTTACATGTGTAACTTCTCATGGCTATGTGCAACCCGGGTTTCCTATAAATTGGGGTTAACCCCATCACGATACATCTTGATAGTTTATCATGAGAATTGACATTGCTTTTGTTTGTAGTATGAAATCATTAGTTTTCAAGAATTAATAGAAACAAAATTCATCTGGGAGTGCAATGTTCACCCGACTTTGCGTTTTTCGAATGCAGGCGAATATTTAGCACACACCTATTTTTCGGCCTGAACGTAAATTTTTTACACATGGCTGTGTTTTTCACCAAAGCGCGTGTTTTTCACTGGATCGCACATTTTTTTGTTGCAAGAAAATTTTTAGTGTGGGCACGCATTTGAGGGTATGCAAATTTTTCGCACAGTAGCGTGTTTTTCGCCCAGGGCGTGTTTTTCAGACCATATACGAATATTTATCCTAGGCGCACGTTTTGCGCCTAGCCAATGTGTTTTTCAGCCTTGACATGAGTTTTTGCCTGGTCATGACCTTCTCGCCCGGTTGAATTTCTTTTGACCGAGAGCGAGTTTTTCGTCTCAGACGTGAATTTTTTGACTGAACGTGCATTTTTGCCCCGGAGCGTGCAATTCTGGCCGAGCGCAAAATTTTCACCCAAGTTCGAGTTTTTCTCCCGGGCGCGCTATTTTCGCCCGGGTGCTAGATTTTTGTCCCAGGCACAAATTTTTCACTGGGCCCGAATTTTTCTCCCAAGCACACATTATTTGCTCGGGCAAGCGTTTTTTCTTTTGGGCATGCATTTGGGCATAGTTTTTTAGCCCGGGCGTAAATTTTTCGCTCATACACACATTTTTCGCTTTTGGGCCGAAAAACCCGCACCCGGACGAAAAATAAGGACCCAGCCGTAAATATCGTCCCAGGTAAAAAAATGTGCGCCCGAGCGAAAAACACGTGTCCGGGACGAAAAACATGTGTCAGAGCGAAAAACGCGCGCCCGTACAAAAAAATCATGTTCGAGCTGAAAAAACACACTCCCGTTCCAAAAACTGTGTGCCCTCCCAAAAAAAGCACGCTTGACCGAAAAACACAACCCCTGTGAAAATTTTTCATCCAACCTGAAAAATGCTTGCCCGATTGAAAAAACGCACACTCAGTCAAAAATGTCTGCATGAGCGAAAACACCATGGGCCTCAAAATCACTAAATTTTGCGGAAAACTCATGCGCGGAGGTCAGAATCGGTGATTTGATTTTTTTAGTTCAAATTCAAAGTCGTTGGTTTTTGCTTTAAATCCGATATTCACGTAATTTAATCGCGCCAAACATTAGAATTAAAATTTTAATCTCCCATGCCAATTCCCGAATGCCAATTGCCTCCAAACAAAAGGATGATATTTTTCTTCCTATGTGGAACAAAAACCACGCTAACCTTTGTGCTTCAAATAAGTGGCTGTTAAATATTGATTTCAATCGGGTTTTGAAACGTGGGTGCACATGGTTGCAACTTTCAACTTTTGGAAAAGTGCTGTTGTTCATAGTTATTTTAGTAGTGAATAAATATTTCTCTTTTAATATGATACATATGCAAAAAAATACAATTCAAAAAACAATAAATCCATGCTCATGCATGGGGCCCAGCCAGGCACGCAGCGGAAGGTCACCCCCTTGGTCTCCCTTGCCCAAACGAACCAGTCGGCTCCTTGGCTGCCCAACCTTCCGCCAACGCCCAACCAAACACGCCGCTGAAGGCCTCCTCCTTGGCTGCCCAAGTCGGGCGACCCCTTGTACCTCTGGTCGAACGAGGCAGACAAACCCTTGGCCGCCCAAATCGGGCGATCCCTTGGCCACCCTTGCCTAACCTCCTGAGCCGGGCGGCCCCTTGGCCTCCCCAGCTTAATCGCTCGAGTCAGGCGGCCCCTTAACCGCCCCACCCTCTGACCGTCTGAGCCAGGAGGCCCTTTGGCCTCCTAAATCAAGCTGCCCCTTTGGCCGACCGGCCTTCCGTCCGTGCCCAGTGGGGTGAACAATGGATGGCCCCCCTTTGGCCTCCTAAATCGGGCAACCCCTTGGCCTCTCGACCCTCCGACTACCTAAGTGAGGTGGCCCTCCAGCCGTTTGAGCCGGGCAACCCCCCAGCCTCCCAAATCGGGTGGCTTGGCCTCCCGCCGAGTGCTCGTCTTAGAGCCACCCCAAGTCGGGCAGCTCCCCGGCCTCACGACTTTTAAAGGGACTCTCAAAACTGCTCTTGAGCACGCCTCAACGCGCTCCGCTCTAAAGACTGCTCCTGAGCACACCTCAATGCACTCTGCTCGCAAGACTGCACCCAAGCACGCCTCAATGCCTCCCCTCTCAAGACTGTTGTCGACCGCGCCACAACGCGCTCCGTTCTCAAGACTGCTTATGAGCGCGCCTCAACGCACTTCACACTCAAGACTGCTCTGGAGCGCGCTTCAGCGCACTTGAACACGCTCCCTCTCAAGATTGCTCCTGAATGCACTTGAGCGCGCTTCAATGCACTTCAACGCGCTCCACTCTCAGGATTTCTCTCGAGTGAACTCATACGCGCTCTGCGCCTGATTGACACCGGTAATGCATAAGAATTTCTACAAATCTCACTGAACACCTCTCAAGCATACTCCAGCTCTCTCCGCGCGCATTGCGTCCTCCAGTCAACAGCAAGTTCTCCGGTCGGCGAAAAGTCCTCCAAACAACATCAAGTTCTCCCCTCCAGATCCCCCTGTGTGCAACAAGAGATAAATCGTAGACTAGAATGCGCAGAACGCTCCTCTCTAGCCTTCAAGCAGTAACTGAAGTCTCCAGAGTGCACAAAGCGCAACTTTGTCTGCTATTTAAGAAGAATATTGAGCTCCGCGAGCAGTGGCTTGCCACCCTCGAAGTTCTTCTTTCTCTCTCTCCCAACAATTGTAAAGAGATGCGACCTGTCGCCCTCGAGTTCTCAAAAAATCTTTGTAACAACACAAGAAGAGAGAGGAAGCTTGGTCGGCACAACTCCGATCAAGTGATTTTTCACCTTTTTCCAAGGTTTTTCATGTTACAAAAAATGTTTTCTCAGCCGCTGCACTCTTTTTATTCTACATTGAATGTTTGCACGCACAACCACTCCAAAGCAAAGATGGTCTAATCTAGGCCAGTCTACCGGAGCCCCAAGTCTACCTATGTTGAGAAATAAAGTGGAAGATATTGATGAACACCCAAATAGAGGCTCAGATATTTTCATTCACCACAAAACACAACCACATACAGAAGAACAAAGAATCCTATTCATCACGCAAACTTTGAGTTTTTTCGACTTGACTTCTGCAGGAATAAAAGAGGGCTTTATATATCTTGGCCCGATACACTAGAAAGGAAAGCAATAACAAGGAAATAAAGAGGCCCAAGGCAGACAAGGTATAGGCACACAACAACTTGCATAAAAGAAAACTAAATTATCCATCATTGCTTTTGCATGGAAGACAGTCATCGGGAACACGCGCTGCCTGCATCCTGCTTCTCCCTGCTCTCAGCATTTGGGAAAATTTTTTGCTGCGGGTAATGCAGGAAGGAGTGTTGCGGAAATAAATAGCCGGGGCCCACTTTGTTTACTTTCTGAAATTACTGTTTTTTCCCTCCACCCCGCTTCTTCCCTTCTCAGCAGCTGCGGGAGCAAAAACTATCGACCGAAAATCAGTGAACTTCGGCAACTCGCCGCTCGCCGCTCGCCGCCCCTAGTTCTCGTGCAACTCGCAGCTCCTTCTCCTTCTCTGGCCATGTTCGTGCTCCCTACAGTTTTTCTATCGTTTCAGTCTAGGCATTGTGATCTAGTGCTTACCCTAACATTATAATCTTCATCAGATTCTCTTATATGTCTCTGTATTTTTCAGAAAAGTTGTAGGCGAAAATGTCTGAAGTGGGAGCAACAAGTAGTCAGAGTTCCGGTAGTGTTGTTGTAGAAGAGGTAACTGTAAGTTAATGCAACTGCATTTCTTTGATGATTGTAACTGCATTTTTTTGAATATCAGCACATTTTTCAACTGCATTCCTTCGAAAAATGACAGGTCCCAAAAATGTCTGAAGTGGGAGCAACAAGTAGTCAGGGTTCCGGTAATGTTGTTGTAGGAGAGGTAACTGTAAGTTAATGCAACTGCATTTCTTTGATGATTGTAACTGCATTTTTTTTAATATCAGCACAGTTTTCAACTGCATTCCTTCGAAAATTGTCAGGTCCCAAATTAAAAAACCTGTGGTGTTTCCAGTAATTCATTCAGAGGACGAGGCATACGCTATGTATTGTCAGTATGCTCATTGCACAGGTTTTAGTGTCCGAAAACAACACATAACCTACTGGACGCACACTCGGATTATTAGATCTCGGGAGTACAGTTGCTCCAAAACCGGTTTTCGAAGTGTCGGGCCGTCTCCAAAAAAGTATCAAAAATTGGAGACACGGACAGGTTGTCTGGCATGTATATTTTTTTCCGCAGACAAAGAAGGTAGGAATTGGACAGTGTCGAATTTCGTTGAGGAGCACAACCATCCCCTTGCCACCGAGAAGGAGCAACATTTGTTGAGATCGCACCGTAGCATTTCAAACATGCAGGGTAATCTTATGAAAAATTTGACAGATGCTGGGGTTAGAACTGTTCATGCATACAACTTTTTATCCAATGAAGTTGGAGGGGTGGAGAATGTTGGGTTCTCCAAATCTGATGCCTATAACTTTTTGCAGCGGGAAAGAAAGGCCATGATAGAGAGCGGTGATTCACTTATTCTTTTGAAGATACTCTAGGGAAAGCAGTTGGAGGACAACATGTTTTCGTTCGATGTTCGTACGGATGAACTAAACAGGTTAACAAGCTTCTTTTGGATGGATGGGCATAGCAAAATAGATTATGACTGCTATGGGGATGTTATTATATTTGATACAACCTACAGATTGAACAAGTATAATTTGGCTTGTGCTCCATTAATCGCAGTCAACAATCAATGGCAGAATATTTTTATTGGCGGCGTTTTCATCGCTGAAGAGACCATTGATTCCTTTGTTTGGGTGTTTGAAACATTTTTAAAATTTGTCGGAGGCAAACAACCAACGACTATATTCACAGATCAAGATCAGGCAATGTCCGTAGCGATTGGTAGAGTACTTACGCAGAGTCGTCACCGCCTATGCCAGTGGCATATCTCCAAGAAGGCCCCCTCCAAAGTACCATGCTTCAATAAAGACAAAAGTGTCCGTGCACTTTTTTATCAATGTTTAAGTAAGTGTGACAGCGAGATTGAGTTCGATAGGCATTGGAATGAGATGGTTTCCAAGGGATCTCTAGAAGATAACAAATGGTTAGGAGATCTGCATCAAGTTAGAAGAAAGTGGTCCACGACATTCAACAAAGATGTATTGGATTTGGGTATATTATCAACACAACGCAGCGAATCGGCCAACAATGGCATGCACATATGTTCAAAGAGCACGAGTACACTAGTGGAGTGTTTCCACGGGTTGGAGAAAATGGTCGGCTCCTGGCATAGAGCCGAGCGTGACGAAGATTTTAGAGGCAATCAAGGGACGGTATGCTTAAAGTTTAATAGTTGTTTACTCCGCCATGCTTCCAAATTTTACACAAGCAAAATGTTTAGTATTTTTGAGAAAGTGTACATGGATGGAGCCGTTGGCGTTTGCGTCGTTGATGAGACTAGATATGACGAAAATCATTCTCTATATGTAACGAAGAAATGTGACGGTTCTGAAGAATACAAACGATGGTTTGTGAACTTGCATTCCGATTCCAATGAATCTCAATGTTCATGCAGAGGTTTCGAGATGCGGGGCATACTATGCAAGCATATACTAAGGATATACAATATGAAAAATGTCCGGCAAGTTTCGAACCAATACTTGCTTAAACGATTTTCTCAAAACGCCAAAAAAAATATATACCTACCAAATACCCCATGCATGTTACAGTGCGACTCCAATTTGGTATTTCGAAATCATTTGGTGCGTTATTCGTATGACCTCGCAAACCGTATGGGGAACTGTCAACCTACAAGGGCAAGGGTCCTGACGGTATTAAATGAGTTGGGTAAGGAAGTTGACGACATGGTGGCGGCGGAAGAAAAGGAAAAGCAAGGGTACACTAACGGTCAGAAGGAAAGAAGCACTCCACTCGTTAGGGATCCGGCTAAGAAGAAACCAAAAGGAATTTCAAATGCACGTTTGAAGGGACATTGGGTAACAAGAACCAAAAAACTAAGTATTTCTTTCAACATTCAAATAATTTTCCTGTTGTTGTTGTTTGTTTAACTCAATTCTATTTTTTGCTTATCATTTTCAGAGAAAAATGCCACAGTTAAATCAAAGCCCACATTTGTAGAGGAGGCTTCGGGTGATGTGCGTGAGATAGATTTTCTCAATATATCGTCCCAAAGTCAGCATCCTGCCATGGCCGATGCACAAATGGATATCAACGAGGATAGTTTTTTTGATTTGTCGTTTGATTTTCCTGGCGTCCCGAATGTGTTTAAGCCCAAAATGTAATGATGTTTGGTGTCATATAATTTATACTGTATCTCTGTTTATGTATATAGAGAAAAACGATTCTGGACATTTCAAATGCACGTTCAATGTATCTCTGTTTACCACAAAAAAATATCTTGCACAATAATGTTAACATGCAGCCATCTTGTCGGCAATATGCCTTGCAAAGGTTTTGCAAATTTGAGCGGCGATTTCGGCCCGAAATCGGGGCATGTCGGCTTGCCATCCTTGGTGATCCTGCCAAGTGACGACTTCCAATGACATTACCGCCTCCATGTACTTTATAACGAACACACCGCAATCGTAGCTATTGATTTGTTGTGGTGATTTCCTTGCATCCACCACTGGCCAATCAATGAATCCTTCAGGAAATGCATGGAGTGCATCTTCCTGAAGGGCTTTTAGCTACATGGCATGAAAATAAAAAGAATTAGAAGTGCACAATGTTATAAAATAAGCCAAAGGAATAAATCATAGCCGGTTAAACGTACATTTGCGCGTACACCAGAATGGTGCATGCTACTTGGAAGGGAATCGAGGTACTCCCACCTTTGTTCCTTCAACCAGCCTACTAGCAAAGCCCAATGACTCCCAAGATGACACGGCATGAGAACTAAATCTGAAGCCTCAACCGACTCGGGGGTAATGTGGCCTATCAGAGCTTGGTAGTTCCTCGCCTTGCTCTGCTTGTAGTACTACAAAATCGATAATGTTTTATAAATGAGTACGTAGTAAAACTTAAAGATAATAGTAGATATTCAAGTAACGCACGGCGTGGTTGAGCGACACATAAAGGAAACTTCGAACTAGATCAGGGTTTTTTTCCTACGGGCTCCGAGGACCATGGAGTACACATTCAAATGCGTATCCATGACCCAACCAACCCCTAGAAGGTCATCCAGATCACCTCTACTCATTGAAATATTCCCGCATTCAATAATCAGCATATTCATGTTTAAGACCACCAAATAATGGACATCATACTTAAAAATGCATGAAAATAATAATGTTCAGGAAAAAAATATTGTGACATAAACATAAAAAATTACCTATCAACCGCTTTGCTTAACACTGAATCAAGGTTTTTTCTTGTTTTATGTGCCACATGGAGCCATCCCGGGTAATCCTGCTCATATTCAATGATTTGGCCCTTCTGAAAGGTCCGTCTAGAAACGGTCTTGGCCCGTAGAAAACCCTTCCTTGGGGTCCTACTAACTAACCCTTGCGAGCGAATCTGTGTGGGAGACACTAACGTGCACTCGAGAGTGGAAGCGGGTTGCGACAACGGTGTAGGGGATACTGCTGTCATGATGGGTGAATGAGGTGAGGGTGGTGAATGCGGCAGTGGTGATGGAGTAGGAGTAGGCTTTAGCCCTGCTTGAAATTTCAGGAATAAAGACTCGCAAAAGGTCTTTAATCCCTCCACCTCCGATTTAATATAAGATTTGAGGCGGGCTTCCATGCCTCTCCTCTCCTTCTTTATCTCCGACCTAATCTTCTTCAATAGTTCTTGCTCTTGCTTCTTATATTTCATTTTCTTCTCTTTCTCACTCTCATAGCCAAGAGAGTCCACCTTCACGTCCCTCTTTCTCTTCTCCTTCTTTTCCGGCACTATCTCAAAATCGGACTCCAGTTCCTCAACTCCAAGCAATGACAGCTCGTCATCACCAACATTAGCAAAGGTGGTGATAACCTATGTAATGATTCAAGATAAAAGACCAGAATATTACTTTAGCATTTACATATTAATACCTAGATTGAGCATAAATCATAAATGAGAACACATACATATTTTCTTCGCCTGAGGTTGCGTTCTACTTCGAGGCAGAATTTAGCACTGTAGCTAAGAGTGGGAGACCACCGATATATGCGAGGCCGTGCTGCCTCGACCAGTGGTGGCTGAATCTTCGTGTGCTTGTATAGCCACACTTTTACGAAAACACATACGAAGTTGGCAACATAAAAAAATAAAATGAAAGCTAAATAAAAACGCTTTCATACCAGCAACACGGTGGAGCAGCCCTCCAAATACCCGATGTTCTCCCCTGCCCCCCTTACTTCGCAGATTTTGCTCAATCCATCAAATTGGCTATGCAGGAAGCCATGGATTGCCTGCGGCCAGTTGTACTTCACAAAATCCTGAATATCTTTTATGCCATCGAGGCAAGCCGGGACCTTCAGATTCTTAAGGGGGAAAAAGAACATGCATAATAGATATTTAACTATAAGGGAGATCCTTCTCTCCTCCAATGCAGGGGACCACTCCTCCTCAGTAAATTCACTTAATTTTTCATTGAGGCACTTGTGTGTGAGGTCTAGGAGGCGACTCCAAGTGAACTTAAACGAAACTCCAGAATTTGGGAGGCCCAATACGAGTGCGACCTCATTTACGGTAAGTTTCATGTAGTAGTTACCTATAAGGAACGCTTGCTTATACCTATTATATAACCTGAGAAGATCATACAACAGTACTGGTATGTTCTGTGGAATCACAGGCATCATCAGCAGTGGGAAAATGCAAGCCAGGCGTAAGGCTTCTTTAGAGTCTTCAGACAACATATTCACCAGGGGCGTAACGTGCGCAGTGAATGACTTGGATGAGCAACGAGATGATAAGTACTTACTTCCAGGCATTTTAGCTGAAAATAAAGAAAAAATAAGCAAAAATAATGCTAGTGCAAACTATACAGGAATATGCAGGTAAGGAAACTGCATACAAATAAGCATATATGGAAAATTCAACTGGAAAAAGTACGGGAGTACACTGATAATGCAACTGGAAACAATACAGAAATATGCAGGTAATGCAACTGCAAGCTCTACGGGAATAAACTGTTAATGCAACTGCAAACTCAACAGTAAAATACATGTAATGCAGCTGCAAACAAGCATATGTAGATAATGCAACTGCAAACATATTACACTAATTCTCAGGGTAACCAACTGCAAACAGGAAACCAAAAAAAGAAAAATAACTGCAATCAACTAGCAATGCAACCACAACCAACCTAATTTAGCGCATTACCCATAACAAGCACTAGCAAAACAGATAAATACAACTGCAAACATATTTACCCTAAAAATGCGACTGCAATCAACAAGAATGACATACAAATTGTACACTAGTTCTCAGAGGAAACAACTGCAAACAGGAAACCACAAAAAAACAACTTCAATCAACTAGCAATGCAACCGCAACCAACATAATTTAGCGCAAAACCCTAAACAAGCGCTAGCAAAATGATAAATGCGACTGCAAACATATTTGCCCTAAAAATGCGACTGCAATCAACATGGATGACATACAAATTCGGATTGAAGTACAGCAAAATGGAAAATTTTATACAGATTACACTACTTTTCCTGGACCTTCTTCTTCAGGTTAGGGTTTCAGTGCTGGGAAAACTGACGGAACTTGGTGGTACTCCAAAGCTTCTGATAGTGAGAGGCTATGCAGGAAGACTGTTCCAGAGAAAAAGTCCCTCGAGCTGTGGGAGCTCGAGTTAACGACGGAGCGGCGGGTGGAGGAGCGGCGAGTGCAGGAGGCGCGGAGAAAGGTCGGGGAGCGGAGTCGGGAGCAAGAGCGGCGAAGGGTTACAGAAAAATAGTAATTTCGAAAAGTAAAAAAAGTGGGCCCCGACTATTTATTTCCGCAGCACTCCTTCCTGTGTTACCCGCAGCAAAACATTTTCCCAGCATTTGATTCTTTTTCCAGGTTATCCAGGGGATTGATGCTATTGTCGCTATTTGGATTATGTTTAAACACCCCTCCCCATAATTCAAACTGCATTTTACTTTCATTTTCTTCCTTAGATCATTGAATGATTGTGCTGATAGAAGTTTAGTTAGCAAATCTACAATCTGTTTTTCAGATTTGTAGTGTTTGAGCTTGATTTCATGCCAGCTAACTAGGGCTCTGTTTGGGAAAGCTTATGCTGATGAATAATCTCTATTCAAAACGCAAATGCTGTTTTTCAGCTGTTTGTTTGTGCAGCTTATAGAAAATCACTTATTTTTAAATTGATGATAAGCTGATTTTTTATAAGTTATCCGAGAACAGCTTATGGGTTCTCATAAGCGCTTATCCTTTAAGAAAACTCAAAGTTGATTTTTTTTCGCCTGTAGGTGATTTTTTCGCTTTGGTGCGATTTTTTCGCTAGAGCGCGATTTTTTCGCCCGGACGCGTATTTTTTGCCCGGGCGCGATTTTTTCTTTCGAGCGCGATTTTTCCGCTCGGGCGAGAATATTCCGTCCGGCAGCGAATTTTTCGCCCGGACACGTTTTTTCCGTCCGGACGCGAATTTTCGCCAGCGCGCGATTTTTTTGCCCGAGCGCGGATATTTCGCCCGGGCACGGATATTTCGCCCGGACGTGAATTTTTCTTCAGGGCAGTAATTTGAGGCCCAAGCACAAATGTTTCGTCGGGGCGAGAATTTTTCCACCCGAACTTGATTTTTCCGCTCGGGGGCAATTTAACCGCCCGATCGCGAGCTTTTCACACGTGAGCTATTTTTTCGCCCTGACGTGATTTTTTCACCTGAGAACGATTTTTTTTCGTCCGAACACGAATTTTTCGTTCGCGAGCGATTTTTTTCTACAGAATGCAATTTTTTAACTTCCGTGCAAAAAAAATCGTGTGCGAGCAAAAATATCGCGTTTGGGAAAAAATATTGCGTCCGGGCTAAAATATCACCCTCAGACGGAAAATTCAGGCACGAGGGGAAAATTCGCGCCCTGGCGGAAAATTCGCGCCCGGGCCGATGATCCGCTCCCGGGCAGAAAATTCGCGCCCGGGCGGAAAATTCGCGCCCGGACGGAACATTTGCGCCCGGGCAGAACATTCGGGCTCGCCCGGCCGGAAAATTTGTTCCAAGACGGAAAATTCGCGCCCCGGGAGGAAAATTCGCGCTCGGGCGGAAAATTCGCCCCCGGGCGAAACATTCGCCCCCGGACGTAACATTCGCGCCCGGGCGGAACATTCGCGCCCGGGCGGAACATTCGCGCCCGGGCGGAACATTCGCGCCCGGGCGGAACATTCAAGCCCGGGCGGAACATTCGCGCCCTGGCGAAAAATTCACATCGGGGCGAAAAATTTGTGCCCGGGCGAAAAAAACACTTTCGTGCAAAAAATCACACCTGGCGAAATAACCGCCTCCAAGCGAAAAAAATGCGCTCGGGCGAAATATTTGCGCCCGGGCGACAAATTCGATCACGGGTGAGAAGTTCGCGCCCGGGCGAAAAAACCACGTCGAGGCAAAAAATCCGCGCCCTGGTGAAAATACCGCGTCCGGGAGAAAAAACCACATCCGTGGAAAAAATCATTGTCGGAAGAAAAAATCACGCATTTGTGAAAAATTCGCACCCAAGCAAAAAAACATGTCTGACTGAAAAAATCGCGCTGGATAGAAAAATGTGTCCAAATGAACGAACTTTTATGAATGAATGAAACTTTAGATAAGCACTTATGAACAAATTATCCAAACAGTCTACTGCTTGTTAATCATTATTTTTATAAAATCTCTATCCAATCATCAACTTTCAATTTGCAGCTTATTCATCATCAAAAGTTGTCCCAAACAGAGTCTAGGTCTGTGGTGAAGTGAAACTTGATTTTATGATGCTTAGACTTGTTATGGAAGACGACGTTTTTTTTTGCTTGGGCAATGACAGATATATTATTAACCTAAATGATAGTTGGGTCTTCTTCTTCTTTTATCATCTCTCTCATTAATCTCTTTATCCAGATTGCTTCTCTGGTAGCTTCACTCAGGGCAATATACTCTGCCTCAGTAGAGGAGAGGGCAATGATTTTTTGCTTCCTAGTGCTCCAAGAGACTGGATTGGGGCCAATCACGAAGATGAAACCTGTTATGCCTCTCGTGTCAACTGAGCAGCCGACCCAGTCACTATTTGAGTAACCTCTCAATTTCTTTTCTTTACTCTTTTCATATATCATGACCATAGATCTTGAGCCATTGATATATCAGAGAATTCTTTTGGATGCATTCATATGTTTTATACTTGGTGAATGCATGAAGCGAGATACAATGCTGATGGCAAATTCAATGTTGGGTTTGGTATTAGTTAGGTACAACAACGACCCAACTAAGCTTATATAATGTTGAGGACTAGTTTTCTCTTCTCCTTGTCTTTGCGGAGCTTCTCCCCAGTGATAATGGGGGGTAGATGCCAGCTTAGAGCATTCTATGCCAAACTTACACAGAATGTCCTCAGCTTTGGGAAAATGTCGGTGACATTGGGGGTTTGAGGAATCTACAATTCAAGGAAGTATCGTATAAGCCCCAGGTCTGTCATTTCGAACTTGGTTTTTTTGTATTCATGAAAGCTATTTATGATGGCTATGTTGGACCCGGTAATTAGCAAATCTTCCACATAGAAACACATGATCAACACTTCCCATTCTCCTTCTTTTTTGACATGCATCCCCGACTCACTGATAGTTTTCTAGAAACCCATTTGAAGGAGGTTGGAGTCAATCTTTGAGTTCCATGCTCGGGGGGGGGGGGGGGGGGGGTGGCTGCATGCTTTGTTTAATATGAGAAACTTGTCATCTTTCCATTTTATTTCATACCAAGGTGGCCCTCTGTGCTAGCTTCCTAGATCATTTAGGAGAGATTTCGAGCATAACTTTGATTGACTCAAAGTGAGCAACCAGAAATGTACAACCCCGTGTTCGCCGAGTGGACCCAACGAGACAGAGCAGAGCCCTTGAAATGGGCCAGGGGATCAAAAGATCTATGCAAGTTGCTCTAAGCCAACCCGCATCCGCCCAGGAGGCGAGCGAGCCGAGGGGCCAGCCCCGCATCTGCCGAGGAGGCGGGCGAGTCGGGGCAGCCATCCCCCATCCTCGTAGGAGGCGGGCTCGCCGAGGGGCTAGCCCGCTTTTGCCTAACAGGCAAGCGAGCCAGGGAAGCTAGCCCGCATTGAGACAGGGAAGCTGGCCCGCAGCCGCGGGTAGACGACCCGCCTCCATCTAGGAGGCGGGCGAGCCGCTGGAACCCGGCTCACACTCGCCTAAGAGGCAGGCGAGTCACGGGAACCAGGCTGCACTCGTCTAGGGGACTGGCGAGCTGGCTTATCCTCGCCCCCCATATGTGGGGTGCTAGTATCATGTATTTAATGTAATTGGGTCTGCTAGTAACCCCTTCAAACAACGGAGTTTTGCTGTTGACAGACCCACCATGGGCTGTGTATAGTGATACGGAAAGGCAGAGGCACGCTATTTGCAGGACAGACTTTAAAATCTATAAAAAGACCCACAGCGGTACCTTAGAAGGCAAGTATTCTCATTTCCTGGTCTTGTAGCGCTTTTTGAGGTACCCTTAGCTCAGCACTTGCTAAGGAGGGGAAACACTCTAAGATTTTCTAGGTGTGTGGTGGGACCTCCGTGCTACAGCCATAGGTAATTCTCCAAACGTAAGTTTCTGGTTGAGCGAGTTCATTTGGAGAAGTACGTGTGCGGTCACCACTTATTATTGTCTGAACTCCACAGAAGCCGGTTTTCGGTTTCAACATTTTGGTACAGTGAGCATCGAACATGACAAGCACAAAAAATCCTTAGTGAGCTCAATGACTAGAGGATAAGGATAAGGAGCTGACTCGGCAGACTTGCCGCCTCCCGTTCCCATGGCCACTCTCGGAATGTTCGAGGACTTCAAGACATAAGTCAAAGATTTGGTACTCTTTGCACTCACGGTTCACAATGAGTACTCGACGCCCTCTGTCCTGGTAGTCGTTGCCCCGTCTCTGGGCAAGAACGCCCCATCAGATGACCTGGGAAGGAGGTCAAGGGGGAAGGTGGCAAGCGAGACCTCGCAGGGCGAACATTGTTACTCAGTTCGACGAGTGTGTGTAGGGTCGGCAAGGGGGAGGCGCGAGACTGCCCAGCTCATCCTGCAGGGGAGAGGAGTCCTTTTAGTGAGCTGGCTCACCCTCACAACCATATGTGGGGTGGTAGTAGCATGTACTTAATAAAATTGGGTTTGTCATTAGCCTCTCCAAACAACAGAGTTTCGCTATTGGAAGACCCACCCTGGGCTATTTATAGTGAAACAGAAAGTCGGAGGTATGATATTTGCAGGCCAGACTCCGAAATCTATAAATTGACCCACATGGGTATCTTAGAAGGCAAGCTTTCTCATATCCTGGTCTTGTAGCGCTTTTTGTGGTACCCTTAGCTCAACACTGGCTAAGGAGAGGAAGCACTACAAGATCTTCTGAGTGTGTGGCGGGACCTCCGTGTTGTAGCCGTGGGTCATTCTCCAATCATAAGTTTCTAGTTAAGCGAGCTCATTTGGAGAAGTAGGTGTGTTGTCACCCCTTATTTGGGTCTGAACTCCACAAAAGCAAGTTTCTAATTTCAACATTTTGATGTGGTGAGTGTGGAGCGTGACCAACATGAAAAATCCTTAGTGAGCTCAATGACCAGAAGTGAAGGACAAGGAGCTGACTTGGCGGACTTTCCACCTCCCATTCCCCTGGCAACTCTCGAAATGTTCAAGGACTTCAAGATGGAAGTCAAGGATCTATTACTCTTCACACTCACGGTTCGCGGCGAGTGCTCAACGCCCTCTGTCCCGGTAGTTATTGCCCCATCTTTGGGAGAGAATGCCCCCGTCAGGAGACCTGGGAAGGAGGTCGAGGGGGAAGGCGGCGAGCGAGACCTCTCAGGGCGAACGTTGTTCCCTGGTTCAGTGAGTGCAGGTAGGGTCGGCGAGGTGGAGGCGCAAGACTGCCCAGCTCGTCTTGCAGGGGAAGGAAATCCTTTTAGCGAGCTAGTCGCATCCGCCCTGGTCCTAGAGGGGTTCCATGAGCCAGAGATGTCCTACTCTACCGGTAGGGATGATCCAGTCCAGCACGTCCAGTGGTTCGTGGATGTGGTCTCGATTCAAAAGATGTCAAATGCTTTCAAATGTCGACTCTTTGCCATAACCTTCAAGGAGAAGGCAAGGGATTGGTTTCACCAGCTCCCTGCCAGCTCCATATACTACTTCGAGGACCTACGTCGGGGGTTCCTGCTGAGGTTTTCAACTTTAAAGAAGAGGACGAAGGAGTCAGAGTCCCTATTTCTCATCAAGCAGGGCGTGGAGGAGACGCTGAGGAGTTATGTCGGCAGGTTCCAGGAGGAGGTTCTCCAAGTTCAGGAGATGTCTGGGCATACCCTCATGATAAAATTCACCCTAGGGCTGCAGTATGGGTTCATCAAAATGGAGTTGAAGCGGGTGCCTCCGCTATCCTTCAGGGATCTAATGGAGAGGGCAACAAAGGAGATCGAGGGGGAAGCATCGAATCTGGCATTCACTAGGAGGCTGGCCAAATTGATGGCAGAGGAGGAGAAAGAAACAGGAGGTAAGAATCAAGAGGTGAGGAGGAGAGAGCCCATGCAGCGGGAGCAGGAACAGCAGCAGCCGAGATAGGGTCATTAGGAGCCGAACAACTAGCTGGGTTAGAGGCAACATGAGTGGCCCGATCGGGGCCAAGGAAGAGTTTTCCACGGAGGGGGAAACCATCAAGGAGGGCAGGGCTGGTTCAACCCCCTAGATGGAGGCATGGTCAGAGACCTCATCTCCCCGAGTAGGGCTGATCATATTATTCGAAACTCAAAAGTCGCTCAAAAATCGTTTGAAAATTGAGTCGAATCAGAATCAGTTATAATTGATTCGACTCAATTTGAGTCGATTCAATTTGACTCGAATGTGATTTCGAGCCAGCCCTGAGTCGCTCGAAATATGATTCGAATCAACTCGAATTAATTAAAAAAATTATGTATTTATGAATATATTCTTATTTTAAGATTAAAAATAACAAAATTTAAACTTAAATAAAAAGAATGAAAGCTTTAAGTGTTTCATTTGCTAAATTTATAGGTTGCCCAATTTAATTTTGAGTAAAATAGGAATAAAACGAAAAATTGCTCAATTTTGAGCCGACTCGATTCAATTTCGAGCCAACCCGATTTGATTTCGAGCTGACTCGATTCGATTTCGAGCTGACTAGGAATCGAGTCATTTCGAGTCGAGCCGACTCGACTCGAAATCAATTTCATTTCGAGTCTATTTCGAGCCGTGTTCGAGTCGAAAATTTCGATTTCGAGCCGAGCTAAAATCGCTCAAATTCGACTCGATATCAGCCCTATCCCCGAGAAACACCAGACCATGGAGATAGCTCTAGGTAGGAGGAGGAGGGGCATCCACATGAGGAGGCAGGAAGGCAGGGTGGAGCTACCCTACTGCAATTTTCACCATGAGGAAGGCCATGCGACGACTACCTGCTCGAAGTTCTTGGAGATGAGGGGAGCGAGGGAGCAGGCCCCACATAAGTAGTGACCCCGTCAGGAGGTGCAGATAGAAGAAGTCCTGCCAGGAGTGGAGGAAAAGGATATGTGCGAGGATCGGGCCAACATAGGAGGACGAGGAGGGATCAGAGTGATCCACAGTGGGGTGGGAGTCGAGGCTGCCCACAAGGCGAGTCTCCACACCATGTACTGTAAGAGCATTGCCTCGACGTTCCAATCCCTGCCTCTAGATGAGAAGATCACCTTCTCCCGGAAGGACATGCCAGATCATAAGGATCCATTCTGCGATGCGCTGGTAATCCAAGCCGCCATCGAGAATTTCACTGTCGTCCTGATCCTCGTCGACAACAAGAGTTCCATCAACGTCATTTTCAAAAAGACATTTGATGCGATGAAGGTGGAGGCCAAGAGGGCGTTGGCTTCAGATGGGCCCTTGTTCGGATTCTTTGGAGAGAGAAAGGAGGTGGAGGGGGAGTAGGACTCCATATCACCTTGGGGGTTAGTCCAGGAACTGTAGGTTCATCGTTGTGGATGCTCCTAACAGATATAATGCGATATTCCGGCGGCCACTCATCAGTGCCTTATGCTACATACCCTTATCCCTCCACTAATACCTCAAGTTCAACGCCGAAGGAGTCCAGGTCCGGGTCTGGGGAGACCCCAAGGTTGCAAGGGAATGTTTCGTCACCGCGGTCAACACCATCTTATAGCAGGAGGGAAAGGAAGAGATGGAGAGAAGGATGACGGAGTTATCTGGGCAGGAGGTCGTGGGAGAGGAAGAGGAGATGGAGGTGGAGGAGGTAGAGATCCACATCCAGGAGAGGGGAGCAGAAGAAGTTCCAGAGGAGCAGGCCGAGGTGATGGAAGTGGAGGAAGTTAAGGAGGAGGAAGCCCACGTCCAAGGTGAGAGGGCAACAGACAAGTGGGAAGAGAAGTCTCGACTGGAAGTCACGGAAGAGGTGGTGGAGCTGGAAGTCCTCACCCAGGGAGGAAGGGTGGAGAAGGTGCAAGTTAGTGGGGGGCTGAGCCCGAAGGATCATCAGAAGATATTGGAGCGCATACAGAAGAATGCCGACATCTTCGCATGGAGCACAGAGGATATACCGGGGATCGATGCGGATGTGGCTTGCCACTACCTTAACCTTGATCCCGACAGTCGCCCCATCCAGCAGAAGAAGAGGTCCATCGCCGACAGGTTGGCTGAGCCCATCCGGGAGGAGGTATGTAAGCTTCTTAAGGCGGGGTTAGTATCAAAGAATCCATTACCCGTACTGGGTCTCCAACATGGTGATGGTTAAGAAGGGAGATAGACACTAAAGAATGTGTATTGATTTCTCACTTTTAAATAAAGCCTATCCTAATGATTGATATCCCCTGCCTCAAATCGACGTGCTGGTTGACTCAGCCATTAGTTTTTTCTAATGAGTCTTCTAGATGCTTTTTCAGGATACCACCAGATCAGGATGCACCCTTAGGCATAAAGGATATTTCCTTTATTACAGGGGATGAGTGCTACTGTTATAAGATGATGCCCTTTGGGCTGAAGAATGCAGGGACAACGTATCAAAGAATGATGGACCGAGTCTTCCGGGAGCAAAAGGGAAGGAATTTGGAGGTTTATGTGGAAGACCTTATGGTGAAGATTCGGGACACGAGATGCCATCTCCAAAATCTGGAGGAGACCTTCAACACCTTATGAAATTATAAGATGAGGTTGAACCCCCTGAAGTGCATTTTCGGGGCAAGCAAGGGAAAGTTCTGTTGAAATTTGTGAAGTGGAAGTGGTTGATGGGCAGGTCGGGCAGCCTGAGTGGATATAGTCGGTAGACTGGGCGGACTGCTGTTATGCGGCCTGGTGATAGGCCTAGGATCTGGCTGATCTTCTGACTGACCTGTGCGAACTAAGTCCGCGGCCTGGGCGGACTATTGTCTGCGGATAGAGAGTTGGCTGTCTTGCTGGCCTGACCTTGGTTGAGCGGCCTAAGCGATCTGCATCCGTGGCCTGGGCGGACTGCTGTTTGTGGATAGGGTGTTGGAGGCTTGGCTGATTGAGGAGCGGCCTGAGCGGACAGCAGTTTGCAGGCTGTAGGCAATGCTCTGTTCAGTAGCCATGTTGCAAGCTTGTGTTAACCGGCGGATTGGGTCCTATCCGCGGGAGGCTTGCGGACTGGTGTATCCGCGGTGTCCGCTGTTGCGGACTGGCCTTCGGAGTTTGGCTGTGGCCTTGCCGAGCTCTGGTTGTACAACAGTATTGGTGTTGTGGCGGACTGGTGTGTGGAGTCCGGCAGTTGGCCGTTTGGGTAGCCATGCGAGGATTGCTTGCGGACTATGCCTTGACTCTGGAGGAGTGTTGGCGATCTCGCTTTTGGGTGGTTGGCGAACTGAACCGTGTCCGTCGAGCTCGCGTTTGGCCTTTTTGTGCTTTACTGGACTTGGTCACTTTCTGTGACAAGCCCAGTGTGTCCGCCGCATCCGCCAAGTCCGCTGTGACCGGGCGGACTGTTGCTAATCCGGCCTTTGGTCGTGGACTTATGGCGGATGGAGGCTTTAGTCTTGTACTATGCGGACTGTCTCTCTAGTGTGCGGACTGTTGCTTAAGGGGTTGTGGCTGTCCATATGGTGATGTTGCGGACTGTGCGGACTATACCTAGTCCGCATAGTGTGAGGCAAGTCCGCCTTGTTGAGATCTTACCTTGCTCCTGGCGGGTTTTCCTTGGAATCCGGCTGTGTCCTTGCGGACTCGGCGGACGGGTGTTTGTTAGCGCGCGGGCTGGGGCGGTGTCTCTATCCACTAGGGCGGTGACCACACTCCTCACCTCGCCTATAAATAGGACCCCCCTGGCACGTCTACCGTAACTGAGTGAACAGTAAGTGAGGGGCTTGTCAAGTGCTGCGGTCTCAGTTTCCTGTCCGCGCGGATTGAATCAGAGTTAACTGTTTGCTGTGTGCAGGTCGCGTGGCTAGCTTTAAGGAGCCAGGAGTTTGGCTTTGACTTCGGTCAAGTACTTGGAAGTGTGCGGTCTCTGCGGTTTCAGCAGGTCGCTCTGCAGCTTCAGTTCACTGCTTCAACTTTGTAAGGTCCAATAACCTGTCCGCCAGTCTCAGACGGGTAGGCGGTCTGTTCCTCAGTTCCTCGGTAGTAGGCGAATAATGATGTGTCCGCGCGGCCTCTCGGTTTCGGCGGACTCCGTGTCTATTCAGCGTGTTGCAGCTTCAGCTCGGGCGGCTTCGGCGGACTTGGCGACTTCGGCGGTCTCGGCGGTTTCCAGTGCTGTCCGCCCGGCTTGTTTTTTGTGCTTTCTGTTACAGCTGATTGTACTAGCGAAATCATGTCTCGCTATGTATACCGTGTCTTGTAAAAAAGTTTAATGAATATAAGATCTGGTTGTTCTTCCATGTGCTTGGTGTGTTGAGCTTATTCCTTGGTTGTCCGCTAGATCAAAGTGTGAACTGGGTAGTGCCGAGAATATTAATTTGGCTTTGGGCTATCTTGCTGACCACTTTGAGAAAAGTCAACATGGTATCAGAGGTAGGTTTAGTTGCTTGAGCGGTGTTCAACCAGTGTTGTTGCTCTGTGCTTGAGTGGTGATCAACCGGTGTTGGTGCTCTGTGCTTCTGAAGGCTTAACCAAGCAGTTGTTGCAATGGAAGGGAGCTATGCAAGGGGTCTTGGCATTGAGCTCTTGACCATGACTAACTTCAAGAAGTGGAAGTCGTGTATGAAGAGTTTTCTTCTTGGCGAGGAGCTGTGGGAGGTCGTCGACGGTGACGACAGACAGGAAGTTACTGCTGCGTTTGGTACTGCTGAGCAGGTGAGGCTCTAGAGAAAAACAAATGCAAAAGAAGAGTTTGTTCTCAAGAGAGCAGTTTCACCAGAACTGTTTGATCACATCATTGGATGTGAGTCTGCTGCTGATATTTGGACAACTATTGATGAGTTGTTCAATAGGAAGAATGTGACCAGACTTCAGTTTCTGGAGAATGAGTTGGCCAGGACAACTCAAGGAGATCTTACTATCTCAAAGTTCTTCTTAAAGATGAAAAGCTTGTGCGTAGAGATATCAGCGCTTGACCCTGATGAGCCTATCTCAGAGGCTAAGATGAAAAGGCACATTATCCACGGCTTGTGGAAGGAATATGTTGCCTTTGTAACTTCTGTTCAAGGGTGGGCAACTCAACCATCCTTGCTGGAGCATGAGAACCTGCTTGCTTCGCAGGAAAGTCTGGCAAGACAGATGGCAGGAGTGACTATCTCTGAAGGTGGCAGTGAAGCGCTGTTCACAAGCAAGAAGAAGAAGAGATGGGAAGGGAAGAAGAAGAAGCAGGATGCTGCTGAGAATGAGCCTTCAACTTCTTATCAGCCAGAGAGGAGTGATGCTCCAAAGAAGGACTGGAAGAAGAATTTGAAGTGCTACAGGTGCCATCAGCGAGGACACTTCAAGCGGGACTACATGGTCAAGCTGCAGCCTGGGCATACTGCAGGAAAGGAGGAAGCTTGCTCTAAGAGTGAGGAAGCAGAATGGGGTGGAGCCTTCATGACGGGCACTTGTATCCATGCCGTCTCTGCTGAGGACTTCAACGACGAGTGGATCGTGGACTCCGGGTATGGTCATCACCTCATCGGAGACAAATCGAAGTTCTCTTCCTTGCAAGCATACTCAGGTAACGAATCCATCATAACGGCTGATAACACTGTTTATGCAGTAGAGAAAGAGGGGGTTGTGTCTTTGGGTAGTGATCAGGGGCCACTCACATTAAGGAGTGTGTATCACGTACCGGGCATGAAGAAGAACCTCTTCTCTATGACCAATGCAGTAAATGCTGGTTATCACGTTCTATTTGGGCCAACAGACGTGAGGTTCCTTCGCAACGTATCAGCGGTTAAGGCTGATGTTTCTCATATAGGAAGGAGAGTTAAGAACTTATTTGTTCTTGCTACTAATGCTTATGTTGATCGTATGAGAGCCAACAATAGCGCTGCTATTTGGCATGAGAGGCTGGGGTATGTAGGTATGGACAAGCTGAAGGCTATGGCTAATAAAAGTTTGGTGAAAGGTTTGCCTAAGTTGTCCTCCTTTGGTGATGAGCATGTTTGCGCGGGGTGTCAATTTGGTAAGGCACATCGCCTTTCGTTTGATAAATCACAAACAAGGAGCAAGCAACCATTGGAGTACATTCATGGCGACTTGATGAGACCAACTGTCACGACCAGCCTTGGTGGAAGTAGATACATGCTTGTCCTGATTGATGACTACTCAAGATATACTTGGGTTTATTTCTTGAAGGAGAAGTCTGAAGCTTTTCGGTTGTTTGTGGAGTTCAAGGAGCTAGTGGAGGGCCGGCTTGGCTTGCGGATCAAGAAGCTTAGAACTGATAACGGGGGTAAGTTTGTTTCCTCCGAGTTTTCTATCTTCTGCAGGAAGCACGAAATTCAGAGAGCTCACTTGTGCACACACTCCACAACAAAATGGAGTAGCGGAGCAGAAGTTCCGTCATTTGACGGAGACTTGCAAATGCTGGCTTCATGCAAAAGACATCCCAAGGTCCTTTTGGGCGGAGGGAATGTCTTGTGCTTCTTATGTCATCAACCGGATGCCGCTCAGCCCGATTAACATGAAGAATCCTTTTGAGTTGTTGCTGAAGGAGAAGCCTAGTGTGGGACACCTTCGGGTGTTCGGTTCAACTTGCTATGTGCATGTCCCGGATGCTTCACGGACTAAGCTGGATGCAAAGGCAAGGAAGCTTGTCTTTGTTGGCTATGATGAGCGGAAGAAGGGATGGAAATGCATGGATCCTGCGACGAAGAAGTTCGTTGTGTCAAGAGACGTTGTCTTTGATGAGCTGACGTCGTCTGGAGGTGGCTCGGTTGAGCTAACCGGAAGCAAGATTGATGAAGAACCAATGCTGGCTGCTGAAGGCCTGGAAGAGGAGCTTGCTGTTTTACCAACGGCTCCTGTTGCTTCAAACTCTGAGGCTGAGCCTTCTGGCTCAGGAAGTAGGGGGAGCACTGCTCAAAGCTTGCCCCAAGTAGGAGTTAAGCCTGAAGAAGCAACGGAGGTAGTAAGCAAGGAGCCGACCCTTCGAAGATCAAAGAGGGTTATTAAGCCACCGGCTCGTTACTGTGATGAGAATGCAGTGAGCTTTGTCTCCTGCTTCTTTGCAGGTCCTCTAGATGAGCGAGAGCCTGCAAACTTCAATGAGGCCACTTGAGTCAAGGAGTGGGAAGATGCCATGAAGGAAGAGATCGCTGCTCTGAAGAAGAATGAAACCTGGGATCTTGTGTCCAAGGTTGATGACATTACTCCAGTGACTTGCAAGTGGGTGTTTAAGTTGAAGAGGAAGGATGATGAGAGCATTGATAGATATAAAGCTCGCTTGGTCTCTCAATGATTCTCACAACAGTATGGAGAAGACTATGAGGAGACGTTCAGTCCGGTTGCAAAGATGACTTCAGTTAGACTGGTGATCGCCTTGGCTGCTAGCAAGGGATGGAGGATGTGGCAGCTTGATGTGAAGAATGCTTTTCTTTACGGAGAGATTGACAAGGACATCTTCATGGATCAGCCACTTGGTTTTGTCTCTGAAGTTCATCCGGACTATGTCTGCAAGCTCATGAAGGCTCTCTATGGGTTGAAGCAAGCTCCTAGAGCTTGGTATGGGAAGATAGCAGAGTATTTGCAATTCTGCGGTTATCTTGCTTCCAACTCAGATTATAGCTTGTTCGTCAAGAAGAAGGGGGAGCTTCAAGTTTTGGTCCTACTGTATGTGGATGATATGATCATCACAGGGAATTCAGAGGAGGATGTAGCAAGGCTCAGGGCTGAGCTTGCTATACGCTTCGAGATGAAGGACTTGGGAGAGCTTCATCACTTTCTCGGTCTTGAAGTGGAGAGGAGCGGTATACTCATTTGCCAAAGAGGATTTGCAGACCGCATTATGAAGAGGTTCGGCATGGGCGAAGGAAAGAGTTGCTCTACTCCACTAGAATATGGGCTGAAGCTTTGACGAGATGAGGGAAGGGTTCTTCCTGACCTCTTGGTGTTCAGAGCTCTTGTTGGGAGCTTGATCTACCTGACGATTACTAGGCCAGACATAGCTTACGCTGTTGGCCGAGTAAGTCAGTTTATGGCTGAACCAAGGAAGTCTCATCTAGTGGTGGTAAAGGACATTCTGAAGTATGTCAAGTCAACTTCTGATATGGGACTTCTCTACAAAAGGGACTCGGATTTTGCCTTGCTTGGGTACACAGATGCTGACTATGGCGGTGATTTAGATGATCGAAGGTCAACTTCAGGTTATGTGTTCACTTGCGGATCAGCTAACATCTCATGGTGTAGCAAGAAGCAGGACTCAGTGTCCGTATCAACTACGGAGGCAGAGTATAAGGCTTCGACCTTGGCTGCTCGGGAAGCCATCTGGTTGAGGAGGCTTGTAGAGGATGTGCATGAAGAAGTGCAAGGGCCAACTTTACTCCGGGGTGACAATGAGAGTGCTCTCAAGCTGGTAAACAATCTAGTGTGTCACGCTAGGACCAAGCATATTGAGATCGATCACCACTTCATAAGGGAGAAGGTGTTGTAGGGATCTCTTCTGGTTGGGCATGTTCAGAGTGAAGACAATCTTGCTGACATCTTCATGAAGCCACTGTCGAAGGGGCCTTTTGAGCGGTTGCGCAGCTTGCTGGGGTTGGTCACCACTTCTCACTTCAAGGGGGAGTGTTGAAATTTGTGAAGTGGAAGTGGTTGATGGGCAGGTCGGGAGGCCTGAGCGGATATAGTCGGCGGACTGGGCGGACTGGGCGGACTGCTGTTATGCGGCCTAGTGATAGGTCTAGGATCTGGCTGATCTTCTGAGCAGCCTGTGCGAACTAAGTCCGCGGCCTGGGCGGACTATTGTCTTCGGATAGGGAGTTGGCTGTCTTGCTGGCCTGGCCTTGGTTGAGCGGCCTAAGCGGTCTGCATCCGCGGCCTGGGCGGACTGCTGTTTGCGGATGGGGTGTTGGAGGCTTGGCTGATTGAGGAGCGGCCTGAGCGGACAGCAGTTTGCAGGCTGTAGGCAGTGCTCTGTTCAGTAGCCGTGTTGCAATCTTGTGTTAACCGGCGGATTGGGTACTATCTACGGGAGGCTTGCGGACGGGCGTATCCGCGGTGTCCGCTGTTGCGGACTGGCCTTCGGAGTTTGGCTGTGGCCTTGTCTAGCTCTGGTTGTACATCAGTATTGGTGTTGTGGCAGACTGGTGTGTGGAGTCCGGTAGTTGGCCGTTTGGTAGCCATGCGAGGATTGCTTGCGGACTATGACTTGACTCTGGAGGAGTGTTGGCGATCTCGCTTTTGGGTGGTTGGCGGACTGAACCGTGTCCGCCGAGCTCGCATTTGGCCCTTTTGTGCTTTACTGGACTTGGTCACATTCTATGACAAGCCCAGTGTGTCCGCCGTATCCGCCAAGTCTGTTGTTACTGGGCGGACTGTTGCTAATCCTGCCTTTGGTCGTGGACTTGTGGCGGATGGAGGCTTTAGTCTTGTACTATGCAGACTGCCTCTTTAGTGTGCGGACTGTTGCTAAAGGGGTTGTGGCTGTCCATATGGTGATGTTGCAGACTGTGCGGACTGTGCGGACTATACCTAGTCCGCATAGTGTGAGGCAAGTCCGCCTTGTTGAGATCTTGCCTTGCTCCTGACGGGTTTTCCTTAGAATCCGGCTATGTCCTTGCGGACTCGGCGGACGGGTGTTTGTTAGCGCGCGGGCTGGGGCGGTGTCTCTATCCACTAGGGCAGTGACCACACTCCTCACCTCGCTTATAAATAAGACCCCCCTGGCACGTCTACCGTAACTGAGTAAACAGTAAGTGGGGGGCTTGTCAAGTGCTGCGGTCTCAGTTTCCTGTCCGCGCGGATTGAATCAGAGTTAACTGTTTGCTGTGTGCAGGTCGCGCGGCTAGCTTCAAGGAGCCAGGAGTTTGGCTTTGACTTCGGTCAAGTACTTGGAAGTGTGCGGTCTCTGCGGTTTCAGCAGGTCGCTCTGCGGCTTCAGTTCTCTGCTTCAACTTTGCAAGGTCCAATAACCTGTCCGCCAGTTTCAGGAGGGTAGGCGGTCTATTCCTCAGTTCCTCTGCAGTAGGCGAATAACGGTGTGTCCGCGCGGCCTCTCGGCTTCGGCGGACTCCGCGTCTATTTGGCGTGTTGCAGCTTCAGCTCGGGCGGCTTCGGCGGACTTGGCGACTTCGACAGTCTCGGCGGTTTCCAGTGCTATCCTCCCGGCTTGTTTTTTGTGCTTTCTGTTACAGCTGATTGTACTAGCGAAATCATGTCTCGCTACGTATACCGCGTCTTGTAAAGAAGTTTAATGAATATAAGATCTGCTTGTTCTTCCATGTGCTTGGTGTGTTGAGCTTATTCCCTGGTTGTCCGCTAGATCAAAGTGTAAACTGGGTAGTGCCGAGAATATTAATTTGGCTTTGGGCTATCTTGCTGACCACTTTGAGAAAATACAACAAGTTCCCGGGTCACCTCCTAACTCCTGCGGGGGTGGAACCCAATCCTGATAAGGTGAGGGAGATCATAGAGTTGGAGTCACTGCAAAACACCAACGAGTTTCAATGCCTGACAGGGAAGCTTGCAGGGCTGAGCAGGTTCCTCTCTCGGGCAGGAGAGAAGTGCTCGTCCTTCTTCAAGTGCTGAGGGGAGGCCAAAAATTCGAATGGTCCAAGGAGTGTGAGGAGGCCTTCCAAACCTTGAAGAGATAGCTCACTCAGGATCGGCTTCTCCAAGGACCAGAGAAGGGGGAAGATTTATCCCTTTACCATGGAGTAGGAGCCGAGGTCGTGAGCTTCGTCCTGGTCTGGTAGGAGGGAAAGAAGCAGCTACCAATCTAGTATATGAGCAGAGTCCTAAGGAAGGTGGAGCTTCGATACCCGATCCTGGAGAAGCTGGATTTTGCTCTAATCATCTCTGCTCGGACGCTCAGGCCATACTTCCAGGCACATTCATTTCAGGTGGTGACAGATCATCCCCTTCACAACATCTTTGAAGGAGTGGAGCATTCAAGGAGACTTGCAAAATGGTCGGTGGAGCTAAGCGAGTTTGACGTATCATTTGTCCCTCGTCTCTCGATAAAGGCCCATGCGATGGCTGACCTTTTGGCTGACTATGTGGTCGAGGTAGCAGAGGTGGAGCTCACCCATCTGGCTCCCTGGAAGGTGATGGTGGATGGCGCCACGATGAGACATTCCTTGGGAGTATGGGTGATCCTAGAGAATACTCAGGGAACAAGGATAGAGCAGACAATGGCGATCCATTTCCTCATTACTAACAATTAAGCAGAGTATGAGGCGATAATTGCAGGGTTGCGTCTGACGAAGGAGCTGGGGGTACATGACGTGGAAGTTCTAACTGATTCCTTGGTGGTGTCCTCTCAAATCAATGACAAGTTCGAGGCAAGGGAGCCTACCCTCCAGTAGTACCTAGTGAAGGTGAAGGGCGTCATTGACACGTTTCAAAAATTTTCCATCCGACGTGTGCCGCGGGAAGAAAGTACACAGACAAATCACTTAGCCAAGTTTAGACCCCATGTGGGAGGGGGGGGGGGGGGGGCGACCATAATCGACTTGTTCCATCCTTCTATTGAGGAGGGAGAGCTGATGGAAGTGAACCAACACCCCTCGTGGATGAACCCCATTACAATCTTCATATCCATGGGTAAATTCCTGGACGGCCTAAACAAGAAGCGTATCAAGTATAAGTCACCATACTACCTGATACGCGATAGGAAGCTATACAGGAAGACCCTCTCGGGATTTTTAGCACGTTGTGTGGCTGAAGAGGAGGTCCCGAGAATCTTGGAAGAAGTCCATTTCGGTGAGTGCAGAGTCACTCGGGAAGCAGGACTCTGGAAGGAAGAATAGTGAGGCAGGGGTATTTTTGGCCGACTTTGGGCTAGGATGCCGCCAAATTCGCAAAGAAATGTTAGAAGTTCTAGTTGTTCACTCCTCTACAACTACTGCCGGCTCAGAGGCTCAGAAGCATCACTGCACCCTGGCACTTCGCTATTTGGGGGATGGATCTTGTGGGACCCTTTCCCCAGGCCAGCGGGTAGAGAAGGTTCATGTTAGTTATGACCGACTATTTCTCTAAGTGGTTGAAGGTCAAGGCGCTGGCCAAGGTGACCTCTCAGGTGATTCACAACTTTGTATTGCAGGAGATCATTTGTCGGCATGAGTATCCTCAGGCCATTGTCGTAGATAATGGGCCACAGTTTACCAGTGCATAATTCATCAGCTTTTGTGGCCAACTCGGGATAGACCTCAGGTTCGTGTCAGTCCACCAACCTTGGAGCAACATACAAGTAGAGGCGGCAAACAAGATCATAGTAAACTTGTTAAAGAAAAAGGTGGAGAATTTGAAGGAAAGCTGGGTGGAGCAACTCCCTTTGGTCCTTTGGGCCCTGAGGACCATGCCCAACACGGCCACTGGGGAGGGTCCCTTCAAGCTCTCCCATGGATGCGAGGTGGTCGTCCCAATAGTGTTCGAGATTTGGATTGTACAACCCCGTGTCTGGCGAGTGGGGTCAACAAGAGTCGGTCAAGCTATTTTGGCGCATCCCAAGTCCCAGGCGAGTCAGAAGGGAGGCAATGGCTCTGCAGCCTCGCCGACTCAATTAGCAGGGGTAGAAAAGGAGTGGGGCAAGTAGATCAGGTGAGTGAGATGGGTCAAGCCCCCACTCACCCGGGGCCATAAGGAGGCGGTGAGTGTTAGCCCCATCGAGTACTCGCCGCCCCAGGTGATTGGAGGTTTTCAAGAGACACTTACCCAGTGACGTGTGTTGTATCTTTATCATTCCACCCATGCTGGCCTACTCATAGCCTTTCAAAACAATGAAGTTACACTATTGGCAAAACGACTTGGGCTGCATATTGCTGTGTAGAACAACGGAGGTGAGCTATTTGCAGAGCAACTTCAAAAACTCTAAATAGACCCAAGGGGGTACCTCAGAAGGCATGCTTACTTGTTCTCTGGTCTTCTTGCGCTTTCTGAGGTATTCTTAGCTCAACACTTGGCTAAGGAGGGGGAGCGCTCTAAGATCTTCTGGGTGTGTGGTGGGACCTCCGTGCTGGAGCTTTGGGTTCGTTTCTGGTTCTGAGTTTCTGATAAACTGAGCTTGCGAGAGAAGTAAGTGTGAGGTCACCCCTTTACCAAGGGTGTGAACTCCACAGAAGCCGGTTCTCAATTTTAACATTTTTGGTGTGGTGAGTGTGGAGAGTGATTAACATCGAAAATCCTTCACGAGTTCGATGACTAGAGGCGAAGGGAAAGGTTCTAGCTTGGCCGACTCGCCACCCCTCCCCTCTCCCCACTCTCGACATGTTTGAGAATTTTTGGCAAGAGATGCAGAATCTCGTCATGTTCGCACTCAGCACTCGCGTCGAGTGCTCGACACCAGCTATCCCAGTTGTCGCAACCCCATCCTTGTGCGAGAACGCCCCTATCAGGTGACCTGGGAAGGAGGTATTAGAGGAAAGCGGCGAATGGTATCTACCGGGGCGAGCTTTGTTCCCCGGCTCGGCAAGTGCGGGCCGAATCAGCGAGGCGGAGGCGCGAGATTGCCCGGCTCGCCTAGCAGGGGATGTCAGCCCCTTTAGTGAGTTGATCTCATCTGCTCCAGTTTCAGAGGGGTTTCACGAGCCGGAGATGTCCTACTACACTAGGACGGATAACCCGATTCAGCACATCCAATGGTTCGAGGATGTGGTTTCGATCTGAAAGATGTCGGATGCGTTCAAGTGCAGGCTCTTCACCATCACCCTCAAGGCAAAGACGAGAGATTTATTCCACCAGCTTCCGACCAGCTCTATATACTACTTTGACAACTTACGCCGGGGGTTCATTTTGAGGTTCATCACTTCCAAGAAGGGAAGAAGGAGTCTGAGTCCTTGTTCCTCATCAAGCAGGGGGTGAACAAGACTCTGGGGAGCTATGTGGACCGGTTCCAAGAGGAGGTCCTCCAGGTTCAGGAGATGTCAGGGCACACCCTCATGGTGGCCTTCACCCGGGGGTTGCAACAGAGATTCTTCAGAATGGAGCTGAAGAGGGTCCCTCCTCTCTCCTTTGAGGAGCTGATGGAGAGGGCAGCAAGGGTGGTCGATGGGGAGGCGTGGAACCCTAATTTCACCAGGAAGCTGGACAAGTGGGCCACATAGGAGGAGAAGGAAGCAGGGGGTGACAGGGGCCAGGAGGTGAGGAGGGCCGAACCCAGGCAAAGGGAGCAACAACAACATTAGCCAAGGTGGGGCCGTTAGGTACTGAACAATCAGCTAGGCTAGAGGCAGTAGGAGTGGCACGATCAAGGCCAGAGGTAAGGTTTCCATAGAGGGGACAACTGCCAAGGAGGGCAGGTTCAATTCAAACCCCACGTTGGAGGCAGGGCCAGAGACCTCCTCTCCCAGATGAACATCAGGCTATGGCGGTAGCCCTAGGGAGGAGGAGGAGAGGTCAGAGGAGAAGGCAAGAAGGCAGGGTGGAGCTGCCTTACTGCGATTCCCATCAGGAGGAGGGCCACACCACAACCACGTGCCCGAAGTTTATAGAGTTGAGGGTGTTGTCCTCGGATGGGACTCTGTTCGGATTCTCTGGGGAAAGGAAGGAGGTGGAAGGTGGAGTGGGACTCCATGTTACTCTAGGGGGACAGTCCATAAACTGTAGGTTCGTCATTGTGGACGCTCCTAACAGTTATAACGCCATATTCGGACGGCCCCTCATCAGCGCCTTCCGTTATGTGTCATCCTCCTTCCACCAGTGCCTGAAGTTCAATGCCGAAGACATTCAAGTCCGGGTTCGCATAGACCCCAAGGTAGAGAGTGTATAACCTTGTATTCGCGAATAAGGGTACCCAAACAAGACGTGTTACATGGTGCGCATTTTTAAGCTTTTTGGGAGTTTTGCACTCATAGAGGCCAATTTTGGTGGATCTGCAGGATATAATAGTAGGGGGAGGAAAAATCTACCCCCTTGACCGCTTTTATAGGGCGAGTGCGACAAGTTGGCCGGCACCTGCCCTGGCTTGCTAGGTGTGGGGTAGGAGTAGCGGGACCGGCTGGAGGCCGCGGTCTCGCCCCTGCACCTCAGCCTGGCGGGGCGAGACCGGCCGAAGGCCGCGGTCTCGCCCTTGCACCTCGGCCTGGAGGGGCGACACCGGCCGGAGGCTGCGGTCTCGCTCGTGCACCTCAGCCTGGCGGGGCGATACTGGCTGGAGGCCGCGGTCTCGCCCCCTGCACCTCGGCCTAGCGTGGCGAGATCGGCTGGAGGCAGCAGTCTCGCCTCCTGCACCGCGGCCTGGCGGGGCGAGACCGTCCGGAGGCCGCGGTCTCGGCCCTACACCTCAGCCTGGCAGGGCAAGACCGGCCGGAGGCCGAGATCTCGCCTCCTGCATCCTAGCCTTGCGGGGCGAGACCGGGCGGAGGCCGTGGTCTCGCCTCCTGCACCCCGGCCTGGTGAGAAAGACCGGCCGGAGGCCGCGGTCTCGCCCCTACACCTCGGCCTGGCGGGGCGAGACCAGACGGAGATCGCCGTCTCGCCTCCACACCTCAGCCTGGCGGGGCGGGACCGGCCGGAGGACGCGGTCTCGCCCCTGCACCTCGGCCTGGCGGGGCGAGACCGGCCGGAGGCCGCGGTCTCGCCTCCTGCACCCCTGCCTGGTGGGGAGTGGTGGGCCAAAACCCGAACAGGCAAGCGTACCTGTCGAATCGTAGTACCAAGGTCGTATTAAAATACGGGGCTGTCAATTACTTCTACTCACGCTCTAACTATTATCCTACCAGAGAAAAGTGGGTTTTGAGAATTTTTAAAATCAAACTGAAACGAAATTTAAAATGGAACTATGGATTAAAAGATAGCACTTGATCGATGATTCACCATGAAAAGAGATAGGAGGAATAAGAATAATATTTTATAATTGCGACTTAACTCGAGCGTGACGGATCCGAAAATAAGACAAAATCTCGCTAGAGCATTAAGTCTCCTAACTTATAGACGCTTTGATCGAAATCTCTTTAGAAATCAAAGGAGCCTAAAGTTGCATTTTTGAGATGATCCGCACTATTGGATTTGACTCCAATCCGGAGGATTTACGTCGTCCTATCTCTAGGATTGCGTGCAACTCCTTCCCTCTTTGGGTGATCTTTCAAATCAACAAGTCTCTCGACTATTATGAAATGATATCAAAGGCCTACTACCGTATACCGGAAATACGGAGTCGGCTCGAAATAAATCAAAGAGGGATCGAGCGAAAGTTAGCAAAAATAAAATTACGAAGTACAAATAATTCCTATCTCAAATCATGGATCCTCATGATCAAATGCTAAAAGAAGATTAGCTACGCATAGTTAAGAAAGAAAGCACGGAAAGATAAAAGAAATTCATTTTCATTGATATATAAAAACGGAGAAGTACAAAATAATAAGGAGACAAGTTTATGCTATCTAAGAAAAGATTACACTATCAAAAGCAAAGATTACACTAATAAAGACTTAACAACATGTAAGAAACAAAAAAAAGAAAGCACTCTCTTGAACTAGAACTTCACTTGCTCTCCAAAATCCAACTCTCCAAAGCATGAGACCATGATGCCTTTTATAGATGAGGAGGGAAGATTCTAGATGTGAATGAAGAGAAGGAGGCAAGGGGGGTGTCCGGCCATGTGTACGGGAGAGTGTTCATGCATGTTATTAAATGAAGGGGAAGAAAAGGAGGTGGGTTCAATGCATTGGTGGCAAGGTGCATGGATAGAGAAATTAATAAGAGAGAGGGGATGAGTGGGGGATGCATGAGGAATAAATGGAAGAGAAAATAATAAAGGGGAGGGAGTGGGAATGAAAGAGGGGATGCATGCATGGCATTAAATGAGGGAGAGAAGAGAAAAATAATAAGAAGTATAGAGGGGGGCAAAATATGGGTGGCCGGCCATGTGTAGGCAAAAAGTGGGCTTCTAGTGTGGGCTTCATGGGCTCGGGTAGAGCTAGGATTGCATGTAGTGGCTGCTCTTGAGGGAGGGGATGCATGGGGCTGCCTTGGGCTGCATGTATCTTTGAAGTGGGCTGCTTTTTTGAAGTAGATGGGTGGCCGGGCTGCACCATGGAGAGGGCCGGGCTGCATGCTTGAAGTGGGTTGCATGCATGGGCTCGGGTTCACCATGAGGGCTGCACCAAATTGAAAGCTCGGGCTGCTCTTGATGTGGGCTTGGAAGCTTGGGCATGAACCTATAAAAAAGAGACAAAACAATCATGGATTAGTCTACATAAAATAACAAAGTTAGAACAAGATTTTAAAACACAACAATAATAAAAACAATACAACATTAAAATTAAAACATTAAGACATATCATTAACTATAATTATTATACATAACATGACATAACATATAATAACATAATACATATAATAAGACTATATAGATTTTTATATCAAAACTCTAATAACACTAGGAATTAAAAAATTATAAAGAAACATTAAAACATGAAATAACAATCATAAAATATAAATAAAATTAGGCTTTTTGAATACTAAATTACCCCTAAAAAGGATGACTAAAACTAGTTATCAAATTCCCCCATGCTTAGACATTTGCTTGCCCTCAAGCAAATAGAAATAAAAACTAGGGAGGAGCAAAAAGAAAACAAAAGATATATATATTTTTAAGTTCCATAGTTAAGAAAAACAAAACATGAAAAATTAAACTATCCTAATATTCATATTATCAACTAGTGGTGTGAGAAGCGCACAATAGAAAATTTGAAAATGGAACCCTAAAAATCTCATTAAAACATAAGAAAAGTCTACTAATTTCTAAATCTTAAAACAAGGCATCCAAAATAAATGAAAATAAGGAAAACAAAAGTAGAGGTTCTAAATAAACGGCGCATTAACAAACTACTCGGTTGCTAGATAAACATTAACCCTAAAACACTCCAAGATAACCTCCAAAGAAATCCATCAATGATGGTGGCCATAGGCTTGTACGTTCACACTTTCTCCACTACGCGAATTTACGTTCTAAGATCAATAGGACTTCTACTAGGCATTAAAACTTGGCTTAGGTAAATGATTAGGAAGTGGAATCAAAGATAAACATGAAGGTTTTAGGCACTAAACCAAGGTGAGCTCAAAAATAAACATAGCATAAAAAAATGAGAGATAACGAGTATGTCATTTTTCCAATATGAAACTACAAAAACAAGGCCATGAAAATTTTTTCTTTTATAAACTTGGCCAAACATAAACTTTTTGCATTCATTTTTTTTGATTTTGTAATGATATATTTTTTTTCTCTTTCTCAATTTTTTTTCTTTTGAATAGCATTGGATAAGAAAGCTCCAAAAATAAGCTTGAGAATTTCCTATTCATTTCAAAAATAATACCCTTCCCACAAAAAATAATTTTTAAGCTCAAAGTTATAGTGCAAAAATAGGAAAGATTTTTGGCTTTGGTGAATATAATGAAATGAAAGGTGGAGCTAAAACAAGGAAAAAAAAGGAAAAGGCCCAAAATTGTTTTGCAAGGGTTTTGTTTTTGGTGGGCAAGAAAAGCTCAAACTATTCAAGTGGTGGCCTAAATAATTTCTAAAAAACGTAAAAAAAAAACGGCGCAAATGCTTCGAGAGTAGCTTGGTACAAGTTCTAGACACCAAGAAAGACTATCTCGCAAGTGAAAAAGAACTAATGATACCTAGCAACCATTCGTAAGCAACTAAACGAATAAAAAGACATAACTACAAATTGCTAACTTAAAACGTAAAAATTGGATGCCTATATTTAAGAAAAAGAAACTAGTAAAACTAAGCTATGCTAAACTGATAAATTTAGAAAACCAATTCAAAGAAATCTAAATAGAACTACAAAAACCGCACGGGCCTACACTTCACTAGAAGAAACATGAAAATAAAGATAGAAATAATTTTAGATTTTGTTTTTCAAATCGTTTTAAGCACAATTTTTTTTTAATTAATTTTTGTTTTTCTAATTTTTTTGGGTTTTATATTTTATAATTTTTTTGTTGGATTTTGATGACATAACATAAAATACTATACTAATATAAAACATAATATTATGTTTTTTTTGAAAGAAGAAAAACAGAAAGAAAAGACCAAAAGAAACTAGACCCCCCCATGCTTAAATTCTGCATTGCCCTCAATGAAGAAAACAAAAAGAAAAAGAGAAGGGGACTGAGAAGAAGAGAAAAAGAAAAATGCAGGAAAAATAAATAAATAAGAACAGGACTTCCCCGGGTTCGTGAGATGAAGGCGGATGTCGCTCCCCCATGCTTGCTTTTTAGAGTACTTGATCGTCAGCAGGTATGACTTAATCCATCTGATATCAGCAGCGGCGGAGCGGTGACCACGATCATGGACTTGATTGGCCTCCGGTAGAAAGAGCAAAATAAAAGAAAAAAAGAGAGAGTCCATGGCAGATGCCCGATAATGTTTTTTTATTACAACAGTCCAAATAAAAGAGTTTCATAAAATAGTAGTCCAAAATAAAAATGTCCATCAGAAAATAAAAAACTAAGAATCAAAAAGAAGATTCTCCTTTGTAGGAGTCACAGAATCATTAGAGAAATAAAGTTTAAGTCTATGGCCATTAACTTTAAAGTCCCCCTTATCGGGGTGTGAAAGTAGCACAGTGCCGTAAGAAAAAACATCCTTGACCGTGAACGGTCCGGACCATCTAGATTTAAGCTTTCCCGTGAAGAGACGTAAATGCGAATTAAAAAGAAGAACTTGATCGCCTGGTTTAAAAGTTTTAGGGTGGCGCAGGTTCTTATCGTGATACAATTTCGTGCGTTCTTTATAAATTTTATTATTTTCATATGCGTACGCTCGCCACTCGTCAAGCTCATTTAGTTGGTTTTTTCTATGCTCGCCGACCGAGTGTGGATCAAAATTGAAAAACTTTAACGCCCAGTACGCACGGTGTTCTACTTCTACCGAAAGATGACACGATTTTCCATAGACTAATCGGAAAGGAGTACAACCGATGGCGGTTGTGTACGCTGTCCGATAGGCCTACAGAGCATCGTCCAATTTTAAAGACCAATCCTTACGAGAAGTAGAAACATTTTTTTCCAAAATTCGTTTAAGTTCGCGATTGACTACCTCGACCTGACCATTAGTTTGGGGGTGATAAGCGGTGGATAATTTATGCGTAACGCCATATTTGGCTAAAGCCTTAGTGAGTTGAGCGTTGCAAAAATGACTTCCCCTATCACTAACGATCGCTCGAGGAAAACCAAAGCGAGAAAATAATTTTTTTAGAAAATTGACAACAACACCAGCATCATTATTTGGTAGAGCTTGGGCCTCTGCCCACCTAGAAACATAATCGACTGCGACTAAAATATATTTATTTCCTAAGCTGGAGGGAAATGGGCCGACAAAGTCTATGCCCCATAGATCAAAAACTTCGCATTCGAGAAAGTAGTTTTGTTCCATTTCATTTTTATTTGAGAGATTTCCAGTCCGCTGGCATCGATCGCACCCGCCCACAAAGATTTGTGCATCTTTAAATATGCTTGGCCAGTAAAAGCCAACACTAAGCACTTTGTGTGCGGTGCGGTTAGCTTGATAGTGCCCGCCAGTCGGACCTTCATGAACATGTTTTAAAATTTGGTGACCCTCTTCCCGTGAAACACATCTCCTTACCACCTGGTCCGCACAAATACGAAATAGAAATGAGTCTTCCCAAAAATAATACTTCAACTCCGAAAACAATTTCTTCTTTTGGTGAGTGGAGTATTCTTTTAGAAGGACCCGGGCCACAAGATAATTGGCCAGATCGGCAAACCAGGGGGTAGGAGATGAAGAAATAGTAAAAAGACGCTCATCCGGAAAAGAATCATTAATAAAAGTTTCATTTAAAAGACCTAGATTGGTATTTTCAAGACGAGAGAGATGATCAGCTGCTAAGTTTTCCGCTCCTTTCTTATCCCGAATCTCCAAGTCGAATTCTTGAAGTAAGAGGATCCAACGGATAAGACGTGGATTGGCATCCGGTTTAGAAAGGAGGTACTTCAGAGCGGAATGATCCGTGAAAACAATAACCTTAGAAAGAGTAACATACGGTCTGAATTTATCAAAAGCAAAAATAACCGCTAAGAGCTCTTTCTCCGTCGTGGTGTAATTTTCTTGTGCAGAAGTGAGAGTTTTACTAGCGTAGAAAATCGGATGAAAGTTCTTAGCGATTCGTTGACCTAAAACCGCACCTACCACATGATTACTCACATCACACATGATTTCGAAAGGTAAATCCCAAACTGGGGCGATCAAAATAGGAGCATTTATAAGTTTTGATTTAATTAATTCAAATGCCGCGAGACATGATTCATCAAAAACAAAAGGAGTGCCTTTTTCGAGAAGATGGGTGAGAGGCTTAGTAATTTTTGAAAAGTTTTTAATGAATCGTCGATAAAAACCCGCATGCCCTAAAAAACTTCTAATTGCTTTAATATTTGTAGGCGGCGGTAATTTTTCAATTATTTCAATTTTTGCCTTGTCCACTTCAATTCCCCTATCGGAAATGTTGTGGCCAAGGACTAAGCCTTCGCGTACCATAAAGTGGCACTTCTCCCAATTTAAAACTAGATTCGTTTCCTCGCAGCGTTGTAAAACTTTTTCCAAATTTTCTAAACATAAATTAAAGGAGTCGCCAAAAACAGAAAAATCGTCCATAAATATTTCCATAATATTCTCGACGTATTTATCAAAAATAGCAAGCATACACCGCTGAAAGGTGGCGGGTGCGTTGCATAATCCGAAAGGCATTCTACGATAAGCAAAAGTTCCGAAGGGGCAAGTGAATGTCGTCTTCTCTTGGTCCTCGGGTGCGATAGGGATTTGAAAGTATCCCGAGAGACCGTCGAGGAAGCAATAAAAATTATGCCCGGACAAACATTCTAGAATTTGATCGATAAAGGGGAGGGGGAAGTGATCTTTTCGAGTGGCATCGTTTAGCTTACGGTAATCGATGCACATCCTCCATCCCGTTATCGTCCTAGTTGGAATTAAGTCGTTATTTTCATTTGGTACTACCGTAATCCCACCCTTCTTAGGGACAACCTGTACCGGACTCACCCACTGACTATCGAAAATCGGATAAATTATCCCCGCATTTAATAACTTAAGCACCTCTTCCTTCACAACCTCTTTCATATTCGGATTGAGACGCCGTTGTGGTTGGACTACACCCTTAGGATTATTTTCAAAAAATATTTTGTGTGTGCAGAAAGAGGGGCTTATGCCAGGAATATCACAAATTTGCCACGCTATAGCTCGGCGATGCTTTTGTAGTAGTTCGATCAATTGATCGTTTTCGGATTGGGAAAGAAAAGCCGAGATTATAACGGGCAATTTTGAATCTTTTGCAAGAAAGGCATATTTGAGGTGGTCAGGCAGTGGTTTTAAATCAAGCTGGGGTGGTTCGTCATAAGAATTTTTTAAATTTTTCTCTTTTTCAAAAACAAGATTTTCATACTTTTTTCTACTACATACAAAATTATTTTCAAAATTTTCTTGGATCGACATCACCGGGTTTGCAAAATTATGTGAAGAAATTTCAGAAAACGAAGAGGAAAATTCATTGGAAGAAATGTTGGAAAGGGAAAGAGAAGAATCTTCATTTAAAACATCAATAAAGAAGCATGAGTCATCATTTTGTAAAGAATTTTTCATTGATTGATTAATAGAAAATGTGACCTCATCATCTCCCACACGCAAAAACAACTTTCCGTTACTAACGTCTATAACCGCTCGAGAGGTGGCTAGAAATGGTCGTCCAAGGATAAGAGGAACCTCGACGTCCTCTTCAATATCAAGAATGACAAAATCCACCGGGAAGATGAATTTGTCGACCTTTACTAGTACGTCCTCAACGATACCTAGTGGATACTTGATAGACCTATCGGCTAACTGGATACTCATTCTTGTAGGGCTAAGAGTGCCCAATCCTAGCTTTTTGAATAAAGAAAAGGGCATCAAATTTATGCTCGCTCCTAGATCCGCTAACGCATGTTTAACAAACAGATCACCAAAAACGCACGGAATGGAAAAACTACCCGGATCGTTTATCTTTTTAGGAAGATTAGAGTTTTTAAAGACCGCCGAGCATTCTTCATTTAAGGTTACATGCGATAAATTTTCCAATTTCGTCTTGTTTGTTAATAAATCCTTAAGATATTTTGCATACTTAGGCATTTGACTAATCGCTTCATGAAATGGTAAATTAATATGAATTTGTTTGAACATTTCAAAGAAGCGTTGGTATTGATCATCTAGTTTTTCTTTCCTAAGTCGGGCCGGATAAGGGGGTGGCAGAAATTCCTTTATGATAAGCGGAGCATCATTTTGAACGTCATCATTAGAAAAAATAGAAATATCTTTTTCTTTATCTAAAGTAGATTTTTCATTTTCAAAAATTGTTTTATCATTTTCCGTAGGGGTAATTGCTTCCACAACAGGAGGGACAATCACCTTTGGCTCTTCCCTGGTGGTGGGCTCGTTAATAACCTTACCGCTCCGAAGGGAAATCGCATTTGCGTGCTCCCTTGGGTTAGGTTCAGTGTTCGAGGGAAGAGTTCCAGGTGGTCTCTCGGAAAAAGCCTTGGCAAGTTGCCCGACCTAATTTTCTAAACATTTCATTGACCCTGTTAAGTTTCTAATAGTAGCATCGTTCGAGCTTATATATCTAGATAAAAGTTCTTCCAAAGAGAGGGTTTTTTGAAGATTTTGGTTTTGTTATGGTGGTGGTGGTGGTGTAAAATCATGTGGTGGGCGTGCAGCATTCGCAGGATTACTCCAAGAAAAATTGGGATGGTTACGCCATCCCGGATTATAAGAGTTCGTAAAAGAATTAAAACCAGGAGGTGCAGAAAAATTAGAAAAAGCAGAAAAATTATTGGCAGAATTATTTTGAGCAGGCCTGGGTATGTTCCCCAGATAATCCACCTGCTCGGCAGCAGCAGCATTCGCATTTTCATATACCTTAGCGGCGGAGGAAGCAGTCATCTCCGAAATCTTCTTGTTCAGCATTTCCACTTGTAGCGCCAGTTGCGAAACCGAATCCACTTCATAGATACCTGCAGGTTTAGATGGGCGAGTCCTAGACGAATTCCACTGATAAGTGTTCATCGCCATGTCCTCGATAAGCTCAAGAGCGGCTTCCGGAGTTTTGCGGTCCAAGGAACCAGCGGAAGCGGCATCTATCATTTGCTTAGTTTCTTGATTTAGCCCATTGTAAAATGTCTGAACCTGTAACCATACAGGCAGAGCATGATGAGGGCATCTTCTCAAAAGTTCTTTGAACCTCTCCCAAGTGTCATAGAGGGTCTCAGAAGCAATTTGAGAATAAGAAGTTATATCATTTCTTAACTTAGCAGTTTTAGCGGGAGGGAAATATCTAGCAAGAAATTTTTCAGTTAAAATGTTCCAAATAGTGATTGAGCCTCTTGGAAGACAACTCAACCACTGTTTGGCTTTAGTTCTTAAGGAGAAAGGGAAGAGTCTTAGCCTTATAGCATCGTCTGAGACACCATTTATTTTAAAGGTGTCGCAGATTTCAAGAAAATTGGCAATATGCAAGTTCGGATCTTCATCTTGTAATCCGTCGAACTGTACATATTGCTGCACCATTTGTATGATGCTAGGCTTAAGCTCAAAGTTATTGTTCGCAATTGCAGGTCGAACAATACTCGTTTCAGTCCCCTCCAGGTTGGGTCGAGCATAATCGGACATGGTCCTTTGCTGAGCCATTCCTGGGTTGGGATCTCCTATTTCAGAATAATTACAATCCCCGAAGGAATCCTCAACCGCTGTTTGAGAAGTGGAAGCCACGAATCGTAGTTGTCTCCGAAAGGAGCGTTCGATTTCCGGGTCCAAATCAACAAGTAGCGACGGATTCACTCGGGTCATGCACTAGCAAAGAAAACGGGGGAAGAAGAGAATGAAAGCTTGGAAAAGAAAGAAAAAGAGGAAAAGAAAGGAAAATTTTTTTTGTTTTGTTTTTTGAAAAAAAAAGATTTTTTTTTTTAGACGGCTTGGCTCTCGAACTTCCCGAGGACTACCCGGTGAAGGGTTCGCCCGGTACTAGGTAAAATGGTGGCACTTAAAGCCCCTTACCCTTTTCGAGAGATTTTAGGTGGGGTAGAAATAAGGTGAAGTGGGTTGATTATAAATATTTAAATATATAAATTATAAAATTTTTTTATTTTTGGAGAAGTAATAGCGCAAGCGTTTTCAAAATATTGACGAAGAAATTTCCCCGGCAACGGCGCCAAAAACTTGGTGGGCCAAAACCCGAACAGGCAAGCGTACCTGTCGAATCGCAGTACCAAGGTCGTATTAAAACACGGGGCTGTCAATTACTTCTACTCACGCTCTAACTATTATCCTACCGGAGAAAAGTGGGTTTTGAGAATTTTTAAAATCAAACTGAAACGAAATTTAAAACGGAACTATGGATTAAAAGATAACACTTGATCGATGATTCACCATGAAAAGAGATAGGAGGAATAAGAATAATATTTTATAATTGCGACTTAACTCGACCGTGACGGATCCGAAAATAAGACAAAATCTCGCTAGAGCATTAAGTCTCCTAACTTATAGACGCTTTGATCGAAATCTCTTTACAAATCAAAGGAGCCTAAAGTTGCATTATCGAGATGATCCGCACTATTGGATTTGACTCCAATCCGGAGGATTTACGTCGTCCTATCTCTAGGATTGCGTGCAACTCCTTCCCTCTTTGGGTGATCTTTCAAATCAACAAGTCTCTCGACTATTATGAAATGAGATCAAAGGCCTACTACCGTATACCGGAAATACGAAGTCGGCTCGAAATAAATCAAAGAGGGATCGAGCGAAAGTTAGCAAAAA
This sequence comes from Platanthera guangdongensis, assembly GCA_039583875.1. Taxonomy (NCBI): domain Eukaryota; kingdom Viridiplantae; phylum Streptophyta; class Magnoliopsida; order Asparagales; family Orchidaceae; genus Platanthera; species Platanthera guangdongensis. The sequence continues at coordinate 45,053,765 of CM077150.1, read as the reverse complement.
TAAAATTACGAAGTACAAATAATTCCTATCTCAAATCATGGATCCTCATGATCAAATGCTAAAAGAAGATTAGCTACGCATAGTTAAGAAAGAAAGCACAGAAAGATAAAAGAAATTCATTTTCATTGATATATAAAAACGGAGAAGTACAAAATAATAAGGAGACAAATTTTTGCTACCTAAGAAAAGATTACACTATCAAAAGCAAAGATTACACTAATAAAGACTTAACAATATGTAAGCAACAAAAAAAAGAAAGCACTCTCTTGAACTAGAACTTCACTTGCTCTCCAAAATCCAACTCTCCAAAGCATGAGACCATGGTGCCTTTTATAGATGAGGAGGGAAGATTCTAGATGGGAATGAAGAGAAGGAGGCAAGGGGGGTGGCCGGCCATGTGTAGGGGAGAGTGTTCATGCATGTTATTAAATGAAGGGGAAGAAAAGGAGGTGGGTTCAATGCATTGGTGGCAAGGTGCATTGATAGAGAAATTAATAAGAGAGAGGGGATGAGTGGGGGATGCATGAGGAATAAATGGAAGAGAAAATAATAAAGGGGAGGGAGTGGGAATGAAAGAGGGGATGCATGCATGGCATTAAATGAGGGAGAGAAGAGAAAAAATAATAAAAAGTATAGAGGGGGGCAAAATATGGGTGGCCGGCCATGTGTAGGCAAAAAGTGGGCTGCTAGTGTGGGCTTCATGGGCTTGGGTAGAGCTAGGATTGCATGTAGTGGCTGCTCTTGAGGGAGGGGATGCATGGGGCTGCCTTGGGCTGCATGTATCTTTGAAGTGGGCTGCTTTTTTGAAGTAGATGGGTGGCCGGGCTGCACCAAGGAGAGGGCCGGGCTGCATGCTTGAAGTGGGCTGCATGCATGGGCTCGGGTTCACCATGAGGGCTGCACCAAATTGAAAGCTCGGGCTGCTCTTGATGTGGGCTTGGAAGCTTGGGCATGAACCTACAAAAAAGAGACAAAACAATCATGGATTAGTCTATATAAAATAACAAAGTTAGAACAAGATTTTAAAACACAACAATAATAAAAACAATACAACATTAAAATTAAAACATTAAGACATATCATTAACTATAATTATTATACATAACATGACATAACATATAATAACATAATACATATAATAAGACTATATAGATTTTTATATCAAAACTCTAATAACACTAGCAATTAAAAAATTGTAAAGAAACATTAAAACATGAAATAACAATCATAAAATATAAATAAAATTAGGCTTTTTGAATACTAAATTACCCCTAAAAAGGATGACTAAAACTAGTCATCAGGGAGAGACCGGACGGAGGAACAAGGCCTCACCACCAGCTCTCGGTTCTTCTACGGGACTCTCCCGCTCACCCGGTACCAAGGTGAGGGGCATAATTTAGCCTCTTTTCACGCCCGGGCCTATTTTGGACATGTTTTACCGTTGTGCCCCCGGGGGTGGAATTACCTCTTTCTCCCCGGGTGTGGATGTTTTCTATTGGCCCGAGACCTATTTGTCTTGGGGGTATTTCTGACCTTTTGGTCTCTAGGTTTGGGAAAACTATAAATAGATCCTTAGGGGTGCCTTGTAGGTCATGACTTCTTGATCCTCTTTCTTCATCCTCTAAGGCAGCTTGCTCAGCATTGGCTAGGGAGGGAGAGATCACCAAGGTCTTCCGGGTGTGAGGAGGGACATCCACGCTAGAGTCGAGGGTCTATTCCTAGTTTCCTGAGCCTTTGGACCGTGACATTCGCCTGAGTGCAGTAAGTGTGAGGTCACCCCTTTTTAGGGACCCCGAACTCCATAGAGATCGATTTCTTGGCTTCAACATCTTGGTACGGTTAGCGTGGAGAGTGACCAACACAGAAGATCCCAGGAGAGTGTCATGGATGGAGATCAGGGAGGTAGTGATGACTCCCGCGAGACCCCAACCTAACACTCTATGTAGGGAGGGAAGAGTTCATGACATCCATCCAAGACATCATTGAGATGCTGCGAAGTATTGCTCCTCGGGGTGACAGCTTCACTCCAACCCCCCAGGAGCTAGCTCCCCCCTCTCGACGAGTCGACTACCAGGGGTCTACGCGAGATGACCCGAGGGGGGTGGAGGGAAGTATACCAGGAAGAAGGCTAGGGAGGGATAGGATGGGAGATGGGGTTGAGCGACACCTCACCGGCCGGGAGTTATTCTCCAGCCCGGCGAGTGCCAGCCTCCTAGGTGAGCAGGTCGCGCGAGTTGAACACGCGAGATTGCCATGCAAGGGATCACCCTTCAACGAGCTGATTGCCTCAGCCACAGTTCCCTAGGGGTTCAGGGAGCCTGACATGACTTATTATATTGGGAAAGACGACCCTCTCCAGCACCTGCAGTGGTTCGAGGATATAGTCTCTATCAGGCCAATGACAGATACATTTAAGTGTCACCTCTTCGCGATTACCTTGAAATACAAAGCTAGGGATTGGTTCCATCAACTCCCAATGAGATCTATCTATGAGTTCGAAGACTTGAGCTGAAGCTTTCAGCTTTGCTTCTCTACCTCTAAGAAGAGAAAGAAGAGTCCCGAGTCCATCTTCCTGATAAGATAGAGGGTGGAAGAGTCGTTTGCCCAATATGTGGACAGGTTCCAAGAAGATATCCTGGACATCCAGGAAATGTCGGGGTATGCCCTTCAGATGGCATTTGCAAGGGGGTTGTGTGAGGGGTTCTTCAAGATGAGTATGACCCGAAAGACCCCCTTATCCTTTGAGGAGCTGATGGAAAGGGCGGCAGAGGAGATAACAACTGAGGCGGCCAACCCGACATTTGTCAAGGAGTTGGCAAGATTAACAGAGGCAGAGTCGAAGGAGCAAGGTGGCTCAAGGCATTAGGAGGGGAGACGGAGAGAGGAGAAGAGAGCTCAGATGCTCCAGGGACATCAAGAAGGTCCGAAGACAGGTCTCATCCAAGGTGGGGGGATTTTCATGGAGGCCAAGGGAGGTTCAACTTCCAAAGGCAAGCCCCTAGGCAGCTCCTACCCCCACCATAACAAGAGATGGTGATTGGTCGAAGGGAGAGGAGGAACTGCATGGGAAGAAGAAGAGTCAGAGTAGAGTTACCCAATTGTGAATTCCACCAGGAGGAGGGCCATGGAATAGCTACTTGCCTCGAATTCCTAGAGTTGAGAAGGAAAAGATCTCTGGCACCATAGCCTCAACAACCTTAACAATCGCAAGATCCAGTGCAGATTGAAGAAGTCCAACCCGATGCGGTAGGGGAGAGATGTGAGGACAGGGTTGATGTGGGCACCTGGGGAGGGATCCGATGATGTACGAGGGAAGAGGGAGGTAGGGAAGAAGTGGATCATCTCTTGTAATGAACTTTGCTTGCATTGTATCAACTATGATTGATGAGAGGGACCGCCAAAAAACATTTGTGATCCATGAAAAGCCCCGAGATGATTCCGCTGACCAGGCTCCCACTAGCTGGCAGGGTAGGTTGATCTCTCAGAGGGGTGAGTAGGCCTTACCCCGAGATGACTCCGCTGACCAGGCTCCCACTTGCTGGCAGGGTAGGGTGATCTCTCGGAGGGGTGAGTAGGCCTTACCCTGAGATGATTCCACTGACCAGGCTCCCACTAGCTGGCAGGGCAGGTTGATCTCTCGGAGGGATGAGTAGGCCTTACCACGAGATGATTCCGCTGATCAGGCTCCCACTAGCCGATAGGGCAGGTTGATCACTCGGATGGGTAAGTAGACCTTGCCCCGAGATGATTCCGCTGACCAGTCTCTCACTAGCTGGCAGGGTAGGTTGATCTCTCGAGGGGTGAGTAGGCCTTACCCCGAGATGATTTCGTTGACCAGGCTCCCATTGGCTGGCAGGGCAGGTTGATCTCTTAGAGGGATGAGTGAGCCTTACCTCAAGATGATTCCATTGACCAGGCTCCCATTAGTTGGTAGGGCAGGTTGATCCATAGGAGGGGTGAGTAGACCTTACCCCAAGATGATTATGCTGACCAGGCTCCCACTAGCTGGTAGGGTAGGTTGATCTCTCAGAGGGGTGAGTAGACCTTACCCCGAGATGATTCCACTGACTAGGTTCCCACTAGCTGGCAAGGTAGGTTGATCTCTCAGAGGGGTGAGTAGACCTTACCCCAAGATGATTCCGCTGACTAGGCTCGACTAGTGTAATGCTCCGGCCCACTGGATTATCTACCGGCCCACCTGGCACACTATAGGGCTGTAGCCCAATACACCCCAACGCCTCTCCCGCCTGTTTCTCATCAAGGCGCGTTGTTGGCGCTAGGTTTCGAACCCGCAACCCTTGATAACACTCTCTTCCAACAGAGCTCATCACCAACTGAGCTGCAGCTTTTTGGGAATAGGGGGGCCTAAACAAGGCATGAGACCTGGTGCACATTTTTAAGCTTTTTGGTAGTTTTGCACTCTTGGAGGACAATTTTGGTGGATCTGCAGGATATACTAGTAGGGGGTGGAAAAATCTGCCTCCCCCTGGCCCCTTTTATAGGGCAGGTACGACGAGTTGGACGGCACCCGACCCGGCTTGCTAGGTGTGGGGTAGGATCAATGGGACCGGCCGGAAGCCGTGTTCTTGCCCCTGCACCTCGGCCTGGCGAGGCGAGACCGGCCGGAGGCCACGGTCTCGCCCCCTACACCTTGGCCTGACGGCGCGAGACCGGCCGGAGGCTGCGGTCTCGCCTCTTGCACCCCGGCCTGGTGGGGCGAGACAAGCCGGAGGCCGTGGTCTCGCCTTGCACCTCGGCCTGGCAGTGCGAGACCGGCCGGAGGCCTCAGTCTCGCCTCCTGCACCCCGGCCTGGCGGGGCGACACTGGCTGGAGGCCGCGGTCTCTCCCCTGCACCTCGACCTGGTGGGGCGAGACCGGTCGGAGGCCGCGGTCTCGCCCCTACACCCTGGCCTTGCGGGGCGAGACCGGCCAGAGGCCGCGGTCTCGCCTCCTGCACCCCGGACTGGCGGGGCGAGACTAACCGAAGGAACATGGCCTCACCCCCAGCTCTCAATTCTTCTACGGGACTCTCCCGCTCGCCCGGTACCATGGTGAGGGGCATGGTTTAGCCTCTTTTCACCCCCGGACCTCTTTTGGCAATGTTTTTACCGTTGTGCCCCTGGGGGTGGAATTACCTCTTTCCCCCGGGAGTGGATGTTTTTTATTGGCCCAGGACTTATTTGTCTTGGGGGTATTTCTAACCTTTTGGTCCTTAAGTTTGGGGAAACTATAAATAGACCCTTAGGGGTGCCTTGGAGGTCATGACTTCTTGATCCTCTTTCTTCATCCTGCAAGGCACCTAGCTCAGCATTGGCTAGAGAGGGGGAGATCACCAAGGTCTTTCGGGTGTAAGGAGGGACCTCCACGATAGAGCCGAGGGTCTGTTCCTAGTTTCCTGAGCCTTTGGTCCATAACATTAGCCTGAGTGCAGTAAGTGTGAGGTCACCCCTTTTTAGGGACCCCAAACTCCACAGAGATCGATTTCTTGGCTTCAACAGCAAGGGAGTGCTATGTCACGGAAGTCAACACCATCTCCTGGCAGGAGGGAGCCGAGGAGATGGAAAGGAGGATGAAGGAAGTGTCTAGGCAGGAGGCTGGAGAGGAAGCAGAAGAGATGGAGATGGATGTTTCTTTTTGAGTTTGGGGCAACCTCGCAAAGAGCGGGGATTGTGTACAACCCCGTGTCTGACAAGTGGGGTCAGCAGGAGTCGGTCCAGCCATTTCGGCGCAGCCCAAGTCCTAAGTGAGTCGGAAGGGAGTCAAGGGCTCTACAACCTCGCTGACTCGCCCAACAGGGGTGGAACAGGAGTTGGGCGAGTGTGACGGGTCAAGCCCCTACTTGCCCAGGTCCATAATAAGGTGGCAAGTGTTAGCCCCATCGAGTACTCGCCGCCCCAGGTGAGTGGATGTTTTCAAGAGCCACTCTCCCAATGACGTGTGTTGTATCTTTACAATTCCACCCCCACTGGCCTGCCCATAGCCTTTCAAAGCAGCGGAGTTACGCTGTTGGCAGGCCGACTTGGGCTACCAATTGTTGTGTGTAAGAATAGAGGTGAGCTATTGGAAGACCAACTTCAAAAAACTATAAATAGACACAAAGAGGTACCTCAAAAGGCATGCTTACTTGTTCTCTGGTCTTCTTGCGCTTTCTGAGATATCCTTAACTCAGCACTTGGCTAAGGAGGGGAAGTGCTCTAAGATCTTTCGGGTGTGTGGTGGTGTAACATCCCTCAAACAACTAGATCTCTGAGATTTTGTTTTGTCATGACAAGGTCATGACAAAACCATTAGAAGCTCTAAAACAAGTGGGCAATGCCCAAGGTGAAAAATCACCTTGGTTTGCCAATAGCTCATCCTCAACATTTAGACCTAAGGTTTGACTTTAGGGATACAACTTGATCTCATGACCCTACCACACACCACTAACACCTTGGGTAGTATATAGGGCGACTAAGGACCCACTTTGGGCAGTCAAAGTGGTTAAGTTGACCTAAGTCAACCCTAACCCTAAATGGGTCAAACTAGCCTACTTAGGGTCAACTGACCTTCCCCTAGCCAAGTGGACCCCGCCCATGCCATCCTAACCCTAAAGTGAGGTCAATGTGTCACCAAGGACCCATTGGGGTCAACCTTAGTGGCTAGGTTGACCCAAGTCAACTCTAGCCTCAAAATGGTCAAAGTGCCCTTACTAAGGGTCAAGTGACCTCCAAGGTGCCAAGTCAACCCTACCCAACCCTACCTAGACCTTAGGGGAGTCCAATGGGTCACCAAGGACTCATTGATGGTGACACAAAAGGTCAATTTGACCAAAGTCAACCCTAAGCTAAGGTTAAGTCAAACTTTGCTCAAAAGGCTAACTCAAGCTCAAGCCCCTAGCCACTTGGGCTAACCACCTCCTAACCACTTTGTATTAGCTTAGTGGGCTGCATTTAGGCTAGGGCCATGAACAAAACCAACCATGAGGGGTAGGAGAGAGAAAGATTCAATTTCTCTTTAATGGTGGAGAGAGAAAAGGAGTTAGTCCATTCATGGCTTGGGGAAGCCAAGGATCACCCCTTTTATTGCTTGATTCATTCCCCCATTCAGTGTGGAGAAGGACAGGGGTCATCCTGGTGGCTGTTCAGGGCCAGGGGAGGAGAATCACCATGGCCGAGAAATGCAATTCTTGGCCATTAATGGTGCCATGAAGGAAGGCCCTTCTCCTCCCCCCATTAAGGGCTGGATTCAACTCCTCTGAGGGAGAGGAGGAGTTTCCAGCCATTTTCTGGCTGGATTGAGCCTAGATTAACTCCCCCATACCATGGACGAAATTTATATTAAGGGGCCATTAATGGCCACCTCCAGCTTGGCCCCTCCCCTCCACCTTTTTACTCTCCTAAAAGCATCCCTGGACCCAGGGCAAGCTTTTCAACACCTTACCCAAAGGAGACAAGCGAGTTCACTGTGCTGTTGTAGAGCTCCGACGACACCTCCACCACTAATGGCATCCCGGCGATCGACGCGTCTCCAGGTCGCAAGCAAGGTCCTCCCCTTCTCCTTCATCAATGGGTAAATCATAGGACTCATTAGGAATAAGAATCGGGCTCAATTGAGCCCGATCGGGTGGAGTTTCACCATGATTTTTCCGTGAAAATCACCTTGTCGGGTTTTCCAGAATAGGCCCCTCCGGTGGCTATGCCTCCGCCTGGTGATAGCCACCACCTCAATGGAGGTGGTGGCCGGCCGGCCGGGGAGGTGGCCGGGTGGCCGGCGGTGGCGGCTGAAAGTAGCTCCAGGACCGGTCAATCCTACCCGTCGGCTGGAGCTTGAAGATGACCAGATGCTGTTGGATGTTGCTTAGGATTCGTGCGCCATCGATTTAGATTTTAGGAATTTAATTAATTTCATCTTTAATATTCTATCACATTATTTGTATTTAATGTTTTTAATTATTACAAATACCTAGAGGCAAAATTGGAAAAAGTGGTCAACATACAAATTGTAGCCCTAGGAGGGTACTTTATTTTAAAATTGGTTTGAACCAATTTGGGTGCCTGGTTTGACCAGGGTACTCAGTTTGGTGGGGTCTATACCTAGGGTTAGACAGAAACTAAAATGAGAGCCCCCACTTCATCCATTCTCCAAATGACCTGAAATTTTGATAGGGAGTCACCCTAATGTGTAATTAGGTCTTGCCAAAAAATGAGAATTTTTGGGGACATTTTTCTATAGTTTTTGAAATCATTTAAATATCTAGGGTAAATTAATTTAGGGACCTAATTACCTCCAAACCCTCCCAAATTTTGGTGAGTCATCCTTAGGGTCATCAGGAGGTTTTTTTATAAAGTTTCACCTCATTTTGAGTTGATTTGGTTTGGAAATGAGCAGACCCTAATTTTGCCCTAAAAAGGGTATTTAGGTCAAAAGTGCATTTTGAGGTTTAAGTGGCCAAATCACTTGAACAGAGGCTGAAACTTTGTCCACTAGTTTGTCATGAATTTTTACCAGAATAATTGTTGTACTTAGTTCATTAATCTGTTAACTTGAATTATTATGAATAAATCAAGTATAGAGTTCATTATTCAGTAATAAATTGTAAAACTTGACATGGAGTGTTTATATGTCTTTATATTCATCCTTGAATTTTATCAGAATTTTTAAAAGTATATTGACAGTACTTGTCTCTTTAATTTGGTTAATGTAGGTTATGTTCAAAAATTATGTTTAGAGGTTTAAGTCTTACTGAAAATTTGGAGACCTTGAATTTACTGATAAATAGTTGTCTCTTATTTATAATAATTTTGTGGAACATTTTGCATGCTGAAAATAGTACTTCATGTTTAAACTAAGACATTTGGATCACTTTGGAAATTTAATAAATTATCAAGTAAATTAGGAAAATTATAAACTTCTGGATTTAGGCTAATCATGTCATGATCCCAATAAATATTATAGGGATTTTGGATGATAATTTGGAGTACCTCCCATTATAAACATCATATAGCTTAAGATGGTCTGCGTTTAGTAAAAACTACAGAAATCATAATATGGTGCAAAATGAACTTAGGGAGTTGGGATATTAGTGTATTGATCTGGCAAGTGAAATGAGACTATCATCGTGAGTCGTGATGAGGAGTGAGAGGTTTTACTAGTGTTAAGAGGTGCTCGGGGTCGGAGAAACATTGTCTTCCTCATGGAGAGAGAAAGAGTCAAACACAATAGGGTTAGATCCAGTACAAAATTAAAGGGATTAGGAGTTTGGTAACAACCAATAATAGTAAGTGCCTTGCGAAAGGGAATGATGGGCTTCAGCGACCATCATAATTCCTAGTGCCCTCGAGAGTCCTTCCCGGGGAATAACTTGGGTAGTCCTGGGCTAACCTAAACAGTAGGAATAATAAACTTCAAGAGCAACTAGTATAACCAGGGTATCACATTCACACACCCCGGTAGCTCAGGAGGTTGGTTAGGTTAGTTTGATTAGCCATCCGGATGGTAGGTTCGGAAGGTAGATGTAACAGACGGGATAGTCCAGGGAGCCGGTGGCTCGGAAGGATCTGGATACGAATAAGGTGGTGGGTCTTCAGTATTGGACAGTCGTTCACACCGACGTCGATACATTAACTCGGCAGCGTGAGACACTTAGACAAAGAAAGTCTGGTGGATATGGCCAGCATTAGTACGCGGAGACACTAGGTTGTGTCCTTCTAGAGGCGTACGTAAGGGCTAGGCCTGGTCGTGTGGATACCCGCCTGTGAGTGGGGGGCCCAACCCACTGTCTCCGTTTGCCACTACAGAGGTTCCTGGGACTGAAGATAGCTGCCCAAATAGGGGGAACTAAAGGTCTGTGCGCATAGAGTCGTGTGCGTGAGTTGCACTTGCATGAATCATGACATAACATATCACTACACTCATACTTGCATACAACCGACACCCTAACATATAAATTGGTATGAGACTTTTTATATGATGGGAGCCTTGCAGAAGACCCCTTAACTTATACATTTGTATGGGCATTCATATAAGTTAAGGTTACTTACTTCTTACCTTGTCTTTCTTACATATGCTACTTATTCTACTTGTTTACTTTACTGCTTACTATTGTAGAACTGCTAGCTTGTACCTTTCTTCCTTAGCTATTTATACAATATAAATAACTGCTAGATTAGTTCCACTGTCACCTGCTTTGCTTACTCTCCACCTTTGTAGCTTCCCTTTTCTCCTCCCTGCTCGGTGTCTAGGAGCCATGGGGAGGGGTAGGGGATGATAGGACTTAGTCTTTATGATTAATGGTTTTCGGACCACAACATTATAAGGGCTCTGGATGGGAGACAGGGACCAGTAGCTCAGGGACCAGCAGCACAGGGACCAGCACCAGCGGAGTACGGTGTGCATGGAGGTGGGCCAGTCTAGTACCGGAGCACCAGTGACCAGCTCCGTGAGTAATTAGTCCTTCTTATAGCTTCCGCAAGAGATTGTAGTGAGGATCTGATGTACCGAGATTAAGCCTGTTTATATTTCATTTGTACTGTTATGTTGCAGTACTCTCTCTTTTCTATATTTATGGACTGTTGTGGTTTCTAATTTTCAAATGATGTTTGTGGACTCAAATATATTTCAGTTTATGATTACTGCTCTCTCTTTGATGATCGAAAAGGCTGTCAGAATCGGCATTTTGTAGTGGCTGCCTTCCCGAGTGTTGGTGCCACCGCAAAATGACGGTTCTGGGCATAAGACCCCGGGGTTTGAAAAAGAAAAAAATGAGGTCTTTCAAGTAGAATCAGAGCAAACCTCGATCGAAAGAAAAGTAGTCCACAAAAACCTGAGGGCACCCCCGCACGAGCTTAGTTTGCATTCAAACTAGCAGCGGAAGCAGTGGTGTGCCCAGAAGGGAAATCACATGTAGAAGTCCATTTTTCTCTTTCTTTTATTTCATTCGTGCGCTATCTAACAAATGGAATTTTCCTTGTAGCCTACGACGAACCCTAATCCACACCAGGGGACACCTTAGGCTCCGAATATAGTTCCACCTCCGTCGACTCCAGTTCCGTTTCAGTAGACGGAGATGGGGAAAATACTGACGGCCATCCTGGAGGCCTTTAGAGCTCAGCAAGCTCCGACACCACAACCAAATCCCGGGGCCAACTGGATGAGTGTTTTCCCGGGACTTTCCCCTCCATCCTACCTGGGGACGGAGTCGGCAGTTCACACAGAGGAATGGTTAGATACCATCTATGAGATTCTTGCTGGGATTCGATGCCCCACTGAGGATGCCGTTGCTTTGGCAGTCTCCTGACTGGAGTCACACGAAAAGAGGTGGTGGAAGTCACAGCTGGACACCACTTTTGTAGATATGGATTGCGTAGATATCTCTTGGGGAGAGTTCAGAGCAGCACTTCTGGGACATTTCGTACCTCAGTCGGCAAGGGACGAGTTGGAGGATAGGTTCCTGCGGTTGAGGCAGGGCAACAGGACAGTGCTGGAGTATTACCAGGAGTTTACTTGTAACGCCCCGAAACTCAAAAGAGCGACGAGAGGCGTTTGGAGCCAAGTTTGGAACTTGGTAGGGGTCGCACGGCCTGGGACACGGGCGTGTACTAGGGGCGTGTCGTTATCGGGTTGATAATCTGGCCGAGAGGTCGACGAATTTGGAGTCTACGATCGTTGAGCAGCGAAGACGGCCTGAGACACGGGCGTGTCCCAGGCCGTGTCCTTCTCGGGGTGAAGGTTGGGCCGTGTCGTGCGAGACACACGGTGTTAGCACACGGGCATGTTCGGGTAGACACAGGTGTGTCAGTTTTGACACGGGCGTGTCGAGTACCCGTGTCCCTTGCGGGACGTTTTGTTCCTGTGTCGATGGAGGAACACTCCTGGCAACACGAGCATGTACTAGATGACACGGGCGTGTCAAGCCAGACACGGTCATGTCGAGAGCCCGTGTTCTTTTCGGGACGCGTCAGTTTCAATGGCGAATGAGGAACACGACCTTGGACACGGGTGTTTCCCAAGCCATGTTCGACCCAAGTTTTGGATTTCAAGCTCGAATCGTGGCCGTCCGTTTCCTTATTTTGGGATCTGACGGTTCAGTGCTGTTCAGGCTATGTTATACCCGTGAATAGGGTTTTGAATCCTTCATTTCACCCCAAATATTATCTTTCTAAATATCGTGAGAGAGGGGAGAGCAAGGAATAAGAAGGAAGAGAGATCCGGCCACCGGCGGAGCTTCGGAGCCCCGAATCGCGAGCCGACTTCGGATCTACGAAGGCGAGGATATTGCGGTGCTATTCATCTGCATAGATTTCCATGGTGGCAAAGTGGAATGCTAGGGTAGCGATTCTCATCCTAGTACATGTGAAGTCCTCTTTTCTTTGCATAGGAATCCCGCTCTCGCGAGTTTGCAGTGAGTTTGAGGCGTTCTTTCAGGTTGACATGAATAATCCCCGTTGTTTAGCATGTAGAGTCCGTAATCGAGAAACAGACATAAGCATGATGTGTGAAGCCTACCCGAACAAGTTGGTCTGGATCGGTGATGTTGCATATCATGAATGGCCGGAGAAGACTCAGTGTGGATGTTTGTTTTTCGGGTTTTCTACGCGGTAGATTGCAATAGGGAGCCTTGGGGGCCAACTCCAAGGTGCACCTGGAAAACTGGGAAGATGCGTGATTCTGCCAACATGGTGGCCCGGGAGCCAACTTGCACATAACTGGGTTATGTGAAGTGTGTGATCAGATTGGGACTCAGGGAAGTTTGACCCGTGCCTATGTCTTAAGGTGACAGGGCGGTGTGAGCAACGGGTTAGGCGTAACATTACCCGCTCTATGTCATTCGGTTAAAGAGACCTAAAGGTACTTGGTACTTGCCGTTGGCATAGATGGAGGGTCTTAGGCATTGGCCGGAAAGACCATAATGCTCTCGAGATATTGCCGCCTAGGGGGTGGTGGTGAGTCAGCGAACTTTGACCGTGTTCACTGAGAATGTGACCTGAGAGCACAGGGTGTGTGGTCGTGCGTGCCCATGCCTGTGTTGAAGTGTTTTTACACTATACTGCTTGGTTATGATAATAAAGTGCAGGGAAGGAGCATATCCGCCCCAAGTTTGGGGGCGTAGTCGTTATAATTTTGTCAACATAGCTGACTGTTGTTTTTGTTTTCCAACATCGCGGTGGATTGTGCTTGCAGGTACTGCGGAGCCAAGTAGTAAATAGAGGGCAAAAAGCCCTTATTGCTGAGCCGGCCCTCGAAGGCCTATATTGAATGTTTACTTGTATTATTCATGTGTGACCGGCCTGCATGACGAGGTTTGGAAAATACTGTAATTTAAGTAAACTATTGTAAGGCCTTAAGGCCATGTACTTGTGTATTGTACGTCATTCCTGTTGGGTTTTGTAGTGGACGTTCATGTTGTTGGCTGGGTTCCATTTTTTGCAAGTATAAATTACTTCCGCTAGAATGTACTCTATGTAGGACGTTGATTCTTAGTTGGATGGTTTCCATTGAGTAACCTTCTGGTCTGTCTGTGATATATGGCGTTGGGCCCCGGCTAGACCTACTACTATTTGTTATGCGACGAATAGGGGGTGTTACAATTTGGTATCAGACTACTGGTTTCGGTCGAATTAAATGAATTCATGGACGAATTCTTTTAAGGGATGGTGAGCACATATGTGTGCGTCATCGTTATAACATAAAAGAACCCATGAATGTCCACTTAGGAATGAAAATACACGTTTTTGAGGAACCTGCATGTTCCTATAATTGCTTTTTGCAATTTTGTTTGGTCGGTTAACAGTGTTTTGTACAACTATAGGTGACCAGAAGTGGTGTAGGATCGTCAGAACACCTGGTTTCTGAGGCTAGTAGCGCACCAAATGATGCGCCTGCAACACCTCCATCGGTAGAAACCATACGATTGGTGGCCGAAGCGGTGTTTGCTATGATCAACGCACAACCTGCAAGGCAAATACAGCAGCCCGCTCCTACGATGGAGCAGGTACCGCTTCAAACAAATGAACTAAGAAGGGTGGAGCAGGTGGTGGTGGAGCCTTTGGTGCCTAGGAGAGCAACCGAAAGGCAGCTCAAACATGTTATGAGATTCAATCCTCTGGTGTTCTCGGGGACGGGAACCCCATCCTAAGCAGAGGATTGTCTCTCCCGAGTGAAGATAGTACTGACAACTACTGAAATGGAAGAGAGGAAGATGGCCACTATAACTACATTCCTGTTGGATGAAGATGCTAGGCTGTGGTGGGAATGTTTGGAGCTACATCACTTGAGGGTAAGGCAACTTACGGATGTCTCGATAGAGGAGTTTTCAAGGCTGTTCTTGGCGAGATACCTTCCCTCGGCTCAGAGGATAGCATTGGAGAATGAGTTCCAGAAGCTGACACAAGGAGAGAGTAGCGTGGATGAGTATCTCCGCGAATTTACTCGGTTAGGTCGATATGCTAGCTCTACATTCGCGGATGAGGTGCATAAGACAAACCATTTCTATGAAGGTCTGAGAGATGACTTAAGGCTACTGCTCTCGGGGCCTATGACGCAGGGCTTCTTCACCCTGGTCAATACAGCTCGGTCGTTGGAAAAGGATTTGAAGAATGTGCAAGCAAAGAAAAACTCTGGTGATAAGAAGACTGAGTTCAAGGTGCCGGCTACTTCAAAGCCTGCATACCGTAGGTGGTCTAAGAGGGTTAGGACTTCGGGTCCAGCCCATTCTTCAGGTGCTTCTGGGGCGACTACGGGTCGGACCCCGGGAGCATGCTTTACTTGTGGAAAGCCGGGACACTTTGCCCGGGACTGCTGGAGCGGACGTCCAAAGTCTGAGAGGAAGCCGGGAGAAACATATGAGGAAAAGGGCAAGGTGGTGGAGTCAACCGCATCCCATTTTGCTCAACCTAGAGTTTATAATCTTGGCCAGCAGGAGGCTATTAAGCAAGCGGATGTGGTGACAGGTATGGTTTAAATTTATAGCAAGTTAATTTTTAAATACTTGTTATGCGCATGTTACCTTACCACTACTTCTATATGATTTATTTTGATTGGTGAGAATTCGGCGAGAGCACTCTTTGATACGGGAGCTTCGCACTCCTTTTTGTATGAAGAATTCATATCGCGCATCAGAGTACCTTCTTCGATGGCGAAGGACAAACTGGATGTGTTGTTGCCGAATGGGTGTTTGATGCGCGCAAATAGAATTTGTGGCATAAAGATTCGTGTTGTGAGTCAAGAGTTCGATTTGCAAGCGTCGTTACGACCGCTGGTGGAGTTCGACGTGATATTTGGCATGGACTGGCTCTCAGAGCAGTAAGCTTATATTGATTGCAGTCGCAAGGAGGTCAAGTTGGGAACAGGTCGTGAGATGACTTTTATGGGCTTGAAATGGTCGAGCAAGACTCTGATGTCTACTCTTCAGGTGGTGAAGGCGGTTCATGCTAGAGCAGAGCTGTTCTTCACGCTAGTGGAGGTTGCGAAGCCTAAGCCTACGTTGGACAGTATTTCAGTGGTATCCGAGTACCCTCATGTGTTCCCTAGCGATCTCCCTGGAGCCCCACCTCAACTAGAGATAGATTTCACCATCGAGCTAGTGCCAGGTGCGAAACCTGTGTCACGCTCTCCAATCGGCTAGCGCCTAAGGAGATGGCGGAGCTGAAGGTACAACTTCAAGAGTTGTTGGAGCAGGGGTATGTGCGTCCAAGTTCGTCGCTTTGGAGCGCATCGGTCCTTTTTGTTAAGAAGAAGGACGGAAGCTTGAGACTTTGTATTGATTACCGAGAATTGAATAAGCTAACAGAGAAGAACAAGTACCCGATCCCAAGGATTGATGATCTCTTTGATCAGTTAGTCGGGTCATCAGTGTACTCGAAATTGGATCTCAAGTCCAGTTATTATCAGATGTAGATAAGGGAGAGTGATATCCCCAAGACAACTTTTAGTATGAGATACGGGCATTACAAGTTTACGGTCATGCCATTTGGGCTGACGAATGCGCCGTCAGTGTTCATGGATTTGATGAACAGGACTTTCAGGGAGTACCTAGACCACTTTGTGATCATCTTCATCAATGACATATTGGTGTACTCGCAGAGTGAGGAGGATCACTTCAAGCATCTGCATTTGGTGTTCGAGACGCTGAGGAGGAATAAATTGTACTCCAAGTTCTCCAAATGCGAGTTTTGGTTGTCCTCAGTAGCGTTCCTTGGTCACATAGTAAGTGGAGAGGGAATTGCGGTGGATCCGGCGAAGATTGTTACGATACGAGAGTGGCCTATGTTATTTTGGACGTCGGAGTGCGCACGAGCTTTCAAGGAGCTGAAGAGTCGGTTGACCACGATGCCCGTGCTGAGTTCCTCGAGTGGGGCCGAAGGTTTTGAGATCTACATCGATGCTTCGGGCAATGGACTGGGTTGTGTCCTACTGCAGCATGGAAGTGTGATAACGTATGGCTCGCGATAGCTGAAAGTACATGAGAGGAATTATCCGGTCCATGACTTGGAGTTAGCGGCCGCGATTTTTGCCTTGAAGCTATGGAGGCACTACTTGTACGGGGTGAAGGTCGATATCTATACCGACCACAAGAGCCTGAAATACTTGTTGGATCAAAAAGATCTAAACATGTGACAACAGAGATAGATGGAGTTCCTGGGGGACTACACGTTCAAAATTCATTTATGTGCCTGGGAAAGACAATGCAGTTGCGGATGCGTTGAGTCGCAAGGCCCCAACTCAAGCCAATTGGCTGTCGATCCATGACGAGTGGTTGATTCGGGAGTTGGAGGCATTGGAGATCTCTTGCGTAGACAAGAAAACAAGTGCCGAAGCGCTATTATACTGGACGGAAGTTCAGTGTGACCTGGCTGATCGGATTCGGCAGGCTTTGGATATGGATGACCGCATGAAGCAAATCATGGTTGATGCTTTGGATGGGTCAAATTCCCAATTTGTTGTTGAGGATGGATTGCTATGAAAAGATGGTCGTCTGTGCGCCCCAAACATGGGCAATTTGCGTGCGGATTTGATGTACGAGGCTCATCATACCAAGTACTCGATCCACACAGGGAGCACGAAGATGTACCGTGATGTGAAGAAATTGTTCTGGTGGCCAGTACTTAAGAAGGATGTGGCACTGTACGTGGCAAAGTGTCAAACATGCGCCTTAGTGAAGGCAGAGTGCCAAAAGCCGGGAGGATTCTTGAAGTCCTTGCCTATTCCGGAGTGGACGTTCGACGATATTACTATGGACTTTGTGCATGGTTTGCCAAGGTCGCAGAAGGGAAACAACACCATCTGGGAGATTGTAGATCGTCTGACGAAAGTGTCGCACTTCATCCCACATAGGAAGGATGATTCTGTGGAGAAATTGGCAAAGTTTTACGTGGATAATATTGTACGGCTTCACGGTGTGCCCCGCAGCATCGTGAGTGACCGTGATGGGTGGTTCACATCCAATGATTGGAGGCTGGTGCAGCAAATGTTGGGAACAAAGCTGAGTTTCAGCACAGCCTTTCATCCGCAGATGGATGGGCAAACCGAGAGAGTCAATATGACAATGGAAGACATGCTTCGCATGTGCGTTCTGGACTTCGGGAAGCAGTGGGAAGATCACCTATACTTGGTGGAATTTTCTTACAACAATAGCAACCACGCGAGCATACAAATGACACCCTTCGAGGCCCTTTATGGTAGAAGATGTCGTACGCCGCTGTCTTGGTTGGAAATGGGTGAGTAAAAGTTGTACAAGCGACAAGAGGTAGAAGATGCAACGTCGTTGGTTCGAACGATTCAAGAGAGATTGCTAATCGCTCAAGACCGCCAAGCTAAGTACTATAACGCCAAGCATAGGAACGCAGAGTTTGCTGTCGGCGACTGGGTGTACTTGAAGATAAAGCCGTTCAACGGTGTCTCGCGGGTGCGTCGCCTGAAGAAGCTAAGCCCGAGGTACCTTGGACCGTTTGAGGTGCTGGAGCGGATTGGCGAAGCAGCTTATTGATTGAGGCTTTATGTGGAGCTAAGTGGTCTACACGACATATTCCACATATCAGTGCTGCGGAAGGCGGTGCAAGAGCCTTCGCAAGTAATTGCGGTCGATCAAGTGTCGGTCGATAATGGGTTGATGACGAAGGTCAAGCCCGTTCACATTGAGCACTCGAAAGTCAAGTGGCTACACAACAAAGATATTAGGATGGTCAAAGTCCGTTGGGACAATTGCGGTCGGTAGGAGCTCTCTTGGGAGCGAGAGCAGACCATGCTTGATGAGTACCCGAAGTTATTCCACTCAGGTACCATTTATGTTTTGTTTTATCTTTCCTTTATAATTTTGGGACGAAATTCTTTTAAGAGGGAGAGAGTTGTAACACCCCGAAACTCAAAAGAGCGACGGGAGGCGTTTGGAGCCAAGTTTGGAACTTGGTAGGGGTCACACGGCCTGGGACACGGGCATGTCCTAGGGGCGTGTCGTGCTCGGGTCGACGATCTATCCGAGAGGTCGATGAATTTGGAGTCGACGATCGTCGAGCAACGAACACGGCCTGAGACACGGGCGTGTCACAGGACGTGTCCTTCTCGGGGTGAAGGTCGGGCCGTGTCATGGGAGACACACGGTGTTAGCACACAGGCATGTTCGGGTAGACACTGGCATGTGAGTTTCGACACGTGCGTGTTGAGTACCCGTGTCCCTTGCTGGACGTTTTGTTGCTGTGTCGATGGAGGAACACGCCTGGCAACACAGGCGTCTACTAGATGACACGAGCATGTCAAGCCTGACACGGGCGTGTCTAGAGCCCGTGTTCTTTTCGAGATGCATTGGTTTTGACAGCGAATGGGGAACACAGCCTTGGACATGAGCGTGTCACAAGCCGTGTTTGGCCAAGGTTTTGGATTTCAAGCCCGAATCATGGCCGTCCATTTCCTTATTTTGGGATCCGACGGTTCAGGGCTGTTCAGGCTATGTTATACCCGAGAGTAGGGTTTTGAATCCTTCTTTTTGCCTAAATATTCTCTTTCTAAAGATCTAGAGAGAGGGAAGAGCAAGGAAGAAGAAGGAAGAGAGATCCGGCCACCGGCGGAGCTTCGGAGCCCCGAATCGCGAGCCGACTTCGGATCTACGGAGGCGAGGACGTTGCGGTGCTTTTCATCCTCATAGATTTCCATGGCGCCAAAGAGGAATGCTAGGGTAACAATTCTCATCCTATGACATGTGAAGTCCTCTTTTCTTTGCATAGGAAGCCCGCTCTCGCGAGTTTTCGGTGAGTTTGAGGCATTCCTTCGGGTAGACATGAATAGTCTCCGTTATTTAGCATCTAGAGTCCGTAATCGAGAAACGGACATAGGCATGATGTGTGAAGCCTACCCGGACAAGTTGGTCTGGATCGGTAATGTTGCATTGCATGAATGGCCGGAGAAGACTCCATGCGGATGTTTGTTTTTTGGGTTTTCTACGCGGTAGATTGCAATAGGGAGCCTTGGGGGCTAACTCCAAGGTGCACCCGGAAAACTAGGTAGATGCGTGATTCTGCCAACATGGTGGCCTAGGAGTCAACTTGCACATAACTGGGTTATGTGAAGTGTGTGATCGGATTGGGACTCAGGGAAGTTTGACCCACGGCCATGTCTTAAGGTGACAGGGCGGTGTGAGCAACGAGTTAGGCGGAACCGTACCCGCTCTATGTCGTTCGGTTAAAGCGACCTAAAGGTACTTGGTACTTCTGTTGGCATAGATGGAGGGTCTTAGGAATTGGCCGGAAATACCATAATGCTCATGAGATATTGCCGCACAGGGGTGGTGGTGAGCCAGCGGACTTTGACCGTGTTCACTGAGAATGTGCCCTGAGAGCACAGGGTGTGTGGCCGTGCGTGCACACGCCTGTGATGAAATGTTTTTACATTATACTGCTTGGTTATGCTAATAAAGTGCAGGGAAGGAGCATCACCGCCCCGAGTTTGGGGGCGGGGTCATTATAATTTGGTCAGCATAGATGACCGTTGCTTTTGTTTGCCACTGTCGCGGTGGATTGTGCTTGCAGATGCTGCGGAGCCAAGTGGTAAATAGCGGGAAAAAAGCCCTTGTTGCTTAGCCGGCCCTCGAAGGCCTATATTGAATGTTTACTTATATTATTCTTGTGTGATCGGCCTGCATGCCGAGGTTTGGAAAACACTGTAATTTGAGTAAACTATTGTAAAGCCTTAAGTCCATGTACTTGTGTATTGTACGTCATTCCTGTTGGGTTTTATAGTGGACATTCATGCTGTTGGTTGGGTTCTATTTATTGCAACTATTAAATTGCTTCCACTAGAATGTACTCTATGTAGGACGTTGATTCTTAGTTAGATGGTTTCCATTAAGTAACCTTCGGGTCTGTCTGTGGTATATGGCACCGGGCCCCAGCCGGACCTACTGCTATATGCTTTGCGACGGATAGGGGGTGTTACATTACTCACCTTGCCCGCTATGCGGACTCTTATCAGTTGGACGACGCTGGCTACGCCAGGAGGTTCTACAAGGGGCTGCTTGACAACATGAGATAGGCCCTCCTCTTCATCTCTGAGGGAAGCTTAGCCAGGATTCTGGAAATGGCCAAGAAAAGGGAAGTAGATCAGCTTACAGTCAAGAGCCGAAAGAGACCAGCTGACGATGCAGTGATTGAAGGTCGTAGAGACCGTCCTCGAGGCCAGTTCATTGGGGAAAGAAGGAACGGGGATCAACACCGTCAGGAGATTGGACAGGAGCAGAGGAACCAGGGGGTATTGGCTCCCAAGCACTTACAGATGCTGGAGATGCCGAGGACAGCAGAGTAGATACCGGTATGCTTCCAGTGCAATCAGCCGGGACATTTCAAGAGGCATTATCCCATGAAGCGAGCACCCACACCAGCACTTCAAGGTGCCCCACATCCTCAGCAGTTTGGTGGCCGAGGACACGACCGAGGACGGGGATATCAGGGCAGAGGCCACAGGGCAGAGGCCACAGGCCAGAAAGGGAGCAAGTGTATGCTCTAGATCTAGTATAACCCCAGAACCCGGAGCAGGTTATAGCAGGTATGCCGGTACATTTAAATTCCTTCCTTCATAAGAACTAGTTTTCATAGACATAGACTAGATAGAAATCAAGAAAAGAAAAACTATAACTAGAACACTAAGACACTTAATTACCTCAGGCGTGGTTTTCATCAGCAGCAAGCCCGCTCACACACTCTTTGACACCGTTGCTTCACACTCGTTCGTGTCAGAAGATTTTGTGAAAGGACTGGAAGGCATGGAGCAATTCACATGAAAGATGACGAGGGTGCGTCTACCCGATGGATCAGAGCTAATGACCTCTTCTCATTACAAAATGGAGGCAGAGATCGACGGGAAGGCGTCTGAGGCACCAGCAAAGATCCTGAGAATGCCAGACTATGATCTGATCCTGGGCATGACATGGTTACACTGGAACCATGCCCAGATTGACTGCTTGGCGAAGAGGATCACCGTGAGGCACGTGGACTCCCTTATTATTATCGAAGGTATTATATCAGCCCCCAACATATTATTATCGTCAGTGCAGGTCGTCAAGGCCCACCTACAGGGAGACAAAGTTTATCAGGTTCTTTTCGAGATAGTCGTGGCCAAGGATTCTATTTCAGATATTCCAGTGGTGTGGAACTTTGCCAATGTATTTTCGGAGAAGCTACCAGGGCTACCCCCGCATCGGGTGAAGGACTTCCAGATTCAGCTCATGTTGGGGGCTATGCCGGTATCCAGGGCTCCTTACCGAATGGCCCCGAAGGAGTTGGTGGAATTTCGAAGCCAACTTCAAGATTTAGTGGAAGCCGGGTTCGTCTGGCCTAGCTCTTCACTATGGGGAGCTCCGGTGCTATACGTCAAAAAGAAGGACGGGACACTTCGGTTGTGTATTGATTATCGGGCCCTGAATAGGCTGACGGTACACAATACATATCCCTTGCCAAGGATAGACGAGTTATTTGACCAGCTGGAGGGAGCTCATTGGTTCTCAAAGCTGAACCTGAGATCAGGGTACTACCAGCTACACATTCAGGAGGAGGACATCCCGAAGACGGCCTTCAATAGTAGATAGGGACTCTACGAGTTTACCGTGATGCCCTTCGGGCTCACGAATGTACCCTCTGCGTTCATGGCCTTGATGAACCGGGTGTTCGAAGAATATCTGGATGTCTTCGTCATCGTATTCATTGACGACATTCTTATTTATTTGAGGACTAAAGAGGATCATGCGAGGCATCTGGCTTTGACTTTAGGGAAGCTCCAAGAGCATAAGATGTATGCTAAGTTCAGAAAGTGCCTATTCTGGATAAAGGAGGTGGCCTTTTTGGGCCATGTCATCAGTGGAGCAGGTTTGACAGTAGATCTGGCGAAGGTCCAAACAGTACGAGATTGGCCACCGCTGAAGACATACATGGATGTTCAGAGTTTCTTAGGACTTGCCGGTTATTACCGAAAGTTCATAGAGGGGTTCTCTCAGGTTGACCTCCCTCTTACGTCCCTGACGAAGAAGGAGTCTTATTTTATTTGGACGCCACAATGCGAGTCTGCCTTTCTGGAGCTGAAGGGTTGGCTTACCTCGACCCCTATCCTTGCTCTTCCATTAGGGAAGGAAGGATTCCATGTGTACACAGATGCTTCCTATCACGGGATGGGTGCTGTTCTGATGCAGAACAGGCATGTGATAGCCTACGTCTATCGTCAGCTGAAGAAACATGAGCAAAATTACCCGGTGCACGACTTGGAGATGAGGGCAGTTATATTTGCTCTAAAGATCTGGCGTCACTACCTCTACGGGGTTCACTGCGACATTTTATCGGACCACAAGAATTTGAAGTATGTAGACACACAGAAGGAGCTGAACATCAGGCAGAGACGCTGGGTGGAGTTTCTGTCGGACTACCAGTGCACCATGCACTACCATCCCAGGAAAGCAAACGTGGTGGCAGAAGCTCTGAGCCAGAGAGCGAGTACGTCAGGAGTAGGCCCACAGCTGATGGCCTTGGAGTTGGTTGAGTCATTTAAAAAGATGCAGATATCACTAGTGCCCGAGGATGATCCGAAGTTATATACGGAGTACCTGGCATCAATGACTGCTGCCGATGACATCCAAGATCGCATCAGAGATGTGCAGAGTCTGGATGCGAGGGTAGAGCCGATATTTAGAGCCTTGGAGGAAGGCATGGCGGGGGATTACTCCTTGAGGGATGGACTACTATGTTTTAGAGGCAGGTTCTACATACCGACAGGAGGCCAGATTCGGGAGGATATCATGTCAGAGGCACTCTGTAGTAGATACTCAGTGCACCCGGGGATCACAAAGATGGCAGCGGACCTGAAAAAGACAATGTATTGGCCAGGTATGAAGAAGGACATTACATATTTTGTGATGCATTGCGAGGCTTGCCAACTCGTAAAGGCAGAGTGCAAGAATCCGGCCGGATTACTACAGCCACTTCCGGTGCCGGAGTGGAAGTTTGAGGATATATCCATGGATTTCATACATGGGCTACCCCGGTCTCATGCGGGGAATGACTCGATCTGGGTGATAGTGGACAGACTAACAAAGGTGGCTAGATTCATTCCAGTGGCAAAGGACTCTCCGGTCAGGGTATTAGTACGGAGATTCATCGAGCTGTTTGTGCGCTATCATGGAGTACCCAGGACTATCGTTTCAGATCGGGATGGGCGGTTTACGTCCAAGGAGTGGAGGTCAGTTCAGGCCCATCTGTGTTCTCGGTTGACATTCAGCACGGCTTTTCACCCTCAGACCGATGGAAAGACAGAGCGCACCAACCGTATATTAGAAGATCTTCTGCGCCTAGTTATTTTGGACCGTGACGAGCATTGGGAGAGATTATTGCTGCTGATCGAGTTTTCATACAACAACAACCATCAGTCCAGCATAGGCATGACTCCTTACGAGGCATTATATGGACGGAGGTGCAGGACCCCACTATCATGGATTCAGGATGAAGATCCGCAGACACTCAGCTTAGAGTTTGTGGAGGATACTAATGCTCAGGTTAGATTGATCCGGGACAAGATGCTGGAATCCCAGAGCAGGAAGGCCAAATATTACGATGCGAGGCATCATCGGGTGGATTTCCAGGTGGGAGACCGGGTTTTCTTGAAGATACAACCGATGCATGGAGTTAGTGGGATTGCATGACGTCTTCCACGTCTCCTCACTACGGAGGGCTCTACTACGCCCTGAGCAGCTGATTTCCACAGCCGACGGTCTGGTGGCCTCAGATCGATCAGTCAGCTTGGAGCCGATCAGGATTGATGACACGGCAGTACGGGTCTTGCGACGTAAGAAGGTTCCACTAGTCATGGTTCTGTGGAGAAGCTATGGGCAGGAGGAGCATACATGGGAGCCACAGGATCTGATGCAGCAAAAGTACCGGAGCTCTTTGAGTCAGGTATACCTTAAATCTTAGGGATGTTACAAGTTTCTTTTATTTCAGTAGAAGCCGTCGTAGGCTTAACGTTAATTTCGGGGATGAAATTTTTATTTTTATATATTGGGATTTGTAACATCCCTTAAATAACTAGACCCCTGAGATTTTGTTTTGTCGTGACTAGGTCATGATAAAACCATCAGAAGCTCTAAACCAAGTGGGCAATGCCCGAGGTGAAAAAATCACCTTAGTTTGCCTATAGCTCATCCACAACATTTAGACCTAAGGTTTGACTTCAGGGATACAATTTGATCCCATGACCATACCACACACCCCTAACACCTTGGGTAGTCCATAGGGCCACTAAGGACCCACTGTGGGTAGTCAAAGTGGTTAAGTTGACCAAAGTCAACCCTAACCCTAAATGGGTCAAACTAGCTTACTTAGGGTCAACTGACCTTCCCTTAGCCAAGTGGACCCCACCCATGACCTCCTAACCCTAACGTGAGGTCAATGGGTCACCAAGGACCCATTGGGGTCAAACTTAGTGGCTAGGTTGACCCAAGTCAACTCTAGCCTTAAAATGGTCAAAGTGCACTTACTAAGGGTCAAGTGACCTCCAAGGTGTCAAGTCCACCCTGCGCAACCCTACCTAGACCTTAGGGGAGTCCAATGAGTCACTAAGGACCCATTGATGGTGACACAAAAGGTCAATTTGACCAAAGTCAACCCTAAGCTAAGGTCAAGTCGAACTTAGCTCAAAAGGCTAACACAAGCTCAAGCCACTAGACACTTAGGCTAACCACCTCCTAACCACTTTGTATTAACTTAGTGGGTTGCATTTAGGCTAGGGCCATGAATAAAACCGGCCATGAGGGGCAAGAGAGAGAAAGCTTCAATTTCTCTTTAATGGAGGAGAGAGAAAAGGAGTTAGTCCATTCATGGCTTGGGGAAGCCAAGGACCACCCCTTTTATTGCTTGATTCATTCCCCCATTCACTGTGGAGAAGGCCAGGGGTCATCCTGGTGGCTGTTCAGGGCTAGGGGAGGAGAACCACCATGGCCGAGAAATGAAATTCTTGGCCATTAATGGTGCCATGAAGGAAGGCCCTTCTCCTCCCCCCATTAAGGGTTGGATTCAACTCCTCTGAGGGAGAGGAGGAGTTTCCAACCGTTTCCTGGCTGGATTGAGCCCAGATTCACCCCCCCTCCCATAATATGTACGGAATTTATATTAAGGGGCCATTAATGGCCACCTCCAGCTTGGCCCCTCCCCTCCCCCTTTTTACTCACCTAAAAGCATCCCTGGATCCACGACAAGATTTTCCACACCTTACTTGAAGGAGACAAGCGAGTTCACTATGCTGTTGTAGAGCTCCGGTGATACCTCCACCACCAATGGCATTCCGGCGATCGACGCGTCTCCAGGCCGCAAGCAAGGTCCTCCCCTTCTCCTTCATCCATGGTTAGATCATAAGAGTCATTGGGAATAAGAATCAGGCTCAATTGAGCCCGATCGGGTGGAGTTTCTCCCTGAATTTTCGTGAAAATCACCTTGTCGGGTTCACCAGAATAGGCCCCTCCGGCGGCTATGCCGCCGCCTGGCGATAGCCCTTTGAGGTGGTGGTGGCGGTGGCCGGCCAGGGAGGTGGCTAGGTGGCCGGCGATGGCGGCTGGAAGGAGCTCCAGTACGGGTCAATCCTACCCGTTGGCTGGAGCTTGAAGACGACCAGATGCCGTTGGATGTTGCTTTAGGATTCATGCGCCGTCGATTTAGATTTTAGGAATTTAATTAATTTCATCTTTAATATTCTGTCACATTATTTGTATTTAATGTTTTTAATTATTAAAAATACTTAGAGGCAAAATATAAAACAGTGGTCAACATAAAAATTGTAGCCCTAGGAGTGTACTCTATTGTAAAATTGGTTTGAATCAATTTGGATGGCTGGTTTGACCCAATTTGGATGCCTGGTTTGACCAGGGAACTCATTTTGGTGGGGTCTATACCTAGGGTTAGACAGAAACTAAAATGAGAGTCCCCACTTCGTACCTTGTCCAAATGACCTGAAATTTGGACAAGGAGTCACCCTAATCTGTACCTAAGTCCTGCCCAAAAATGAGAATTTTGGGCACAGGTTTTCTATATTTATTGAAATAATTTAAATATAGTAGGATAAATTAATTTTGGGACCTAATGACCTCCAAACCCTCCCAAATTTTGCTGAGTGATCCTTAATGTCATCAGGAGATTCTGTATAAATTTTCACCTTATTTTGAGTTGATTTGGTTGGGAAATGAGCAGACCCTACTTTTGCCCTAAAAAGGGTATTTAGGTCAAAAGTGCACTTTGAGGTTTAAGTGGCCAAATCACCTCAACAAAGGCTGAAACTTTGTTCACTGGTTTGTCATGACTATTTACACCATCATATGGGTTATGGGGTGGTTTGGGGTAGGATTGCCCTAGGACCCAAGTTCAAACCCTAAGTTTGAACTTTGGGGGTTTGAGAAGGGCATGGGGTCAAATGCCCTTGTATGGACTTGAAATTTGGTAGAGAGAACACTAGGGTAGCTAAGGTCCTCTGATATAAATCTTAGAGGATTTGGAGATGGTTAAATCCCTCAAAACCCTAACCATAGTTTAGGTCACAATCCTTAAATTTGGATGATAGGTAATTAGAACACTATGAAAACTTGTGAAACTTGGGTAGTGTAGTCATACTGTCATTATAAACCTTGGTTAATTTTATTGGGAATTTCAGATCACTAATTTTAGGATTACCTTTGCAATACCAGTATTAGCCCTACTTAATTATGATTTTGTTTTGATCTCAATATCCATTAGATAATTATGAAATTGGGGAAGAGTGGGTTTTAGACCATTATAATCATACATGAATTTTATTGTAAATTTTAGATGTAAATTTCTAATACTTACTTCACAAGTATGTAAATACGGGAATATTATCTATAATTAATTTAGAGCTCCCTTTTTATTGGAAAATAATGAAACCTGATCAGTAGTGTTTCTAGGTCCATATGCTCATATGGGAATTTTATTGCAATTTTTAGATGAATAAGTGTTGTACTTAGTTCATTAACCTGTTAACTTGGATTACTATGAGTAAATCAAGTATAGAGTTCATTATTCACTGATAAATTGTGAAACTTGACCTGGAGTGTTTATATATCTTTATATTAATCCTTGAATTTTCTTAGAAATTTTAGAATTATATTGGCAGTACTTGTCTCTTTAATTTGGTTAATGTAGGTTATGTTCAAAAATTATGTTTAGAGGTTATTGAAAATTTGGAGACCTTGAATTTAATAATAAATAGTTGTATTTTATTTATCATAATTTTGTGGAACATTTTGCATTCCTGAAAATAGTACTTCATGTTCAAACTAAGGCATTTGGATCTCTTTGGAAATTTAATAAATTATCAAGTAAATTAGGAAAATTATAAACTTCTAGATTTAGGCTAATCATGTCATGATAGACCACCAATAAATATTATAGGGATTTTGGATGATAATTTGGAGTACCTCCCATTGTAAATATCATATAACTTAGGATGATCTGCGTTTAGTAAAAACTGTAGAAATCATAATATGGTGAAAAATGAACTTAGGGAGTTGGGATATTAGTGTATTGATCTTGTTGGATCCCTAGTTGATTTGGGCTAGGTTCACTGACTTAGGATGTGACCCATCATGTATAGTCTGGGTCAAGTTTGTTTCTTAGAGTCTAGGACAGTCCTATATCTCAACTTCAGATGGACCAGCCTTCTTCAAGACCATCAGGAACTCCAGATCTATCAGTTTTTCAGACTAAGTGAAATGAGTTCGACGTTCGTCGAACTCAGCTCGACGAAGGAAGTTGTGCGCTCGACGATCGTGAGAAAATTCGCAGTACTGAGCTCGACGAACTTTGTTCTTTGCTCGACGAACCCCAGGTTCTACTTCAAGCATTCTCAGGACTACTTCAAATTTCTCTAAGTCCAGCTCCATGCTTCGGTCGACGAGTTATATTCTAAGCTCGACGAACTTGGACCT
This sequence comes from Platanthera guangdongensis, assembly GCA_039583875.1. NCBI lineage: Eukaryota > Viridiplantae > Streptophyta > Magnoliopsida > Asparagales > Orchidaceae > Platanthera > Platanthera guangdongensis. Next base: position 45,025,335 of record CM077150.1, on the reverse strand, counting down.
CAAGTTGACAGCTTCTCAGGTCGACGAATGCTAATCTCTACTTGACGATTTTTGTGCTCAGAGAATCTGTGTCGACACTTAGGGCTTGTGTCGACACCAGACGATTTGTGTCGACACCCAGGATTTCTGTCGACACCAGAGGATTTGTGTCGACACCCAGACCAATCTGTCGACACCAGAGGAGTTGTGTCGACACCTAGACCAATATGTTGACACCAGGAGAGTTGTGTCGACACCAAGATCAATCTGTCGACACCAATTTATGTCGACACAACATTTCAGTAGATTCAGAGTATTTCGTCCAAGTCCAGAACTTTTCTCAGGTCGACAAAGTTTATTCTCAGCTCGACGAACTCAGCTCAGCTCGACGAACTCAGCTTCGCTCGACGAATTCAAGACTCAGCTCGACGAATTCTGTTCTTCGGTCGACGATTCCAGACTAGGTCTTCTTCCGTTCCCGTCTCATCTCATGGCGCTGATTCCTGGACAATTAATGGCAGTTCTTCACAGTATACTACCGTTAGGATGCACAGTTAATTCTGGATTATTTCATGTCGTTTTCCCATGGAAATAGTTGGGGAAATAATTAATTGCTGCTTCCTTTCCAGGCCGTCTGTAATTACTGCTCGACATTCAAAATTCGAATACTCTCCATAACAGACAGAGATATACAAAAACCAGAAATAATACAACAGAGAGAGAACATCAGACAACAACAAGAAGAAGATAGACAGTGATTCAGACAACACAAGAAAAAGAATTCATTCTTGGCCCAGAGAGAAATTGATCTAGAAGAAGAAGAAGAACATTACATCAATATCAAGAGTCTTCTTCATCTGCTTTTACTCAGGAGAACTTCAAAACAATACAGTCATATCAGTTGCAAAAAGTTCCTGAAAACTTTCTCTGGACCTGGAATTCTAGGTCTTTGAAGACCTATCACCCTGAAGCAGTGCTCCAGTATTCTTCCTGAACCTTTCTACATCTCAGGGGGAGCAAAGCTGCTAAACAACATTCCACAAGTCTTCTCATTTGACTTGAGAAAGAGAAGACCTCATCACCCTCACACTCCACCTCTGTACAGGTTTTTAATTCCCTTCAAAATTATTCTAGTTGCAAGTCTCCCACCAAAAGACTTGAGGGTTTGGTTTTTGGGAACCTTATCAAAACCCCATTGGTGCCAGGACACCTGATCAACCCCTTCCTGCAGTGGATTCCTACCAGGGTGGTAGAAGAGTGGACTACCCAGATTTGGGGAACCACTATAAAATTCTTGTGTCGTCTGGTTGCTTTCTTTTCCATTTTGTTTTCTGGCCTTGCTCTGTGATTGTGCTGTGATTAGTCCTTTGCTGCTTTCTGGTTTATTGCATTTGCTACACACACACACACACATCTAAAATACAACAGCAGTTGTAAAAGTTTCAAAATCACCATATACTCTATTCACCCCCCTCTAGAGTATATCAGATCTAGCTTCACTTTCAATTGGTATCAGAGGGAGGTTGGTTAAACATACCATACCTGATTGGTTGTACATGCTAACACCTGAACCCAAAGATCCCTTAGTTAGATCTCTTTGTTTTTATTCTGTTATTAGATTTTGTTCTCACAGACATGGCCCAAAACAAGGATTATACAAGCATCAGACCTCCAGTGTGCAATCTTAACAAGTTTGCCATCTGGAAGGCAAGAATCAGATTATATATGAACTCTATTGATGAGGATATTTTTTCTGTCATTTCAACAGGTGTTCCTCCAGCTCCTACAACTTTTGTCAGCACATCAACTAATCTGAGTGCAGTACCACCTCCAGACAATACTGAAGCCTACAAGAAAGCCAAGATGGCTGATGCAAAGGCTATGAATATTCTGGCCCAAACAATGTTAGATGATATATTTCAGAAGGTGGCTGAGTGCACCTCAGCCAAGGCCATTTGGGACTCTCTCAATCAAATGGTAGCAGGCTCAGCTGATGAAAGAAAGGATAGGAGATCCAGTCTCATTTCTCTCTATGAGAATTTCAAAAAGGATGAGACAGAATCAGTGGCTGAGATGTACAATAGATTAAGTTCAATCATTAGTGAACTCAAGACTCTTGACAAGGACATCACCTTAACTGAGGTGAATGACAAGATATTGATGTGTTTCCCCAGTTCATGGGACTCCAGAATCTGGCCATTCAAAGAAGCCAGAAGCCTCAATGAGATCTCAATAGAATCTCTGCTAGGCAAGCTGAAGTCATATAAGCAGCTTGTCAAATCAAGAGAGGCAGCAGAACAGACGGCAACTACCCCAGTTAGGAAGGAGCACAGCTTGGCCCTCAAAGCTTTTGAAGACAGTGAAACATCTACCTCCAATGAAGAGTTAATGAGCCTCTTTGCCAAACGATTCTACAAAATGGCAAGAAAGGATTTTAGAAGAAAATCATCCAGGCAGGATGATAAACCCAAATATGACAAGACACCAACTAAGGAGGTTGTGTGTTTTGGATGCAGAAAGCCAGGGCACTATATTTCAGAATGCCCATAGAATCAGAAAAAGGACAAGGGCAGGGACAAGGGTTCCAGAAGAAAACAAAGCAGCAGACCCTCCTCCAATAAGTATAAAAGGAAGGACAAAGGATTTGTTGCTGAGTCCTGGAGTGACACAGAAGAGGAAACATCCTCCTCCAGCTCCAGTGAAGAAGAGGAAGAAGCCAGATCCAAGGAGGTGTGCCTAATGACAATAGATGCCTCCAGAAGCAACTGTGGATCAGAAGAGGATTCTGAAGATGAAGGTGCCTCAGACTCAAAGGCTGATCCGGTGATTTCTAGTTTTGAATTCAATTCTGACTTGTTTAAAGTAGAATTTAAAACTATGTGCATGGATTTGATAAACTCAGAGAAAGAGATAAAAACCCTGAGGACTAGACTAGAAAATCTTGAATCTGTCAGCACAGAAAATAGAAAACTAACTGACCAATTGACTCTAGCTAATGAACAGATAATCACGTTAAAATCTGAATTATGTGAGGCAAAACAACTTGAGCAATCTCTCAATGGGAGAAGCCTCAAGCTGATGGATATCACAAGCACAGTAAATGCCAGATTAAATGGCAGGCTGGGCTTCATCAGGTTTGTGCTTCATCAGGTTTACCCCCCATAATAAAGAAGAATATACTTTCCACTCCCATAAAGTTTGTCACTGCTAAAGGTAAAGAGAAACTAACTGAAAAACCCAGATCAGAAAACAAGTCAAATCCCCTAGACAATAGCAACAGAAAATAGAAGAAAGCTGTTAAAAACCAAGTTCAGCAGAATTCGTCGAACTTAGATCGATGAAATCCTGCAAGATCGTCGAACCCCGGTCGACGAATGTTGAACGCAAACTTCAGAAATAATTATTCATCTTACTGCGATCGACGAACTGTGTATGGTTCGTCGAGCAGAGGTCGACAAACGTGGGACACAGAAAATGACCATGGTCATTCTCTGAGTGGAGGTCGACGATCTCATCCCCATTCGTCGAACTCTGGTCGACGAACTTAAAATAATTCGTCGATCCCAGAACGACCAAATATAAATAATTTCTCCTATAGAAATGTTAAAACAACTAACAAGACATTTAATCCAGTAGCTGATTGGATAATTCCACCTAGGAGATATCACCCTCTAGGGTATAATTCTTAACCTGCATTATCAGTCATTTCTAGCTTTACTTTTCAGCCAAACTAAGGACCCAAGGTAACCTGGGTCAAGAACAATTGAGCTTTGTTTTTTTTGATGCAGGTACAGGTGAAGAACTGTCCAAGGCTAAGTCAGACATGGTACCTGGACAGTGGCTGCTCCAAGCACATGACTGGCAGCAAAGCAAATCTCACCAACTATAAGTCCAAGCTAGGACCAAAGATGATATTTGGAGACTCAAAGAGTGGTCAGTCAGAAGGGTATGAAAGAGTAAGCATTGGAGCAGTGACCTTCAAAAAGGTAACATATGTAAGAGGACTTAAACATAACCTTATATCCTTAAGTCAATTATGTGATGAAGGTTATCAGGTACATTTCAACTCTACCTCTTGTTCTATTATAAATGATAAAAACCAAACTATTTTAATTGGACTTAGACAAGGAAACATATATTTAGTAGATTTCATTTCTGCCACAAATGATATTTGTTTACTCAATATCACTAGTAACCAAAATAAGCTTTGGCACAAAAGGTTAGGACATGTAAACCTTAAGAACATATCTAGGTTATCTAAGACAACCTTGTTAGAGGTTTACCTTCTGACCCCTACAAGAAAGGAAAGCCTTTTGCAGGCTTGTCAACTATGCAAGCAAACTAAAACTAGCTTCAAATCCATTAATAAAAGTGATTCCCTAGGATATTGTATCTGCTTCATGTGGATCTTTTTGACCCATTGCAGTACAAAGCCTAGGAGGGAAGTCTTACACCTTAGTTATTGTTGATGATTTCTCCAGATTCAGTTGGGTAGCCTTCTGAGAGCTAAGTCAGATACATTCAAAGTTCTTACAGATTTTCTCAGGACCATACAGATTGAGTTCTCTACTCATGTTGCATTGATCAGAAGTGATCATGGCACAGAGTTTGAGTCTCTTCTTATGCATGAGTTCTGTGAGAAGGAAGGTATCAAGCAGTGCTTCTCAGCTCCTAGAACTCCCCAACAAAATGGGGTAGCTGAAAGGAAAAATAGGACACTCATTGAAGTTGCAGGTACATTATTAGCAGATGCCTACATGCCTCTATCCTTTTGGGCAGAAGCTGTAAACACAGCTAACTATGTCCTGAACAGATGTCTTATACATAAACTAAAACACAAGACCCCCTATGAATTACTTAACAAAAAGAAACCTAAAATCACTTACTTTAAAGTTTTTGGTTGCATATGTTACATCCACACTAATAACAAAAGATACATCAGAAAATTTGAGGCTAAGGCTGAAGAAGGGATTTTTCTAGGATATTCCCAAGTAAGCAAGGCCTATAGGGTTTTTAACAATCATCCCTTAAATTGAAGAATCTGTCCATGTGACTTTTGATGAAGCTAACATGTCTTATAAGGAGAAAGACATTTCTACCAATAGTCCTTTGCAGGTTTCACCAATGTGTGAGTCTATGGATGGACTAAACCTTACCCAAGAGGTTCCAACTCATCCCACTCCACAGGCTGCTGAAGATAGTGAAGAAGAAATCCAAGAGGAAGTAACTGAACTTCCATCAACACCAGTACCATTATTCCTCAAGAGGAATTATTTGCAGAAGCTGTTGCTCAACCAACTCCACCACTACCTTGTCACACTTAGAGATCACCCCAGATATCAAGTGATTGGGGGACATTTCAGTTGGTGTACAGACAAGACATCATCTCAATCAAGACTTGATGCATGCATGTTTTCTCTCTCAAATTGAACCTCTCACCATCCATGAAGCTGAGCAAGATCCCCCACTGGATTCTTGCAATGCAAGAGGAACTAAATCAATTTGAGAGATGTAGAGTTTGGGATTTTTTTGGTTCCCAGACCCCATAACTACCCAGTTATTGGAACCAAATGGGTCTATAGGAACAAATTAAATGCAGAAGGGAACATAGTAAGGAACAAGGCTAGACTGGTTGCCCAAGGATATAGGCAAGAAGAAGGAATAGACTATGACCAAACCTTTGCCCCTGTTGCAAGGTTGGAGCCATTAGAATATTTCTAGCATATGCAGCATATAAAAAGTTCAAGGTATTCCAGATGGATGTCAAGAGTGCCTTTCTGAATGGTGTACTTCAAGAAGAGGTTTATGTAGAACAACCTCCAGGTTTTATCTCTCTAACTCAACCCTCTTTTGTTTACAAGTTGCATAAAAGCTCTCTATGGTTTAAAGCAAGCTCTAAGAGCTTGGTATGAGACCCTAGCTAGCTTTCTTTTAGAGCATAAATTTACAAGAGGAACCATAGATAAACCCTTTTCACTAGACATCATAAGGACCAAATCTTATTGGTACAAATATATGTGGATGACATTATTTTGGGTCTACTGATCCCAAATTATGCCAGAGGTTTGCTGACCTCATGCATTCCAAATTTGAGATGAGTACATGGGTGAGCTTTCTTACTTCCTTGGTCTCCAAGTGAAGCAGCTCCCTGATGGTATCTTCCTCTCCCAATCTAAGTATGCTAAAGAACTCATTAAAAGTTTGGGATGGGTGATGCCTCAGGAATGAAAACCCTATGGCTACAAATGCTGTTGT